>OY757909.1:73638263-74238263 GCA_963585895.1 Sepioteuthis lessoniana
TAACAAAAAACAAAAATAAAAGCAAATCAAATTTAAGCAAGTATCAGAGAAAATATATCCAAATATTTAATTATTCTGTGTTACTTGGTGGTAGTAAATGTCAGTAGCAATCTACATACTTATACCAGTGTTTATTACATGCCACCTTTCAGGGTGGGGGTGCAAAAGCAAGATATATACAGAATATATTTTATTAGTAACCACTCACAGAGGTGCTGCACTCACTGACATTTGAAGTGTAAGCAAGATGATCTCTTCTCCTCCTCCTTTTCATCATCACCATCATAATCATTGTCAGAGAAGGCTTGATTTAGAGGGTTGAAAAATGTCCCATTTGACCATCCCACCAGCAGATGTCTATGATTTTTTTACATGATTTATAAAAATATAAATTTGCTTACTTGGAGGTTTTTGTTTGTTTTGTTAGAATGTTTGTTGTACTTGTTTTTTTGAAATTTCACTTAAATAAGAATTGACTTAACCTGATGCACATTAATTATTAAAACATTAAGATGAAACCTGTATATTAGCTTGGGAATTTTTTGTTGAATTTTGTAGCTCTTGTGATGCTGGCATTCAGTTACAGATGCACAGGTAGTTTGATCCTGCTTAGCATGATGTGAGATTCTGTCGCTATTTCTGTCTCATTGTATCATTGGGGAAAAAAAAAAAATTGTTTTTTTTTTTAATGAATAATCAATAGCAGATTTACATGTGATTTTAACCTCTAATTTGTATGCTCCAATAGCTCTAAGGTTTGAAATCGTCATCATCATGGTAAACCATCAATATCAATGATGACATTCCCATTTCCTCATCTCTGGTGTAGAGGAAAATGGGGAAACCTGCATGAAGGAAGAGATTAAAGTGCTGGAGTGATCATAGAGGACACCATCACCCGCACGAATTGTAGAATTTTGTCAGCTGCAGAATCCTGCTAGACTCCAGTCATTAGTCAGAGTCTGACTTCTCATAGATGTACCACAGTTTGTTGTTGAGTTATCTCCACAAGCATTTTGTCTTTCACTACTAACTCCCAATGTATTGAAGTGCAGGTATTAGGGACTCCAGCTCCTGGTTTTACATTCAGGTGACTTTCTCTTTGACTGGTTGCCCAGCCAAGTCGAGGGAACCCAATCTACCTTACTATCTTACCCATAGCTTGAATGTCAATGAAACGGAAAGTCTCAAATAACCAACAATTGCACAAGTTACAGTATCTTGCTTGACTTCAGCCTCTAGTTGGGATCTTCATTGAATAAATGAGCCATGGTTTGTTTAAGTTATAATTATCCTTTTCTTAGGTTGCTCACTAAGGTTAGAGAGCCCAGTTTGCCTAACAAGGTTTAGAGTACTGTTCTTCTAAATCAGGAATTATGAGTTCAATTTTCACTTCTGCAGTGATGTATACAAATTGAATCATTTTACCCTAGACGGTTTTCTGCATTATACACACATTTTAGTGACACCTTAAATAAATACTTTATTTTTTATTATAGATAAGTACTACACTTAGTAGGAAATTGGAAAGGATCATTCAATTCAGATTACTTACATATGGTATCTCTGTAGCAAATGTAATTTAACTGACCTTTTTTATGTTCTGTGGTAACCAAATAGGAAAATCTAATCCAATATAATTTTTAAAGATATAAGTCTGAGAAGAATTATTTACATACCAGAAATTGTTCAGGCAATTTAACTTCTTCATAATTTTAATGTTGGTAACGCATTTTGGCTGATCCTTCTTCAGATCTTAACAGGTGTATAATCCAAGGAAAAAAATCTTTCTGTTCCTTTAAAAAAATGTCACAGAAAATAATCACTAATATGTCAATCAGATCAATCTACTCCAACTGAATTAGATATATAAATTTTTCTTGGTTGATTGTTGCAAATTATATTACATGGTGTTCAAAAAATTTTCAAATCATTTGAGATGTACAGGGTGTTTAAAAAAAATTGATATCATTTTGTAATCTAATAACTTGACTGATTCTCATCAGCTCAAATTTTAACAACATGTGTTGAAACAACTCAAAATTCTATGTTTAATGTTAAAGCACCTTTCTTTTCCAGTGAATAGAGTTTCTATATCTGAAATGAAAATGCATGAACAATGAAAATTGATTAAGTTATTAGATTATAAAATGATATCAATTTTTCTGAAACACCTTCTATTTTTTCTGAGGTGAAATATACTGTGCAAATATTGCACAATCTAGCACACACACACACACACACACACACACACACACACACACACACACACACACACACACACATGCACATACACAAAATCAATATGGATACACATTTTTTAAAGTTTGGTAATCCCATCACTTTCTGAATCCATTCAGTTTTTAAATCTGCATAAGGCGTGTCAAAAAAGAAACCAAATGTTTTCAAAAACAAATTTACTGCTTTACCTACAACTTCATGAAACTTAGAATTTTCAAAATATTTCTCTTCATTTCTGATCAACAACTCCCATAATTTTCTCCAGTTCTGAAATTCATTCTAGAAGTTGTTGGCAGGTCTCAGCATATTTTTTTCTATTTTCCGAAATCAGCAACCTTTCAAGACAAAAAGGTCCACAGGGGTCAAATCCAGAAAGTTTGTTAGCTTTCTTTGTTTAATGGCATATCAACCTTTATGAGTTATTTAATGCCAAAGCCATCCTTGTAGAAGAATAGTAGTGGTACTATTCAACCCATAGCTAGGGGCGGATAAGAGGATTCATACCTTTATTTGAGGGTATTAGTCTGAAAGTGAATATGATTGAGCAATTGAAGTTCAAACTCGTTTACCATGATGTCACAGTCTAGCATGTTAGCCCCTACACCACAGGGACTTCCCTCAGAGTGTAGGGTGTCTCTGTAGCCTTATTACATCATTGAAGGGTCTCTGTAATTTTTTTCTTAATCTAAAAGAACATTTTCCACAATGATCCTTCATTGTTTAGATTAGAGAAAAACAAACTAACAACCATGCTATAAGTGTTCATTCTAGCATTTGTAGCTCTAATACTAACTGATATGGCATTATGTAGTTTCTTTTATACAAAAGGTCAAGGTCATTGCTGCACAACATTTCACTTGTGAGTATACTAAAATATCTGATTGATATTTAAAAGTTTTAATTAATTTTTTGATAGATTTTCTGTTTATAATTCTTGACAGTTATTTTACTATTATAACCAAGTATTTGAAAGTGCCACTTGTTAGAGACTTGTTTTCAGTTTGTTGTTTTAATCTTCCACATATGATAAATAGATTATGTGTGACACTGTTATTACTTATACAATAACTTATGTGTATATGACCTAATACCAAAAAAAAGGGCTATTAAAAAATACAGTTCTTGGGAGTGTCATCTCAGTCTCACGGTTGCATTTAACAGAGTCAGATCAGGACCAGTCCTTAATGATTGAAACGTCCCAAAACGGAAATGCTGACATAGCTGGATGACTTCTGGAATTACCTTCGTATATGCTTGACCTAGTGCCAAATGGAGAGTTGAATAAATCTCACCTACATAAATACAGTCATAAATCTACAACTTAATGATAAGAAAGAATTATTTTTTACTATAATCTCTTTCTTTGTCAATGCACTTAATTCATTGGTGACTATTATATAGATCATTATACAATAAATATTTCAGATCCAAATTCAACTGCTAATTGTGCATTAGGCTACAGACTTATTAGTCCATCCTCTTAGCATGTTAGGCTTAAATCCATGTCTGCAGATATCTTTTTAGTTTAAACTTTTTTTGGCAATTACAATTACTCAATTACCTTATGTTTTTGCTTGTAAACATCTGTATCCTTTTATATTAAGAACTATCTTTTAGTTGTCACATTCATTTCTTTTATAAAAGAAAAAATATAGGTTCTTTTTATCATAGAAATTTTGCAGAAAACATTATTCAGTCATGGTTTTTGCAGAAAAAAATTATGACAGAAATATAACATATCTGCTCCAGGTTTATTTACATATGCAATTTATTATCATGTCTGAAACATTTATATACTTAAGCATGTTTATATGTATATATATGTCCATATGAATATTTTTGAATATGTGTCCATATATTGATATGTATGTTAAAGTATATAGGTTTTTACAATATATATCATCATCATCATCATCATCATGTCGTGCCACAGGCACGGATATCCCTGACCCTCTCTTGCCACTTCTCCCTATCGTTCATCACCTCTGGCAGGTCTTCAGGGCTACATACCGTATCTTCACATAGCTGCTGTATGTACGTTCGAGCTGGTTGTCCTGCTTTTGCCTGGCTATATGTGGGGGTCCATTGGAGTACATCATTTTATATATATATATATATATATATATATATATATATACTATATTAACCAGGCAAGAACAAACTCACAACTAATGGCTTGTGAATGTTCACATATAATCCAGCTTTATGATGTCGTAGAATAAATCAAATTATAAAAATTCAAAGAATTATTTTCTAAATAAGATTCAATTTTTATACAAATTATATTATTTTTATCTTTTTAATTGCATGTGTTTGATCATATGAATGTATTTGGATTAAAAAATTGTCTGCATGTGTATCTAATAAGTATTTATTTCTATGTACACTTACACAGATCATTTGTTAAACATTTTTAAAATGAATTCTCTTAATCCTGAAGATTAATGTAAGTCCTTAGGGGATTTCCATAACATCTCTTTGGAAAAAAGAGTTTAATGAAATTTGTTATAATGCTTACTCAAAAGTTTAACCATATAAATAAATGTTTACAATATTCATATTTTACATATCAATATAAACTGACTTCCAAATTTCTCCTTTAAATGGAAGCTTTAAGCATTATAACACTGAATCATAGATACAAAACAGATGATATTGAAACTTTTCTTGAACAATTAAATGAAATGTTCATCATACAAGTTCTACAATAAAGATAAAAATAGAATGTCTTATGTAAATAAATAAATCAAAATATAAAGAACTTAGAACAAAAAGAAAATACATTCAGTTAAAACAGACTTTATCTTTACCAGGCAACTTTGATGGTAAATAATTTGTTTATAAGCTAAAGTGTAAGTTCCAGTTTTTTAAGAAAAATTTTACATTCAATTTCACTCCCTCAAAAAATAATACAAAAAGATGATCGCTTTTTTAACTGCTGATAAATATGATTGATTGATTTTAATGGCATGTCAACCTATCTTGGGTTATTTTATGCATAGAGGTTAGGGAATCACATTGATTGTACATTCATATTCATATTTTTTCTTCAGTTGTTTCTTAGAGTTTTTTGCACATGGTCCTATTGAATACAAATAATTTTTTAAAAGATTTATTTGAGTCACTAATAAGTACTACGTTTCTGCATAAGAGAAGACCTGTCAGTAATAGCAATAAAAGTGCATTCCACACTCCCTAGATTTATAGAACTAAAACCTCACCACCACATGCAGTTTAGTTTCATAATCAGGATGCCTTTTTTGGGGGGTGTTACCTCTCTGCAGGGTATACAGTCAGTATATTCTAAGCCCCACCTCCAAAATGGGGCTGATAATTAGTCTCAGTACACATAAGCAGTTACCTAAAAGTAGAAATTGGTCTTTACATGGTCCATTTTATTAACAGAAATTTACTTTTTAATGTTTTATTTCGGGAGATTATGATTGTCATTTCCCAAAAAAACACTTAAGCAAACAAGAACTAATATAAAAATTATAATTACTAAATAAGAATCTTTAGCTTAGAATAATAATCTTATTGTAATAATCTAATAATTTTGAAACATTGATGTAAATAATCAGGAAAAAGAAAATTCAGTAAAACAATGACTGTAACATTGGACTCTATAACATTGGATATTGAAAAAGTTAAATTTAGATTACTGAGATGTATTGAAAATATTTTTAAAATTTTTAATTGACTGAGAATTCATGGTGAACCTCTCAACAGCTGCTGTGTATTTTTTGACAGCTGATGTAATGCTCTGCATATGTTATCTACAAACAACACAAGCTCTTTTAAAAGTTTTCAAATGCTGATGGCTTGTTTCTTTAACCTCTAAAGTTTCATGATTGACAATTGATGGTCATCTATTTCTGGAATTTATTTTAAGGGACAAGTTATCACATTTAAAATGCTGAAGCTAGTTTTGGGTAGATTCGTCAGATATTAATTTCCTTCACTTTCTATAAGCAGCTTAAACATCTCCAGAACCATAATACATATATTTACTATTATGATATCTGAAATAAAAGCTGAATAGTATTAATATTGATATGATATCATATGATAATACTTATAATATAATAGGATCTTGAATAGTCTTTAAATATGTACATGAAATAAACTTTGGAGTAAGGTTTGTAAAAAGACAAAAACTTTTGATAAACCTTAATGAGTTTCTCTAAACTTACGAGGATCATTAAATAAGTTTTCAGACTTTTTTTCGTATGGGCACTTTTATTGATAGTACACACATGAAACTCTAGTCTCCTTCAAAGTAATCTCTTCCGGCTGCAATGCACTTGTTGTACCGTTCCAACAACTTCTGGAAGGCCCCATCGAAGTCCTTTTGTGTGAGCATGTTAATGACCTTCATCACAGCCTCTCTCATCTCCTCAATTGTCTCATAATGACAGCCTCTGAGCTTAAGGAATAAGAAAAAGTCACAAGGAGCAAGGTCTGGACTATAGGGAGGGTGATGAACTGTCTTGATGCCCATCTTGGTCAAATAGTCTGTGAAAAGGATGAAGTTGTGGACTGGTGCATTGTCCTCATGGAAATGCCACTGAGCCGATTTGAAGAGTGCTGGCCTCTTCAGACCGAATCTCTTCCTGAACTCCCTTAAAACCTTAACATAGTAACCCTAACCGTTTGGCCAATCAACTCTGGTGTATTGATTTCCTTACTCCTCTCATCCTCCCTCACAGACTCCCTGCCTTCCTTGAATCTCTTATGCCTCTCAAAAACTGATGCTCGATTCATGCAAGATGCTCCAAAAGCAGTCTGAAGCATTCTATGCGTTTCTCTGGCGGAATTTTATTGCATATTGTTCTTCTAAAGTCCAGATTACATTTTTGAAATTCACCAGCTGTGACAATCAGGCTTTAGTAGGGTGTATTCCAATTGCTGCTGTAGCTGTTGATTTGAACCTGAAATCCTAAAAATTAGTCAGTCATCTCATGATATGTATAGCAATAACATAGTAAATTTTCAAGAGTCTACGACAATTTTAAATGCCTGTACAAAAAAAATCTGGAAATTTATTGAATGCACCACGGAGCTAAGAACATCTTATGCACTGACCAAGAGTATGTATGTATGAACTCATGTATACAATTACACATGTACATATATTTGTCCATCTGGATAATTTGTGAGTTGTTTATTATAAGCTGTTACCAACGATCGTCTGTGTACCTGAGCGTTTCATGGCTTGCCAGCCAACTAGCTTTACAATTGATGAATGATATTCACAATTAAGCTTACTTAAAAATTATAATGTCAGAGATCTAAGTTTATATATATATATATATATATATATATATATATATATATATATATATATATATATATATATATATATTATTTCTTTGTCTGAAGATGCAGATCTAACATTCTAAAAGATATAGGGTCTGCTGAAATAAATATTATTATAAAAAAATATGAGTAATTTTTAAAGGTTTTTCTTTTACAAACAACAATTATCAGGCAGATAACAAAAGAAAATTAAGAAATCGAAAAAATCGAAAAATATTATATAATTTATATATAATATAAGCATAAAATACCAATATTGCATAATATTCCATAGTGTATTACAATACACTCACAAGCACACATAAAAATTTGTACAAAATTCTAACGGTTTTTAACTGTATTTTTTGATTTTTTTGATTTCTTCATTTTCTTTCATTATCTGCTTAATGATTGTTATTTGTAAAACATCATAAAACCTAAGGTTGCAGACAAACTTCCATGGCATTAAATATATAAAATCTAATATATATTTATTTATTGTCATTATATAATAGCTCTATCACAGATATTGAGCATTCTTCAAATTATATCACACTTAGTTCGCCACAAACCCACTAAGTGAATTATTGACAACCAACACAGTTACAATATATATATATATATATATATATATATATATATATATATATATATATATATATAAGAAGCTGTTTTCTTGGGTTAAATTATTGAATAGCTTATTTGTATTCTGCTATATTTCATTCTAAACAAAAATTTCAACATTTTTGTAACCATTTTAATTTTTTTTAAACCAAAAACTATACTACACTTGTTTGCCATCCTCCATTTTCAGGTTGTATATTCAAATTTTGAGCTGAGCTTTATAAGCCTTTGCTTGTTTGGCTATGTGATTATCTCCCCTTTAATTTCTGAGTTTGGTTTTTACTTCTCCAGCAATTCCAAGCATACCTTCCTCATCTTTTTTGGATTGTTTGTAGGATGGGAGGTATGTGGCTGTACAGGTGCTGTTTTGAAGGGTGCTGCTCACAGAATTTGTTCAAAACAGCATGTAGTATCCTTGTTTTGTTCCCATCGAGCTTTTTTGGTTCATTAAAATCTATGTGGTGCAACTATACAGTAGCACTGACACTGTTACAATTTGGAAGAATTCTTATTCTATTTTATTAGAAAGATCAGAGAAGTCCTTATTATCATAAAAAGGTCATCCTATCAGCAGGGTTTAGAATATGCTGACTGCATCCTCTGCAGAGGGGTACCCTTCCCATAACAAAAAGGTGCCTTGTGTAGGACAGGACACTAAACTGCATTTGGTAGTGAGGCTCTACTTCTGGAGTTCTGGAGAGTGTGGAGTACTCATATCCTCTCTAATCCAGACTGGTAGTACCTTTTAGGGTCCCATCTATGGGTCATATGGATGTTTGAAAATTATTAGTATTAGATAGGAATACTTGAAACCATATAGCTGTTTATAAACTAATGATTATTATTATTAAATAGGAATAGTTACTTGAAACCATTTAATTGTGCATAAATTATTAGTAGTAGATGTAAATACCATATAACTCTTTACAAATTATTTGTATTAGATAGGAATACTTGATATCATATAACTATGCAAACAAATAATTATAGATAAATAAAAAAGTACAATGAAAAACAAAATTCCATTGAACATTGAAAATATAATTATGATTATGATCAAACATTTACAACTGAATCAAATTTCAGGATTAAATAACCCATAAGGAGTTGATATGCTGTTAAACAAATAAGACAAACCAAAACATTATTAAAATTTTTGTAAAATATGTTTTTCTTAATTAAATGAGAGATCCTCTGTAATTTCATTGTAAATCTTACAATGAATTTACAATGTTATAACATTGAAATTTTCCATTGTAATACAGTGACCTTGTTATCTTTTTCCTCTTGGCTTATGCTTCAACATTATGGATACTCTGAATTTCAATGCTAAAGTTTCTGGAGCTATCTTACTTGTATTTCCTGAACTGAAATTGTTTAACTACTGTTGAATGAATATCTTATTTCATATGAATTGTATCAAATAAAAAAAAATGGAGTGAAAATTAATTTCTGATAGTCCAACACTTATTTTGTATATCATAAAATGTTTACAAACTGTAAAAGAAACATTATATTTTAAAAAAATGTATATATATATATATATATATATATATATATATATATATATATATATATATATATATATAAAAATAATAAACAGGTATAGTATTATCTTAATTTTACCATTAGATGAAGCACTTTCATACTTTTCATTGTAACTCTTCAGATTGTCTTGTTGGTAGAGCAGCTCAAATGCATAACCAGGCTTCCTTGGACAAAAAAGGATTAACAAATTGTCTTAATCAAATAATTATTTCCACTTAATTAAACATTACTAATTAGGTTTATTGGTAGCTTATTCAACTAAAGATGTAAAATAATTACATAGACTTATTGCTTAATTAGAACTAACAAAAACAAAAATGTTTAAATCTGTAAGAGTCACAGATTTTAATTTAAGATGTATTTTTTGGCAATTCTTCATGAGATTTTTCCCATAATTTTAAAGATAACATAAAAAATATAATTGGTAAATTTCTTTTTTTTTTGTTTATCTTTTGGAGTAATGATTATTGTTTGTAAACATTTGGAATAGTTTTTTTTTCTTAAGATTGGTCCCATAATCTGGCTTGATTGTGGGGGCACTGCTCATATAGTGTATCTTGAACAGAAATAACCTGACTGAGCCCATCCCTCTCCAGGTCTACCACCAGTTTGAATTCAGAGTTTTCTTTCTTTCCTGGTCTGTCCTAATATCTAACCATAGCTGGAGGGAGAATAGTTAGATTCATATCATTCCACAAAGTATTAGCAGTATGCAAAATGCAAACAGCCTCATTCAGGATTTGAGCTTGTATAGCCGAGTCCACTTCCTGTGATAATGATCATTATCCCATGAGCAACATTGTTTAAAAAAATGATATAAGTAGAAGGGATTTTTTACATTTTTCTGTTAGTTTTGCCATGTATGTTATCTAAGTTCAGACTTCCTACCCTGTGAAGGTGGGTACTTCAGCTAGTCAAGTGTAAAATGACAGAAACTACCAGAGGCAATCTATTTGATGCAGCTTTTATCCAAAGAAGTATTCCTTGTTCAATGTAATCAATTACTAAGAATGACTGGATTGTTGCCATACTTTCTAACAACAGCAATGACAACTATACACATCTGTTACAAATGAGACACTAATAAAAATCAAGTATTGACTGTCTTTGGCTTACAACATTCACCTGATACTAATATTTATCTCTACTTACATCTGCATTTTAGATTTCTATATTTCAGGAACAAAAAGTTAAAGATCTATTTCCTATTGTTTCAACATTACGTACACCATCTTATGTCTTTTCTTTTTGAGAAAAATAACAATTTTTTTTATCTATACTTTCTGTAAGTTTATAATGAAAAATTATAAGTTCTAGACTTATCTACATGGTCAGGTTTTATAAAAAATATGAACAATTGTTGTCAGATATAATTGCTTCAAATCTGCCATGAGAGGCTACTAAGCTCAATCTTGAGTCCCATCCTATTTATGAATTTATATTATAATTGATTGCAAATAAATGACAGAAAATAACCTGTAATCAACATTTAATAGTTATTAGTTGAAAAATAATAGTTGAAAAATTATACTGATCATGATGAAATACTGATCACATACTATTATTATCAAGTTGAAAATTGGATTGGAAATTGCTTTATCCTCAAAATCAGAGCATTTTAATGGTATTAAACTATAAAAACAACTCTATGATATGCCATTTTTATTGTGATACAGTAAGATATATACAAAAATTGGTTTATTATAATATAGATCATCAATAAGTATATAAATATGTTTATAAATTTCATACATCTCTCATTTCTCCACATAGTTCATGGTATTTCTTAGAAGAATGTAGAAAAAAATAACCTACTTTATAGATGCATTTGCTGGCTAGTGATTGCTAATAAACTATTTTTATTTTTGAAAACATTGATTTCATTATATAAATCTTTTGAGTACAATTCTTGTTATTTTTTAATAAATAAGTCAGGAAAGAAACAAATGAATCAAATAGAAATAGAAAGTTATAACTATGCTGCATTTTTGAGTCTTCTTATCAAATGCCAAATAAAAAAAAAATACTGAGACTAAAGTTCAAAACTAGTAAAATTTTAAAATTCTTAATTTAGATGAAAACTTGTATACAGCTGAACAATTTTTATAGGTTGATGATGTCTAAACTGCTGTTTCAATGAATCAGTGCCAATTTGGGAAAAAAAGTCAGTTTTAATACATTTTGAACCTCAGTTTTTTTGTTTTTTTTTGTAAAACACATGATTGTGTCTGTGCAGCACCCTCCATACTCAATATATCTAGCTTGGTTTGACTTTTTCATGTTTCCTAAATTAAAATTTATTTGGGATGTAGAGAAGATTAAAATACTTTTGCACAGCTTCACACCATATTAAACGAAAAATTGCAAAGGTGTTTCTGATCAAAGGGAAAACTTGCTGGAATAAGTGTGTTGAATGATGAGTAAAAGTAAAGTTGGTGACTGTAGTCAAAGGCGACCCTAAGGCTCCCTTTTCAATAGCTACTACACTGAGGTGTTGGAGAGGGCGCTATTCCTTCGCCTGGATTGTTCCACTTTACCCTTGATATGTACCTTATAATGCTGAGTGTTACGTATCTTATAATACTAAGTGTTGCGTACCTTATAATGTTGAGTGTTAAAGTTTTTGGTATGACCCAACCTGGGATTTAACCCCGGTCTCCTGGACCATTGGAGAACACTCTACCCACTAGGCCAATGAGCCAATTTTTGTTTTGTTTTTTTTTTTGCTACAAAGATCTTTTAAATAATCATCTATATATTTATACACCTGGTTTTTCTTATTTTACATTTATTTTTGAGTAAGTATTACATTTTATACTCTTCAAAATAATGACTATTTGGCTATGAATACTATATCTTAGAGGTTTTTTTTTAAAAATAACCATTTGATGACTATTAGTATAGACACTATACTTTTATCTTAGACCAGAATCCTAGTTTGGTTTGGTTTGGTTTGTTGTAAAGGCATATTAACTTTTGTGGGTTATTTAATGCCAAACCAGTACTTGAAGAAGAATGGTTGTGGTATTATTTAACCCATAGCTGGACAGATAAGGGGGGGGGTCATATCTTTCCCAAGGCTATTAGTCTGAAAGTGAACATAATGATACAACTGGAGTTCAAATTCACTTACTTTAAGGCCGTAGTCCAGCACTTTAACCATTACACCAGAGCAATTTTCTTCAAGAATCTTGAGAAGCAGCACTTTGATCCTAGAGTGCACTAATACTACATTCTAATCCAAAGAAGAAATGTAAATCTGTATATAAATAATCCTGCATTTTTTATGGTTAATATGCTTCTAATTAATAAAATATCTTTTGGAAAGAATCAGAGTTCATCATTAAAGGATACCATATTTTCTTTACCAATTTGAAATTTAATTCAAAGATCACTTCAAAATGCCAAATAAATTTATACGAGGTGGATACGATAAGTTTCCAGACTTTTTTTGTATGGGCATTTAAAATTGTTGTAGACTCTTGAAAATTTAGTATGTTATTACTATACATATTATGAGATGACTGACTAATTTTTAGGATTTCAGGTTCAAATCAACAGCTACAGCAGCAGTTGGTATACACCCTCCTAAAGCCTGATTGTCACAGCTGGTGAATTTCAAAAATGTGATCTGACACTTTAGAAGAACAATATGCAATAAAATTCTGTTTTAAACTTGGAAAAAATGCCGCCACAGAAACTATGGAATGCTTCAGACTGCTTTTGGAGCATCTTGCATGAATCGAGCATCAGTTTTTGAGAGGCATAAGAGATTCAAGGAAGGCAGGGAGTCTGTGAGGGAGGATGAGAGGAGTAAGGAAATCAATACACCAGAGTTGATTGGCCAAACGGTTAGGGTTACTATGTTAAGGTTTTAAGGGAGTTCAGGAAGAGATTCGGTCTGAAGAGGCCAGCACTCTTCAAATTGGCTCAGTGGCATTTCCACGAGGACAATGCACCAGTCCACAACTTCATCCTTGTCACAGACTATTTGACTAAGATGGGCATCAAGACAGTTACTCAGCCTCCCTATAGTCCAGACCTTGCTCCCTGTGACTTTTTCTTATTCCCTAAGCTCAGAGGCTGTCATTATGAGACAATTGAGGAGATGAGAGAGGCTGTGATGAAGGTCATTGACATGCTCACACAAAAGGACTTCGATGAGGCCTTCCAGAAATTGTTGGAACGGTACAACAAGTGCATTGCAGCCGGAGGAGATTACTTTGAAGGGGGCTAGAGTTTCATGTATGTACTATCAATAAAAGTGCCCATACGAAAAAAAGTCTGGAAACTTATCTTATGCACCTCATAACTCACATAAAATAGAATTGAACCACCCTGAATATATAAGTTTTTTTCTAATTAGACAAACTAGTTTCTCAAAATATTTTGATCTGATATTTGCTCTGGCCTTCTTCAAGTCTATTTACCATATTTGACGGCCTATAAGATGCATGGGTGTATAAGATGCCCCTAAACACTAATATTAAACGTGATGAAATTGATATAATGAATATTATAAATGATAACACTTTTAATTGCATATTAGCCTTTTAAATAATGACAATAGGTATATGAATGTTACTCTAAAGTCTAAGCTAATAGGAGTTGCCAGGTAGCTGATTTCGGCTGACTATTGTGAATTTTGAACCTATATATTGCATATAAGACGTGGAGGAATTTCAAAAGATATTTTTAGTAAAAGTGTGCCTTTTATGCAGTTAAATATGGTACTTTGGAATTGTATGTGTCAATTCCACTGTATGAAAAAAAATGAATTACAATAAATCTTGTCTAAAAGAATTCAGACAAGAATCCTATGGAAGAGTTTCAATTTATTCAAGATGAAATATACAGTTAATATCTCTGAACTACATATTGAGGTTCCAAAATAAAGGGTGTATCGAGGGTACCCAAATTACATATTAATACACAGGCCTGTACACTCATATACATATGAGACAGTGCACTAGTATAAGTGTTATTGTGTCACAAGATTATGAAAAACTTTGAAAAATGTATCAGAATATATACTATCCACAAGCATGTGTAGAATGTAACTACATCCAAATTGGTATTGTTCTTTAAACCCATCAGCTATGTTTAGATAGTTGGATAGACTAGGTTCTTTAGCTAAGTTAAGGTATCAAGTCTGGCAGAAGGAAAACTCTGAATTCAAACCAACTGTACTCTGCTTAAAAATTGACCTTGTGTCACATCCTGCTTGTGATAGAGGGGTTGGATAAATACATATATATGAAGCCTTGGTTAGACAACTAGTCTTGGAGAAGGAGACTTTAATTCAAACCAGCTGTACTCTGCTTAAAAATTGACCTTGTGTTGCCTCTTACTTGTGGTAGAGAGGTTGGGTAAATACATGCATATGAAGCCTTGGTTAGGCAACCAGTCTAAGGGAAGGAAACCCTATAATTCAAACCAGCTGTACTCTACTTAAAAATTGACCTTGTGTCACATCTTGCAGGTGGTAGAGGGGTTGAGTAAATACATACCGCTAGAATTTTGTCATATAACTTTCTAAACATATTTCGATATATGAAGCATCTATTTAAGATATATAAAGTATCTATTTAAGATTTTCTATACTTAGATGAGCATACCTTCAGGATAAAAAAATATTATTGAAAGTTGAAAGAATTTTTTTCATATTCTTTTTCTTTTTTTTTCAATAATTAAATTTTATTAATGAGAAAATGCCAAAGGATTATGAACAATGATAATTTGATTTTCTTCACTATAATTTAAAAAATGCTTTTGTCAGTTATTAAACACAGCTAAAATTATTTATTTTTTAGCTTAGGAATATGCTTTAATTATTTTAGTTATTTTCATGTTGCTAATAGGAAGATATAATTCCTATATTCTAAGCAA
Source organism: Sepioteuthis lessoniana (assembly GCA_963585895.1). NCBI lineage: Eukaryota > Metazoa > Mollusca > Cephalopoda > Myopsida > Loliginidae > Sepioteuthis > Sepioteuthis lessoniana. The sequence continues at coordinate 73,653,864 of OY757909.1, forward strand.
TGCAGCTCTCGTAGTTAAAAAAGGCTGGTACATTTAACCAGACATTTTATGTTTTCTCTGGAAACACTTTGCAAAAATAGTAAATAAAAATTAAACCATTTTTTTTTAAATGAATTTTGTCTATCTTAGTTATTTTCTTTTGTACAAGGCATTTTATGTTGGTGATAAGAAGATATAATTCCTATAAGATAAGGAATGCAGTTCTCATAGTTCAGATAGTTAATAGCAGCTGGTGCATTTAACTAGACTTTCCCAAAAGTAATGGTAATTTGACTTTAAATCTCACTGAGAACTTATCAATTATTTTTTTGCTGTTCCTTGTGACCTTAGATTGATATCAGGAGGGAATTGAGATAAAAAGCAACTAAACAAATTAAAATAAAAGAAAATGCTATTCAAAATCAATAAGAATGTTTGACAACAATTCTTCCAAGTTATTACAACTTGTAGTGGGTCAACTCTGACCCGGAGTGGTGGTGCCTGTTGGGGTCCTACTTGTGGGTTGAATGGATCAAAACATGAATTTAAAAGAAAAGTGAGTTTACAAAGAAAAAGTGATTTCATATAAAAAATGGTTACAAATCATATATAATTCATATATGTAAACCGGATTTGGCATTGAATAACCCATACTGGTTGATATGCTGTGAAACTCAAACAACCAAGTTATAGCCATGTCAGTACTACTACTGGTTGCACAGCCCAGTTGACTAGAGCTGTAGAATACACCAACTGCATCCCTACAAAGGGATAAGGCTCCTCCAATGAGTGTCCTAGATATGACACTAAACAATCTGATGTTGAGGCTCCAGTTATACTAGAGCTTTGGGGAATGCTGAGTGCCCCTTCATTGCCATCACTCCCAGGTCCACCCTGGCCCATAGTGGTAGCACTTGATAGTGTCCTATCTATGGGTCAAGTAGAACTGTTTGACATTCAAACTGTGTTGAAAAAAAATGACTTTTACTAAACTGAATTAGTAGAAATAGAACTGTTTGACCATTTAACTGTGTGTAAACAAATGACTGATGTTTAATTGAATTGTTAGTAATACATAGCAATAATTGAAATCAGTTAACTGTGTGCAAACGAATGTGTAATGTTGAATAGAATTATTCTAACTTATTTAAAAATGAAATTACCTGTAAAATAATTACTTACAAATCATATGTATATCCATTTAACTGTATGCGAACAAATGATTGATAATAAATAGAATTATTCATGATAGTTAAATGATTTCAAGTATTTCTATCTGTGTGGAAAAAATGAGCTTTGTCTCATTTAAAATGTTATTAACAAAATGTGTTTACAAATCATATACATTTGATATATATGTATAAAGAGGATTTGGCATTAAATTGATATGCCATGTGCCATAAAACCCAAATAAATAAAACCTTTTATGGTTGCACCACTTAAATTTTAATGAAATGCTTGGAGAAAAATCTACATTGGAACTACAAAAGCATGCTGAGTGCTATTTTGAATAAATTCTGGAAGCCACATCCTACAAAACAATTGATGTATGGCCACTTACCTTCCATCTCACTAACCATCCAAGTAAGACAAGCAAGAAATTGCTGCTGAAGAAGCAAGATTGAACTGATAAATCACATTCTTTTATGGATTCCTTCACCTGGACACATCAATGTTGGTTGACCAGTAAAAACTTACATTTATCTGCTTTGTATGGATACTGGATTGAGAACCTGCAAATGACTAATAGGGACGGATAGGGAGAGAGTCAAAAGAATTCATGATATCAGCATGCCATGGTGATGATGATGATGATGATGATGATGATGATGATCCTTTATCTGAAAATGAAAATCAATAAAAGCTATTGTTACCTTTATTTCTTTTAGGATGACATCTTGATCCTTCTCAATATTTGGTTTACATTTGCTTTCCTAATATTGTTTCAAACAAATCAACTTCATGAATTTACAGGATATCTATATTGTATAAATATTGTCTTCTAATAATTTACTTGATTTTCTTTTAATTTATATGAATCAATCTATATCACCAGAAATTTCATCTTTTTAAATTGGATCTAGGTATAATTCTTTCATATTGGGCAGGGGGTATATTTCTAAAGTCTGCTAAATTTTGTGACTGAATTTTTGTCTGAAAGTATCATTATTATGCACTGATGCACTGGGTTTGATAGTGCAATATACACTGGTCTGGTGATATCACAAGGACATGAGATAGCTTGGAATTCTCAAAACATTACCGACTGCTGGAGGAAGTCAGATAGTACAACTGTGAAGACATTGGTTATAACAAACAAGATGAAAATACTAATCTAAGTTGATTAGTGTATGATAATTTGCTAAATAAGTTTAAATCTCTTTAAATAAGTTTAATTTCTTAAATTTCTTTTTAGTTTCTTTTAGTTAAGATATTACAAATCTTCCATTGATTATAGTTAGCATTCTTAGCATTTTGTATTGAATTTATTTTTCAAAACTTTTTAACTCAATTTTTCTTAACAATACCTGTAATGATGACAAATATTACTATCTCTCTCTATCTCTCTCATAACAGATGATAGAATTCATTTTGCAAATATAAGAGCTTTTATAGACCAGAGATAATATCTTCTTTCTTTTATGCCTTTTTTAATATCTAATATACATGGTGTAATGGTTATTATCACAGGAAGTGAACTCAGCTACCCAAGTTCAAATCCTGAACAAAGCTGTTTGCATTTTATATAGTACTAATGCCATTGGGAAAGATATGAATAGAACTATTCTTCTACCTGCCATGGATAAATAGTAGGGCAGACTTGGAATGGCAACTAGTCTAGGAAAAGGAAAGCGAGTGGTAGACCTGGAGAAGGATAGGCTCTGCCAAACTATTCTTACTCAAGACATGCTACATGAGTAATGCCTCTATGAACAAACCAGGTCATGGGATAAGTCTTTTATCTAGATCATATTGAAGTAACAACTTTAATAAGAAAAATTACCAAATAACATATAAGGGAAAAAGAATAACAATACTGTTGGTTTAAGATTAAACCCTAAAACATGAGTAGAATTTTAATAAACAAGTTGAATTTCTATTGTTTTTGTTCCTTTGATATTCATTTAAAATATCCTACAAAAACTGTTAATGTAATGAAAAATTACAAAATACCAGAAATTGTTTGGACAATTGAACCACTTCCTCATATTCTTGATATAGTTAAAATGTTTTAACTGATCCATTCTGAGACAAAAAAAAAAAGACAAAACAAAAAGAGTTAACTACTCTATTTTCTCTTTTTTGAATATGCTGAGAGAGGCAAAAGAATGGACCAACCAAAACATGTTATCAATATCAAAAATACAAAGAAGACATTCACTTGTCCAAACAATTTCTGATACATTAATGACTTTTGACAATACAACATAATTGTTTTATCTTTAGTCTTATAATAATGAAGTTATAGTGTAATGGTTATTATTGTAGGAGATAGAATCAGTGACCTGAGTTCAAATCCTGGATGAAGCTGTTTATGATACACTTTGTGCTAATGCCTTTGTGAAAGACATGAATTCATCTCTTTTTCCACCACCCACCAGCTATTGGTAAATAGTATGGTAGACTTGGTTAGAAAAACAGTCTAAAAGAAAGAAAATTCTGAATTCAAACCAGCTTTACTCCACTGAAAAAAATAAATGACTTCTTATCAGATCTTATTCATGGTGGAGGGATTGGGTAAATATTTATAATAATTAAGTACCAAAACTATTTTTGCATTATTCAGTAAATCCAAGAAAAATCACAAAATAAAAAAGAAAAGATTTTGATTGAACCGAAAGTTAAAAACCATTTTAAACTCAGGATTTTAAGTAAATTCTTGCGGTTGACCACAATAAGATCAGGGGTTTGAAACTGACCATAAATTTATCCATCACAATTTTATGATAGCAATAAATACGGATATAATACTTATGTTTGTTTTAAGATAATGTCTTTGAGATTTTAATGTTTATCTCCCTCCCCGACTGTCATGATTTTTTACAAGTTTTGATTTTCTGGTGACCAGAAAAAATTCATCACTTTAGTTTCTACCTCTGAATTTTTCAGCTAGATGTCTACTTTATATGGATAAACAAAAAGCTAAAGATTCATTTTAACTAACTTCACAGGCACAAATTAAGGATCCAGTTTAGCATTATACTAACATTGTAAATCAAACCCCTTCCTAAAAAGAAAATATATTTTGGAATTTGCCATAACTGACATGCTCAAACATTCCCTGGTATCCCATTAGTAACTGTAGAAATTCTAGTAGCCATCTTTGAATTGTGCAATGACAGACATATGGTAAATTATTTTAAGATATAGTCTACTGATATTTTTGTAGCACAAACTAAAAGAAATGCAGTAGACAGCAGTAAAAGATGAAGTATAATATATATTACTTTTATAGCTTTGTATTCTTTTTTTATTATTATTATCTCTCATCTTGATCTTTGAAATTCCTTTGCTACTTACTAGTTTCTTTTGATTAGCATTCTTATCATTGTTACTCGTCCCAATACAATTATTCAGTTGGTCTACTCAGTTGTCCTCTTTCAGTTCAAGTCACTATTTTTGAAATGAAGTGTCTCTGTTATTCACTTACTTCTTTCAATTCACCATTTCTTTTAGTTCTTATGGTTGCATTTTAAGTAGCAAGATATTGTTTTATAGATTTGTAGATTTGCACTAATTTCCTGAAAGTTTTGAGCTGACAATTTTTAGCAATGTTTCAAACAAATTAACCTTATATCCTTTTTTTTATCAAGAGATGAACCCAGCTCCTTCAAATAAACACTGTATATGATTAGTTTCTGTTCAGCTTCTGTCAATTAGCTACTGTATAGAGCTGAATCAAAGGGAGGAGTCCCCTTAGTGTAATGGCTAAAGTGCTGGTCTGTGATATCATAATATTTGTTTGTTTTTTGTTTAATGGCATATCAACCTTCTTGGGTTATTTAATGCCAAATCTATCCTTCTTGAAGAACCATTATGATACTATTTAAACCATAGCTGGGAAGATAGGTGGGTTCATACTTTTCCCAAGGGTATTTGTCCGAAAGTGAATGTAATAGTGCGACTGGAGTTTGAACTTGCTTACTACGATTCCGCTGTACAGCACTTTAACCATTACACCACAAGGACCCCCCCCCAATAAGATGAGAGTTTAAACTCCAGTGTCACTATTGCATTCACTTTCAGACATACCCTTGGGAAAAATATGAACCCCCTTATCCCCACAACTGTGGGTTAAAAAGTACTACTGCTGCTATTCTGGAAGGATGGCTTCGACATTAACTAACTCAGGAAGGTTGATATGTCATTAAATAACAAAACAGCTGCAGAGATAAATCAAAGATATGTCATCTATGGAGAAAAGATAGACAGTTCCTTTCCTGACTAAAACCACAAAGGTTAATTACCAAATGTCAAAGATTTCCAATTGACTGCAGATTCATTAGTTACCATACTAAATTCAATATATGATTTAGTAAATAGTTGTTACTTTGATCATAACTCTCCCATGACTCTCAACCTCATTAAATATAGTACATGTTACATGACTACTTCATGTGTTGAGGATGCTGTTCCAAGCCACATTTAATAATAATAAATACAGCCGAAATCTTACCCACTGTTAAATTGTACCATATTTCTCATTGAGTGAAGAGTACGTACATATGTTACATTGACTCCTTCTATTGTTTTTTACTAATTTCAATTATGTCTGAAAACTTAATACATTTCAAATATGGACAGTGAGTATTTAGAATTTTTTTCTAAACTGTCTTATAGAGAAAAGTCTAGAATAATTAAAAGTGGTAGACCAACACTGGAAATTAAACCAATCGAACAGCATAAACAAAAATTATGAAAACAATTCAAACTGAATAGTATAGTAACGGTAAGAAAGAGTTAGTGTGACAACAAATACCATAATTATTTGTGTACATGATCCACTATTTTTCTAGATCTTTTAGCCCCAAAGTCAGAGATTTGTATAGAATTAACTTTTTTCTGGTCACATGCCTCATCATATTCAGGACAGAGTGACCAAAAATAAGTTATAGTTATTGGTTGGTTGGTTGGTTAGTTGGTTGGTTGGGTTTAATGGCATATCAACCTTTGTAGGATATTTAATGCCAAATTCATTTTCATACAAATAATCAGTTCTATTTCAAACAATTCAGTTTAATATGAGTACACAGTTTAATTGTCAAAAACACTTCTATTTCAAGCTATTCAGTTTAGTCAAACAGTTTTAATTCAAACAATTCAGTTTAGTATAAGTATAGATTTTGTTTACACACAGTTAAATGTAAAAACTGTTCTATTTCAAACAATTCAGTTTAGCATAAGTACAAAAATTGTAAGTACAATTGTCAAAAACAGTTCAATTTCAAACAATTCAGTTTAGCATACAAAAGCAGTTCCATTTCAAACAATTCAGTTTAGCATAAGTATACAGTTTAAATGTAAGTACACAGTTTAATTTTCAAAAACATTTCTATTTCAAGCTATTCAGTTTAGTCAAACAGTTCTAATTCAAACAATTCAGTTTAGTATAAGTATAGTTTTTGTCCACACACAGTTAAATGTCAAAACAGTTTTATTTCAAGCAGTTCAGTTTAGCATAAATACGCAGTTTAGTTCTATTTGACCCATAGATAGGACCCTATCAGGTGCTACCACTCTTGGCCAGAGTGAACCTGGGAGCAATGGCAATGAAGGGGTGCTTCACATTCCCCAAAGCTCCAGTCTTACTGGAACCTCACGATCAGATGGTTTAGTGTCATATCCAGAACACTCGCCAAGTGGGGTCTTACTCCTCTGCAAAGGTGCAATCGGTGTATTCTATAGCCCCAGCCAACTGGACAAGTTATAGTTATTGTTCAGATGCATGTGTTTTATATCATTACATAGAAGTATCCTCTGGAATGTGTGTTTGCTTATAAGTTTCTTTCTTCTAATGTGAGCTTGTTTTCCCCACAATCTTGTTGTATTTTTGTGTTAATATATCTGTATGTTTGCTGTAAATAATAAGTCAATTTAGTGATTTAAGACATAATGTAAACAATATAAATTCCTATTTTTAGTCAGTATGAATTGATAAAAAGTTGAACAATTAAATTTAGCTGCTACAAATTCTATAAAGTCAGTGTGTATTATAGACAAGAATCTTTTTTTCCAGAATTTCATAGTCCAAAGTTAGGAATGCATGTTATACATGAGTGCATGTTATACACAAATAAGTAAGTAAAGTAAAGTTGGTGACCATATTCGAGGACGACCTGAAGGCTCCCTTTTCAATAGCTACTACACCAAGGTGTAGGGGAGAGCACTACTCCTTTCCCTGGATTGTTGCATTTTATCCTTGATCTCTACCTTATAACACTGAGTGTTAAGCAAGGAGGTATCAAGTACCATTTTTTGAGTCTTTTGTATGACTTGACCAGGGATTGAACCCCGGTATCCCAGGCCATTGGCAAACACTCTGCCCATTAGGCCAATGGGCCAGTCCTAGTCTTGATATTTTTGCATCTAGTAAAACTGTAGAGAAATGATAGATATGATTTAAATAAATCACCTAATATAGAATAAACACACAATATTTTCTGTATATTATGAAAGCCAGATATTAGTTTATACAAAATTTAGGTGATACTTTGATAATGAAGTGAGAACGAAAAATTTGATAAATGATTTTTACTTGAATTTTTTATTATAAAAGGAAAGAAAAAAAACAATCAAAGATGGTCAGCAGAAATTGTTTTAATAGAATAAAAGATGAAGAATCATCACCATATATACTTGCATATTATATGACTTTATTAGACCTAAGTTTAGGTCTAATATTGGTGGTGGTGGTTGGGGTGGGGGAGTCACCCATATGCGAGATACAAACTTTATGTGTAATAGTAGGCTAAGGCTAGGCCTAGTTTGTATTTCAAATATGCTGCCATGCTCTAATAATAGACTAAAATTTAGGTCTCAGAAAGTGACATAGTACATCTACATGGAATATATGTTTGGATAATTTTTCCCCCCTCATTATCAGGATATTAACTAAATTTCATCCCCAAATATTTTAAATTATTTTCTTCTAATGATAAAGAAGATTATCTGGATGATTTACTTTATAAAGGGTGAATGACTGGCTACTTTAAAAAATTTACTTACTGTATGTGCATGATATATATATATGCAAAGAATATAATAGATTTGTTAATAGTCAGATTTTAATATCACTTAAAAAGTTCATCTTAAATAGTCAAAGATCATACAAGATTGCTATTTTCTAGTCTAAAATTTACTGTTAAAAAAAAATTAATTTGAATAATTTGAATTATTTTGCTTCATAATAAATGTTCCCTTTCAGTCCAAAACATTTTATGGCATAAGACTATGACAGGATGAAATTTGGGTAAATTTTTGTAAAATTTTTCTTTAACACCCCTCTTCCTATATTCCTTATTAAAGTAATATCTAAATTCAATTTAGAGACTTAGACTTTTCTCATAACCTGGTTTTGGTTGTGGGAGCACTACTCATGTAGCATGTCTTGGGTAGGAATAGTTTGATGTAGCCTTTCCCTCACCAAGTCTAGTTTGAATTCAGAGTTTTCCTTCTCCTTGACCAGTTACCATGCCAAGGTTAAAGAGTCCAGTATACCCTACTATTCATCCATAGCTGGAGTCATACTTTTCCTATGGTTATTAGTGATATTTGAAGTATAAATAGCCTCATTTAGGATTTGAACTCCAGTTGAACTCCACTTCCTACAACAATAAGTTATATCAGGATTGCTGCCATTACTGACAACATGTTTAATTTCTTTTTAAAATATTAAGAAATATTTTCCTATATTCTTTTTTTTTTATTAACAAATTACACAGGTTGACCAATTGCCTACCTTGGTTGTGTACAGTTCAAGCATTTGCTATAGTTAATTACCTATAGCACCTGCTTGAATTATATGTACTCATTTTAAAAAACTATAAATGTATGCATATTCTAAAAACATTTCTACCATTCATAATCCTTAGTTGTTTTTATGTAAATGGCAATGGTACATACACTAATATATTAATTTGCATTCTTAGTTAAAAAATAAACATGTGAAATTGTTTGCAGAATTCAAGCCAACTGAATACAGATTGCCAAAACCAATTGGGTTCAAATCCCAATAGCAACTGATTTATTAGATATTTACTTTTATATTTTATTAAAAAAATTTAAAGAATAAAACACATTCCAATCCAATTCATGACTTAAAAATAATAATAGGGAACTAACTATCTAATTATAATAATACAGTTTGCTTGTAATTTATTATTATGTAAATAATACAAACAGAATATAATCCAATATCAAGCCTAATAGTTGTCAAAGATAGCCTTTAACTGAATTTATAATCATGATAGTAATGTTGTATCAATAAGTTTTAGTTTGAGTTTTCTACCTTCTAAGCACAAATGGGAATAATACAATTGTAGTCAACATCATCATTATCAGCATCATGTTGCACTGCCTGCACAGATCTTCCTGACCTTCTCTCGCCACCTGTCTCTATCATCTATTGCTCCTGGGAGGTCTTCAAGGCTGTAGCCTGTATCGGCACAGAGCTGTTGTATATAGGTTCTAGCTGGTCATCCTGTCTTTGCTCGTCCACATGAAGGGGCAAGATACTCCTGTGGACCCCTTCACATGGACAGTTGTTGTAGTTCACACTAAATTTGTTTTGCAAGAAAATAGGACTAGATATTTTAATGATATAATAAAGAGATTTTACTTTTTGGTCAATGATGTTCATATACTTTTAGATTTTGCATTTTTCTTTCTTTTTTAACTAGAATGTTTCAGACTGTCCATTCTCTAGCATTCTTCTGGTGTAGAATTTTAGTCTTATTTTGCTTATATTCCATAATCATGGCATTGTATTTTAAGGTAATGTAGGAGTACTTAATGTGCTATATATGCCATAAATAGACTGATAGGAATGATTTAGTGATTGTTCTATGATAGTTAAGTGTCCAAGACAGGAAGAAGTTAAGTGTGACATCAATTTTCCGACTGTCTGGATTTGATAAGCTTGGAGCTTTAGTTATAACTTACTGCCTACAATAATGCAAAATCACCAAAGGCATTTACAGATTTATCAATATATAAAAGACCAACATACATTGTTGATATCAGACACTAAAAAAAAAAGGTTCATTAAAATGCAGTTAGAAAGAAGACATGAAAATCACAGATAATTATTTCTGTTTTTTCTTATTTTAAAATGCAGAAAGCAATACAATGAATTGCATTGTTTTGTGTACTCTGGGCCTATAAATTTGCTATAAGCTTATTTATATCTAAAATATATAATATAATAGATAAGAACTCAAGTCTTGGTTTGCAGCTAGTTATTTTACAATCTTCGTTGTCAGTTAAAAATTTACCCCAAACAAACAGTAATTTAGAAAAGATAAATCCATGTAAACAGAAAAAGAGATCTATCAGTTATATTTTTTATATTATAAAGTTAATATTGTTCTGTGAAAAGAGTTTGTGGAGAAATATTTTTTAATTTCAGAAATTTATCAAACATTTTTGTTTTTGTAACTAAATAATAATGCTATGTAATTATTTTAAATATCCAGCTTGAAGAACTACTCATAGACCTAACTAGAATTGCTTAATTAAATTCAATTTTAATGATAAAAATAATTCATTCATTTTTCTTGCAAATTTTGGAAATTTAAATTCTGCACAAGTTACATCTTGCAGTAATATGGCTTCCTGCTAATTATAGTTTGTCAGAAACCCTCTCCCAAATAGAGTAGAATTCTCCCAAACAACAAAAAACAAAAATCCACCTAGAAGCAAGAAGAGTAAAAATAATATCCCAGCCCCAAGTGTTTAAAAGATTTGAAAAAAAAAAAATTGGAAACTACTGCAGTTTTTTATAATGATATATTTCATCAGATTTTTTTTTTTCTTTATGAATGTATTTGAAGAAGGTGCTACTGTGAGAAGATTCAAGGCTGTTTTGACAACCTCCATCAACAGCCAGTTGTGGTCACAGAATTTTTTTCTTAGAATTTAGCACTGGCAACACCTACACAGACACTCCTACTGCATAACACAATGTGAAAGATATCAAGTTAAGTTAAAAGTGAAAAAATAACTTCCTCTATCTCAGCCATTGCTAAATACATGTAACATAGTTGTACTAAATAAAAGAGATCAACTTTTACAAATTTTATATAATAAAAAAAAACTATGTACTAAAAATAACTATTATCCACTCCAAGTTGAAAAAGTTCAGAGTTGAGCTACAAAAGTAAATGTTACATCAACATTTCCCATTGGCCTTGTGGGTAGAGTGTTCACCTATGGCCATGTAGGCCAGGGTTCAATCCCAAGTTGAGTCATACCAAAGATTCAAAAATGGTACTTGATGCCTTCTTGCTTATCACTCAGCATTATAAGATTATGGATCAAGGGTAAAGTGGAGCAATCTAGGGAAAGGAGTAATGGCCTCCCCTACACCTCAGTGTATTAGCTAATGAAAAGGAAGCCCTCGACTATGATCGCCAACTTTATATACTCATGTATTTAAAAAGGTGGTATATATGTTAATTTCTAACACTCAAGACTACTGATTTGCATGAGTTGGTAATTAAAGGCATTCCATTAAGTGCTAAACTACATTTGATGGTTGTGGTTCCAGTTTTAGTGCTCTGTGATGTGTGGAGTATCCCTTCATTGCAATTACTCCCAGGTCCATTCTGTCCTGGATTGATAATATGTGTCAAATACATCTGTTTAAAAATTTTTTTTTTTCGATTTGACCATGTGCAAAGAAGAAACCTTTTAAGAAACAACTGCACAAAAAATGTAAATATGATCCTATATTGAACATGATTCCCTAACCACTAGGCATCAAATAATCCTAGAAGAGTTGATATGATATTAAAATTAATCAACCAATCCATTAAGTGCATGTGTGATAAGTCTTTTTAAAACAACAAAATAAAAATAATTATTGATGCTGTTCTCGTCAAAACACTTTGAAATCTCTCACTGGTCCATTACCTAATTTGGTTGTGGGCGTGCTACTCATGTAGCCTATCATAGACAGGAATAGCTCATCCCTCTCTAGGTGTACAGCTGGTTTGAATTCAAAATTTTCCCTCTCCTAAACTTGTTACCATACCAAGGTTAAAGAACTCAGTTTGCCCTACTATTTAGCCATACCTACTGAGAGAGTAGTTGGATTCATACATTTCCCAATAGCATTAGTGCTATGTGAAATGCAAACAACCTTGTCCAGGTTTGAACTCAGATAGCCAACTCTGCTTCCTACAATGATAACCATTATACTATTAGTGTCTCATAAATCTATATAAATGATAAGCTTTTTTACAATCACAAAACTAAGAAAATTATTAATGCCCTTCTCATCTAAAAATTGGTAAAATCACCTTGGTTTGGTTTGGTTTCTTTGTTTAATGGCATATCAACCTTTGTAGGTTATTTCATGCCAAAGCTATTCTCCTAGAAGAACAGTAGTGGTACTATTTAATCCATAGCTGGGAGTTATAAGGGGGTTCATACCTTTCCCAAGGGTATTTGCCTGAAAGTGAACGTAATTACGCAACTGGAGTACGAACTCGCTTACTACGATTCCACAGTCCATCGCTTTAACCATTACACCACGAGGACAACCCTAAAATCACCTTGAAGTAACAACTACAAAAAAAAAGGATCAAAAGACAATTTAAAAGACAACCCCATCCCCCCAAAAAAGATGAAAAATCTAACACAATTAAAATAGATATAAACTATTACAGAGAATAAAAAGAATACTTTTGATTTTAGAAAAAAAAAATTTAGAAAAGTTTTCACCTATATGCAATCATGGAAACATTTTACAAAATTAATTTGCTCTGTTAACAAAGCTTAAAATCTGCTGCAGAGGAGTAAGACCCCTACATAAAAAAGTACCCCATCATTGCCTTTATTCCCAGGTCCACACTGACTTGAAGTGGTAGAACCTGTTAGTGTCCCATCTATGAGTCAAATAGATCTGTTTGCAAATTATTTGATAGCGGTACTCGATATTATATAGTCATGGACAAAAACTTGAAAAACTACACAGAAAAAATGTAAATATGAATGTACAATGTTCACAATCCCCTAACCTCTAGGCATAATATAACTCCAGACAGGTTGACATGCCATTAAAATCAATCAATCAATCAATCAATCAAACCAAACTAAGAAATAATGCTAACACACTTCACTTAAATATAATCTAACAGAAAATTCTATGTTTCTTAAACTTATATTATCTATGTTCTCTCAGTCTTCTCCTTTCACCTCCCCCTCATCTTTATTCTACCTATTAGATTACATGTGTGTACATATGTGCACATATTTAAAAAGTCAACAAAGGCCACTTGTAGAATTAAGAAGCTGGAAGCCCAGCTGTTCTGAAGGGATCATATTTTGAAAAATCTATAAATTTATGTATATGCAGCTCCATTTAGAGTTCCACAGTATATCAGGCATTCAATATAATGATTTATATTAGCTAGCTATTTATCAAGCACAGCTTAGGTTTGGCAGAAGACTACAAGTACAGGACTAGGGCTGTTTTAACTGCAGTATAGTCTTCTGGGCAATGCAGTGTACTAGGGCCCCTACTTACACAACCACTCACAGGATTAAAAATGTAAATGGTCAATTATGCCTGTGTACCCCTGGGCAACTGCTCAGCATGTCCATGCATTAAGACAGCCCTGTATGGGACATCCAGTCAAAATTAAATGCATTACTTATTTGTACTAATTATATAAAAGCTTGTTAATCATTACATCATAATGAGGTACTTATAAATCAAGTATATTATGTTCAAGTAAAATCAATTTGTCCTTTATTTCTTTTTCATTTTAATTTATCAAGTATCTTTATAACATCAGTTAGATATACACAAGTAATACATATTAATATATGCACGGTGGATGGACTAGACGACACTGGTCAGCTAGAAGATTGGTTCCAATTTTGTCTAAAAGCAGTAGCAGTTCTACATGTGTGTGTGTTTGTGTGTGTGTGTGTGTGTGTGTGTGTGTGTGGTGTTTGAAATGTATGCACACATTTTTCAATCAGTTTTGATTCATTTCTCATTCCTGAATGTTCACAGATCTGTAGCATATTATCTATTTTGTGTGCTCATGACTCTCTACACTTACTCAGCCAACAGACCAATCACTAAAAAGCCAAGTAGTCAGACTGTTTTTCCTTTGGTTTTTGTCTTTTAAATTCAATGCTACTGCAATAATAGTAAGATCGTTCAATTTATATATTGTTATAATGATGAGCTGATTTGTGAAGCATTGTACACTCCCTTTTCTAGTCCAATTGGTGATCTCAGCAGTCAATATACAAAATTACATTCCAAACCAGCAAAATATTTTCAAATGGATAACAACATCCTTCCATACAGTTCAGTAAAATAATCATTTGAAGATTTTCCAATCTGGTTTTAAAAAGTCTTTTTGCTTGTATCAAGGTTATGTTGTTTTTTTTTCAGTTTTTTTTGTACTTATATAAAAATAAATAAAAAAATTAGAAATGGTTTATACATATGTCAAAATTAAAAGAGTAAAAAAACATTTTTATTAAATAATCATAAATTATCATCATACCAAAAATTTAAAAAGCAATCATTAAAGAATATGAGACAAATGAGAAAAATAGAGAAAGGCTTATGATATTGAGATTTTTCTTTCAGTTTTATCATGCATTAATGTGACTTAGAGAATAAAGCAATTTCTAATCCAATTTGCAGCTTTTTTACTATTATCATTATCATTATTAATATTATTATTTGTTCTCTTTTGAGAGTTTTTCACACCAGCATTAGCCGATGTTTTCTCACTGGAGTTTGAGTGACAACAAGTCTTCTCAAGTCTCCAGGACTCTTCTCAGTATTCTGGCCAATCTCAACAATGCAGTTGTTTGGATGGTCTCTACTCGTCCCGTTATTTCCAAGTCCTCCAGTCCTTGTACTAATCCTTTGGTGAGTGTACCAAGAGCACCAATTACAATTGATGTAATCGTCACTTTCATGTTCTACAACTTTTTCAACTCCCTAGCAAGGTCAAGGTACTTATCCCTCTTTTCACATTCTTTCAATTTCTCTCTGTGGTCTGACAGTACAGCCAAGTCCACAATCCTGCAGTTCTCTTTTTTTGTTGATTATTATAAGATCTGGTCGTCTATTATTATTATCATTATGATGATGATGATCACAATAGGTTTTCAATCATGGTCACCTGACTCATTAGAATCTCTCAAGTGATATAATTATTATATACTAATTAAAGAGTACTTTCCCTTATCTATTGATTGGCAATTAATTATAATATGAATTTTATCCATAGGATGATTTGACTTTGAGCTTAATGGCTGCTGAAGAGATCCTTTAAGAAATGCTTTTAAAATTGTTTTATTTCAGTTTAGTTAGTTTGTTTTTATTGTGGTGTGTCAGTTTTTATGCATTATTTTTCATTTCACCTCATATGTTTTTAGACAATTGCAAAAACTTTTAACTATTAAATCTTTTTTACTTTCAAAAAAAAAGGACATTACCTTTTTTTAAGGATGAAATATATCAAAGCAGTTAAAATGACATTTTGCAAAGCTCATAGGACAGTTTTAAGAGTCATGTTGAAGGAGAGCTGACTTAGTGTTATTATTTTTATCAGATTGTTTATTTGAGATTTTTTCTACATCATACTTCAATTTTGATATTTGTTATTCAACTTCGCTATTAATTTTTTTTTTTTTTTGGTGGACTGAAAATAACTTTATTCTTTAGTCAAGTCAATTCATTTTAACTTTATTACTCTTGCAAAATATCTTTTTTGCTGTATTAAGATAATTACACACATACAAAAATCAAAATATTATAATATAGATTTTTATCTACTTGATTAGAAAATAAATCCTTTTGGTGATGTCATTAATATTTGTATACAATGTTGAGATATTTAATCCACTACTTTATTAAAAAGAAAATCTATATTTCAGCACTTATTTGGTACTTGTATACCTACAAGGTGCATCAAAAGTTGCTAAGCCTCATCCAGAAAGAAAAGCCATCGCTCAATATTTTTGTTGTAGCAACAAACAACCACATCTTATAAAACTAGAAAAACTAATCCAGATTTCTGTCTTAATTTCTGTGAAGGTGAAGCCTATACAAAGGTGAGAGTTATGCAACAAATCTAAAACCTGAGTAAGGCTTAGAAACTTTTTGAATGACCCTCGTATATCCTTACATTCTTTTGTTATTTTCTATATAAATTGATAAAAAAACTGTCTAATATGCAAAGTAACAGAAATTGAATATTGAAAAAATCTGCACAAAAATGTTTATATCAGTAGAAAATAATAAACAAGTTTATCATGACCAGAATATAAATAATAAATATATTCTATTAATTCATGAAGTGAACCAACTGTATCAAATCATAACTATAACGCTGAATAAAAGTATTCACTTTTATCTGAATAATTCATGAACTTGTGTTCTGCTTTTATTAAAATCTATATGTACTTTTTTATATTTACATGTTTAAAAGCCACCTTCAGTGGCCATTAAGTTCTATAGAAAGTCACAACTTATTAATATAATAATTAATTCCAACTAAATAACGGAAGGCACTCTATAATTAGAGTTCTTAAAACCTGCACCTCCAAATTTGACTAGATAGAAGAATCTTTTGCATAATTTCAATATCCCAGTAAAAAGTAAAGTGAAGTTGGCAACCGTAGTTGAGGGCAACCCGAAGGTTCCCTTTTCAATAGCTACTACCCTGAGATGTAGGGAAGGTTGCTACTCCTTTCCTTGGATTGTTCCACTTTACTCTTGATATGTACATTATAATGTTGAGTGTTGAGCAAGAAGATATCAAGTACCATTTTTTGAGTCTTTGGTGTGACTCAATCTGGGATTGAACCCTTGTCTCCCAGGCCATCTACACGATGGGCCAATTATACAACATGCTAAAATAAAGGCTCTCAAAATTCACAAATGTAAATATTTTTGGAAAATTTCTAACAATGATTTTTAGATATATTATTTTACCAAATAATTTAAACACAAACATCATTGACAAAAAAGCTTTAAAAACCCTGGAATTAAAGGTTACAAACTTTTCAAAAGCAATTAAGAATATAATCAATAATAAGAATAACAGTACCCACATTAAATATGATGCTGGCATTTACACAATCCAATGTCTGGATTGTAATAAAAAATAGTATGCATTGAGAAATAATAATAATAATAATAATAATAATAATGATAATAATAATAATAATGATAATAGAAAGAAAGTGAAAAGAAAGAAAAGTACCTAGACCTTGCTAGGGAATTGAAAAAACTGTGGAACATGAAAGTGACAGTTATACCAGTTGTAATTGGTGCTCTTGATACAGTCACCAAAAGATCGGTACAAGGAAGAGAGGACTTGGAAATAAAAGGATGAGTAGAGACCATTGAAACTACAGCATTATTGAGATCTGTCGGAATACTGAGAAGAGTCCTGGTGACTTTAGTAGACTTATTCTCTCTCAAACTCCAGTGAGAAAACATCGGCTAATGCTGGTGTGAAAAACTTGAAAAGGAGTAAATAATAATAATAGGGGTGAGTGCAAATGTACTATTGCTCTATTCTCTAAGATATTGTGTTAATAAAAATCTTGTACATTTTTACCTCATCTTAAAACAGTAAAAGAGGCACATTGTAGCAAGATTTTTATTAACACAATATCTTAGAGAATAGAGCAATTCTGATCCAATTTGCAAGAAATATCAACTGGTCTTTTTTTCCTCATTCAATCATTTAATTCTAATGTCTGTTTTATTTATTTATTTAAATAAATTCTTATAAGAATCAAAAAGCAAAAAACAAAACTAACTATAAAAAAATCTGTGTAGAAGACTTAAATCTGGATTGATTTCATTCAGATTATCATATAGATATTTTTCAGAAAATATTCTGCCTTTTTATTGAATTATCTCTCCTATTTTTTATTCTTCCTTTTTTTTTTAATTAGAACTTCTTACACTTTATGAAAAAAAATTTTTCATAAGCAAAACATTTTCAAAGTTGCATCTTTATCATAAAATGCACTTATTTAGCTTCTTTATAAAGTTGACAAACTTTTGCTTATCAAATAGGACCTCGCCATCTTCATTTGTCTTAATCAGCAAAACTTGCCTGTTCAAAACTTTTATAAAATTAAGACTAGTATGCAATATATATTTCAAAGAAAATATAGATATGAGTCTTAAATAGTATTTTGATTTTTTTTATTATCAAGTCAAAGAGTCTTAAAACCAAATGTGAATCATTAGATCACATGAAAAAAAATTCAAATTTATAAAAATGCTGGTTCACATCTAAAATGTGGTTGTCTAATTCCTTTCATTTTTACTGTTGGTTTACTACTAAAATCAAATATATTTTTAAGTAAGAGAAAGTTTCATTTCCTCTGTTAACTTATGGGTATAATAAAACAGCCCTAGTATATAGGGTTCACTAATGAGTAGAGTGTTTGCCATCAGTCTGGAAGGCTGGGGTTCAATCCCATGTCGAGTCATATCAAAGACTCGAAAAATGGTATTTGATGCTGCCTTGCTTAACACTCAATATTATAAGGTAAGGATCAAGGGTAAAGTGGAGCAATCCAGGAAATGGAGTAGCGCCCTCCCCCAACATCTTGGTGTAGTAGCTATTGAAAAGGGAGCCTTCGGGTCACCCTTGACTAAGGTTGCAAACTTTACGTATTTATTATCCTTCTGATAAGAGCTTGGAACCTATCTACTATGTATTTGGGAGGCACTCATAGTATAATGATCATTGTTGTAGGAAACAGACTCAGCTACCTGAGTTCAAATCTTGAACAAAGCTGTTTGTATTTCATATAGCACTATGATTCTTGGGAAAGTTATGAATCCAATTATTCTCCCTCCAGCTATGTTTGAGTAAAGCAAACTGGGCTCTTTAATCTTGGTATGATAACTAGTCTAGGAGAACGAAACCTCTGAATTCAAACCTGTTAAATTCTACTTAATAAATCAACCTTGTGTTTCATCCTGCTCATGGTGAAAAGTTATATATTATTTTCCTTAATTTCTACAGTAAGCTGAATCTTTTTACAGTGCATTGAAATATCTTATTTCTAGTATATCTTGATTTGTAACAGTTTTATGTTTTCAAAAAGTACTATGATTTGTTTAGATTTCATTTACTTACAATAGACCAAAATGAGTACAATTCATTTAAAACAATCAGTATAATAAAATCTACAAATTGAAAAAAATAGTCTTAAATTTCTATTTGTATTACAAACAGGGTATTTCACAATTATTAAAACAAAGAAGCAGTTTTTTACATCTTCCATGTTAACTTTATTTTCATTCTCTTTTCAGATTATTGCTTGGAAATAATTAACATTTTGATATATTTAACTAAATATTGTGAAATCATGCTTTAGACAATGGAGTTGAAGATATTTTGTTTGAAGACATATTACAAAACTAAGTTTTGGATAGATTCTGGCTGACTAACTCTTAAACCCTGGTGACATTTTTGGATGTTTGGATTGTTATTGGGGGATCAGCTAGTGAGGAACCTATTACCTTTGACTTTCACAAGTGCCATGAGCTTCAAAGTTCTTGACCAACTTGAAAATCTGACTCCTGTTTGGAAAGGTGTTGAAATTGAATTTCTTGCTTGAACAATCTTGAAAGACTTTGTATCTCAATGTGTCTTCACACAAAATATCTTCTGCTTCATCATCCAAGGGATGATTTCACTATATTTAGTTGAATTTACCAGCAATAATCAGAAAAGAGAAAGAGAATAAAGTCAACAGGGAACATCTGAGAGGCTGCTGTTCTGTCTCAAGAATTGTGAAACACCTTGTAATTATTACATTTGCATATAAATTTCATGCACTAGATATAGCAACTGTTATGGGATAGAGGTAGTATTTGTTAAATAATAAATTTGGTCTCCTAATTTTATGCATATCAATGAAGATAGAATATATAAATAGTAGAAAGAATAATTGAAAATATCAGAATGGAAAACCACAACAGATTACTTTCTGAACTATTGGCTATTCTCCATATTTTGTACTGTTCTTTATCAATATTGAAGAGTATTAAAAAAAAAAGATATATATTAATGTCTTAATTATTTAACATTCATGAGCATAAACTTTTAGGATTTTTTTTTACTTTTGTTCAATTGATCTTTAAAATGAATCCAATATTATTGGTTGTTCATCATGAGGTATTTTATTGTTATTTAAGTACAGCCCACCGGATTTTTTCAGCCTTATTGACTGAGGCTGTAGAATACACTGACTGCATCTCTGCAGACAGATAAGAGCCACCCCCTACGAGTGTTTTGGATATGACACAAAACAATCTGATAGCGAGGCTCCAGTAATGCTGGAGCTTTGGTGAATGCAGAGTACCCCTTTATTGTCATCACTCCCAGGTCCACTCTGGCCCAGAGTATTAGCAACTGGTAGGATCCTATCTATGGGGCAAATTGAACTGTTTGACATTTAAACTGAGTGCAAACAAATGACTTTTGCTAAATTGAATTGTTTGAAATAAAACTGTTTTTACATTTAACAGTGCATAAACAAATGACTGATGAATTGAATTGTTAGTGATACATAGCAATACTTGAAACTATTTAACTTTGTTGACTTATGTTTACAAATCATATATATCTAATATATATGTATAAACCGGGTTTGGCATTAAATAACTTATAATGGTTGATATGCCATAAAACCAAACCAAACCAAACCAAACCAAACCTAACCAAACTCAGGATTTTATTATTTTTAGTGGAATATTTACAAAACAATAAAATGTTATTGGGCTTCAATTATAATCAAACTCTACAGCACTGAAACTGTAAAAAAAATAATATGAATATGTAATTGTCCAAAAATAAGTACACCTCTTATATATTTATCCAATTTTATTTTTAGTTATAGTTGCAATGCCATAGAGTTTGATAATGAATAATAACTAATAATATCCATTTTGAGATTCCACTAGATATAGTAAAATCCTGATATCTTTAATAAAAAAAATGGTTGGGATATATTTATTCATTGGGAATTACTGGACTATTATTCATAGGAGGCAGTGAATATTTTGATTCTAAAAATGGATTTCAGTTTTATTGATAAATTATGATTAATTAGTTTCATTAATCTAACATTGAATATTAACCCTTAATACCCTTAATACACAGTTTAATTTAATGAGCAATTTTAGGATAAGGAGTATTCAAATTAGGTTTCCTGTGATTGAAATTGGTTTTACAAGAACATTTCTTGGGAAGCTGAAAATATATGAAAATGTGATTTTCATTTAAGATATGCAAACTGTTTTGAAAATTATAAAGAGGAAAATTAGTGATAGTCATCAAATTCTATGGTGAGTCAAATGTTTTGCAATATTTTACGTTATGTAAGATTATGTAAGATACAATTTGGCAGCTCTAGGTTATAAAGGTGGCCAAGCACACTTTATTATGAGATGACAACCTTTCAGTTGTGCTATTATGGCTTGGAGCATGGCTTTGGAATCCACAATTTTAGGTCCATCTGACCTTGCCTGATCATCAAAGTTCTTGCAACCCAAGTGAAATTTTTTGCAGCATCTGTGATCAACTGCACCTTCTCCTTTTGCACAACACATTTTTCATTGATTCTGTGGTGTTATGGTTCAGGTCAAACTTATAAGGCATGTTTCCAAATTAGACTACATTCTTCTCCAAGGCTTTCAAATGACATAAAAGCAATACCCAACATGTCAGTGCACTAACTACCACAACACTACCAATGACGGCGGGTAACTTCCACAGCTTGAACTGCTTCGGTCACATGATATAAATGCCACAAATTAGCATGTACCAAGATATTCCAAAATTTTTAACTCACCTCAGTAAATATAGAAGTAATGTTTTTCAAATAGTCTAATTATTTGTTTGATGACTATAGAATTATATATGTGGAGGTGCATGTAATGTAATGGTTATTGTCTGGACAAGATTGATTGCATTTCACATAGCACTAATACCCTTGGGAAAAGTATGAATCCAATTATTCTCCTTCCAGCTATGGGTAAAATAGTTGGGCAAACTAGGTTCTTCAGCCTTGGTGAGGCAACTAGTCTAGGAGAAGGAATACTCTGAATTCAAACCTGTTAAACTTTGCTTAAAAATTGACCTTGTGTCATATCCTGCCCGAGCAGAAGGGTTGGTAAATATATAAAATTATATATGTGTGTACAATTCCACACTCACATCTTTATGAGCATTTAGCATACAATCGATGGAAATAGTGATAAATCTATGTAAAAAGTTTCTCTGTTGTTTATAGTTCAGTGAAAATTATATCCTGATTAATTAATCTTATGCTTCAAAAATATCTTTCAATAGATATTTAACAATATTTATTTCTTACCAGAAGTACCATTATAAATTATTAAAAAAAATAATAATGTAAATTTGAAAATTACTTTTAACATTATCATATGATCTATTGTATTTTTCACAAGAAAATGCTTGTATGACCAATATCTGAAAATATTTTCTGATGTTAACTTTTTAAACAGTATCATAGAAATAAGTATCAATACAAATTTAATATATTTATTAATACTTGAATTATTATCCCTCAAAGTTTTTCTTCAGCAGCCATTAAGCTTGATGTCATTACATCCTATAGAAGTTATAATTAATTCCAAATAAATGAATATAGATTATAGATTAGGGGAAGTACTCTATAATTAGCATTTAATAATAATCTATTTTGAGAATTTTTAATAGTTGCCAATTCATCATTATTATTATTATTATTATTATTAATAGTTTAGTCCTTTTTTCTCACATCAGCTCTAACTGATGGTTTTTTACTGGAGTCCGAGTGACAGCAAGTCTCCTCAGGTTTTCTGGACTATTCTGAATATCATAGCTAATCTTAACAATACTGTGGTCTATGTGGCATCAATTTTCTCTGGGATCTCCAGTCTCATTATCATTATTATCATTATTATTATGAAGTTGTAAATGTGAATTGAAACTGCTTTATCCTCTGAGTTTGAACCTTTTAACATTATTTTACTAACGAGAATCTTGCTATGATGTACTATTTTTGTACATTCAAAAATTAGATCATTATAGATTTTGGTATTTATTTCAAGTAAAAATAGAAAAATTAATACAATTAGAAGTTTGAAAAAATGATTTCTCAAATTATCAGTAGAATTAAGGATTCCCAGTATACCAATAGAAAATAAAATTAAACACCATGAATATATGTGTTTCAATTCAATCAAGAATAAACATCCAGGTAATATAGTTAGATTACAGTAAACAATCATATGCACAGATCAATACTTGCATGGGTTCCAAAATAAAGGATTTATCAACAGTACTCTAACTCCACATTAATATACAGTATTTATATAGACCTTGAGCATTAATGCAGGCTTGTAATCTTGCATGTATATGATTATATTGAATACCATCCTGAAACATATCATTCTTTTAATGCAGGCTTGTAATCTTGCATGTATATGATTATATTGAATACCATCCTGCAATATATAATGTCATTAATGCAGGCTTGTAATCTTGCATGTATATGATTATATTGAATACCATCCTGCAATATATAATGTCATTAATGCAGGCTTGTATTCTTGCATGTATATGATTATATTGAATACCATCCTGCAATACAGCATTACATGCTGAAGACTTGAAAATTATATCAGAATATCTACTATCCCATAGCATGCACATCACAGTACCTATGTCAAATTTGGTATTGTCTCTTAAAATCATTTTTTTTCTATTAGAGTACACACACACACACACACACACACCTTCATTCTTGTATACATACTTATCTTCCTTTTTGTACACAAAGTATGTCTTCATTCATATATCTACACTTTAATAATAAAATTGCTTCTTATATCATAATTGTATTCTGTTGGATCCACATATATGGAACTTCATGGAGGCATCCTAATTATGTTTAGAATTTTAAAATATCAAATAAAATATCAATATTAAATTACTTGATATCACTAATATAAGCATTTAATAATCTTATATATATATATATATATATATATATATATATATATATATATATATATATATATATATATATATATAAGGTAGAGATATCAGATAGGTAAATAGTTATCCAAATGCCATAAAATAACAGTACTAGGCTAACTCTTTAATACTGTAATATCAAATGTAAATGGTGGGGATTATCTTATATGACATCACATACTGTAACAAAGCTATTACAAGACATATTAGAAGCAAATATAATTTTGAACTTATTTATACAAATTCAATTGATGTGCAAAATAAGTTTTAGACTTTTTGGTCATAAGTTTTGTTGATGATCTTAAATTATCTGTTTAAATGTCTGAACATTAATTTTAAGAAATGCGAGATATTTTTCATAAAAGAGATATGTATCTCAATGGATATTTTTTCTCTGAGCAACTTCAGAAGTCAAACACAATAATGGGCTGCCTAAGTTATTATTTTTACACTCATAACTTTAAAAATTTCATTATCTTTTGCTTCATTTTATAATGTAACAAAATATTTTTTGAATGTTTGGGTATTGATAAACTTTCTTTGTGCTTGTTGCAAACAAGTATTAAAACAACCATGAGATATAAAGTTAATAAAATTACTAGTTTACCTGCCTTTCCAAATAAAATGACAATATTCAAATAGTTTCTTATTGCATCATCGTTATATCAAGAACATACAGGTCTGCATTTTCTAGTCTTCATTCAATACTTTCTGAATGTGATATAAAAGGTAAAAAGAGGTAAAAAAAAAGGATCCTCTGCTTAAAATGGATATGTCTTAATTTCTATAAGATGATTTTTATAGAAAAAAACAAAATATCATATTTAGATGTATTTATTTATTGTCTTGTGTTATCATAACAATGGGTTTTTCCATTAGTCAATTCATCCATCTCTTTGTAATGGAATACCTTATGCATATATATATATATATATAGAGAGAGAGAGAGACAGAGAGACTGGGAGAGAAAGATAGGGAGGGAGAGACATACACAGAGTGAGAAAGACAGATACACATTGCATTTTATCTATCTAGATGGTTTTTACTTGTGAAAAGTTTGTTTATGTATATATATATACATACATACATACATATATGTGTGTGGGCATATATATAGATTTGTATATATATATATGTATATGTATATATATGTATATATATATATATATATATATATATATACATCTATATATATATATATATATATATATATATATATATATATATATATATATGTATGTATATCCATGCATATATGTATGTGTATATATGTACACACGCATGTTATATGTACATGTATATGCATATATGAGTATATATATATATATATATACATTTATTTATGTACACATATATATTTATGTATATATATGTAAATATATATGTATATATGTTTGTGTATATATATATCTCTCTGTGTGTGTGTGTGTGTGTCTGTGTGTGTCTATATTTATATCTGTATACATCTATATCTATTTATCTCACTCTTTTTCTCTCTCTCTCTTTCTCTCTCTCTCTCTCTCTCCATATATATATATATATATATATGTATATATATATATATATTAGTTCACATTATGCCATATATATATATATATATATATATATATATCCAAGGCATAATGGTGAACTAATTCACATTCTGTCATGAAAGTTTCTAATGATTCTAAAGATTTTAAGATAGATTCTATCATATTTTCTGATGTAAAATTTTACTCTAAATGCATATATATGTATATTACTTATTTTTTATGATTTTATGATTTTGTAAAAAATTCTATCAGCAAAAGATATCTTAAGTACAAGAAAATTTTTAAAGAATGATTTGAATTTTCTTTATAGCTTTCATAAAATCTTTCAACATTTGAAATTTTTTTCTTTAAGTGCTGTATGTTATTGCTGGGATTAATTTTCTATAATTCTGTCCCAGTTGTAGATTTAACTGCATAAATTTAAAACAGAAAAGAGAATCGTTATGCTTATAAACTGAAAACAAATTTTAAAGAAACAGAATCTGCATTATTACCACCAAGAAGATACCAGTGACCATCATCATCATCATCATCATCATTATCATCATCATTAAGAAGAGTAATCTTGTTGGCCTTTATTGATGATGATGATGATGATGATGATGATGATGATGATGATGTGGGTGAGGGTCATTGCAGTAATATTGCACCATTCTACTCTATTTGTCATCTGTCTGTGTGTCTATTTATTTATTTATTTATTTATTCATTTATTTTTATTTCCTTGAAAAATTCTCCCTATGCTTTCTGTCATAACCAAATCACGTGTGACCAACCAACTTCATAATTCATCTCATTATGCTCATCATTATCATCATCCTTGCATTATATATATATATATATATATATATATATATATATATATATATTAGTCATTACAGACTTGCATGTATAGATAAACAAGCTAATATATTTATTGTATATAAATATCAAATTATCTCATAGTAGTTGTTAAATTCAGTTAATAAATTTTATACACAAATATAGCAGCTATTTGAATTGTTAGTACTACATATAATTTTGCATACACAAACCAAAAATAATAATTCTTATACTTGTAAACTTACATGTATGCATATATAGATTTGTATGCATGTATGCATTTGTAAATAAATCACTAATTACTACATTTTAATACTTGCTTTCAAAAAAATGTCCGAAAAATAGTCTTTGTACTTTTGACTATAAAATTTCTATTTACATAAATATACTCTTCTCTATAACATCTATCTATCTATCTATCTATCTATCTATCTATTTGACTGGCTGTCTCTCTTTTTCTCTCTGTGTGTGTGTGTGTGTGTGTGTGTGTGTGTGTGTGTGTGTGTGTGTGTGTGTGTGTGTGTGTGTGAGAGAGACTAGTACAATCATATTGATCAATCTCAAGAAAATGTTTCACACGTCTGTATATACACACATATAGACTATTTTTATTCATATGATATACATTTGTGTATTCATGTTGGCACTTTTATTTATGAGGGTCAGCTGAAAAATTCTTAAGCTGACCATAATACTCTCATGGAATTAAGGTTTATTTTTCAACATAACCCATCTTGTTGTAGTGCATGGATCCCATTGGACAAAAAAAAGTCATCAACAGCAGATATGACATCATCATATGAACTTTTCAGCCTATGAACTTTTCTTTCCACCCTCATATATCTATGTAGACTTAAATATGTATTCTATTTCAGCTTAGTCAATTTGATCTGTACACATGTCCTGACACTGACATACTAAATGATAAAACTATATGGACTTAGAAAACTGTGCTCACAGTGTCATGGCAATCATTGTAGGAAATGAACATGGTGACACAATTTCGAATCCTGGACAAGGTTGTTAGCATTTCACATATATCATGAATATCTTTGGGAAAGGTAGGAATCAACTAGTCTACTTCCAGCTATGAGTAAATAGTAGGGCAAACCGTGATTTTCATAGCAACCAGACTAGAAGGAAAACTCTGAATTTAAACTTGTTAAACTCTGCTTAAAAATTGACTTTGTGTCTCATCCCGTTCATGTGGAGGGGTTGGGTAATAACATAAAAATGGTATGTAAACTAACATATGTGCTTGATTGTGCACACACACACACACACACACACACACACACACACACACACACACACACACACACACACACACTATATTATATATTTTACATTGAAGTTTTATTTACAAGTTAAACACTTCCAAAATATTTCTATTACAATATTAGTTGTGCCAACAGGTCATGTGATAGAGATGCACTGTCATCTACTGTAAAATTGTTATTTCTAAGACAATTTTTGATGTCCCTCATCAGCTGAAGCTTCCTTCTTCCCTGTATTTCATTTTACATATAAATGTTTTGGGGTTTGTTTTTTTTACTCATGATACTGGTGGCCCAGTTGGGTGGGGCTTTAAAATACACTGACTGTTACTCTGCAAAGGGGTAAGACTCCCCCAATGAGTGTCCTGGATATAACACTAAACAATTTGATAGTGAGGCTTCAGTAATCCTGGATCTTTGGGAAACACGGAATACCTCTTCATTGCCATCGCTCCCAGGTCCACTCTGGTCTGGAGTGGTAGCACCTGATAGGGTCCCATCTATGGGTCAAATAGAACTAAACTGTGTACTTATGCTAAACTGAATTGTTTGAAATAGAATTGTTTTTGATATTGAACCTGTGTATTTATACTAAAGTGAATTGTTTGAAGTAGAACTGTTTGTTTGTATAAAAATGGATTTGGCATTAAATAACCAACAAAGGTTTATATCCTATAAAACCAAACTAAACCAAACCCAATCACTATACTGGAAATGCCAGAGAAATTAATCAAAATTTAAGCCTGAAGATTGTAAACAGACATGGAGAAAGTGAAGAGTATTTGAAGTTGTATATGCATTATGTGATCAAAATCAGAAAACTATCAGAAAACAAAGTTTTTAATCTCTTTCTATAATATTTTACAAAGAAATATGTAATCTTATTTTCTTAACATTCTTAAAAAATTGTATGTATATACACATACACTTTTTTCATAACACTCATATATATATAAATGTGTTTGCATAACACTTAACATTTACATTTATAATTTGGAAGAGTTTGTTTATCTATTCTTTATAGACAGCCAAACGGTTGGATATAAAGCTACTAAATTTGGTATGTATACTTACTGGACTAAGAGAAAGGTTTTGATGCTGAAAAAAGATTTTTCCTTAAAGGAAATGAGGACTTTCACTGAGAGGAAGTCTCTCATAACAAATAATAATAAGTAAGAATCCATGTTGCTGCAAGAAATAACTAATTGTACATAATATAAATTTCCAAACTGCAAAATAGATAAATTATTTCTTTTACTAAAATAATTAGTTCTTCTAGCCAGATTAAAAATAATTACATAGCATTATTGCTTAGTTAGGACTCACAATATGGACAAAAACAAAAATGTTTAAATCGATAAATCTCTGAAATACCTCTCCTTTCCATTAAAAACAATATTTCTCTATAAAACTCTAATCAATATTAACTTCCTAAAATAATATATAAATATGACTGGTAAATACTTTTTTTTTATGTGGATTTTTCTTTTATGGTAACTATTACCATTTTTATTATTTATTCTGTCATTTTGTTTTGTGTAAATTTTTAATCAACAAAAACGGTTATAGAATAGACAATGTTTAGGAAAGTGAAATAAGTAGAAGGGACATTTTTTTTATATTTATCTGTTTGTCTCACCTTGTCTGTGATCCAAGTCTTGACCTCTTACCCACTATAGATACATCTAGTATGTATATAAATGTGTTTATAATATGTAACTTCTACAAATGAATATTCATATGCTCATACACCACTTCCTTATACATATATAGCCCCATACACAAAAAAGACAAACCAATGAAGACATAAAACAACTGTCACCTCATATCTACTTGGACACCAACTCTATAATGTTGGGTTTTGTCATAGTCCCTACTACTGTTCTCTAGTAGTCCTATTGATTTTCTTTAGTCATTCTGCTTTTTGCGTTTCTCCTCCTCATCACTGCAGTATGCAAGTCTCTGTAAAAGTAGCTACTGCAGTAGTTGTGGAGTTAATAGCTAATGCCAATAGTCAATGGTCTAAAAATTGTGCAAGGAATGATTACATATAAATGCATGCTACATGCATAGAAAACACAGTGGCAAATTGTTATTTATATTCATATTTACTTATAGGACGAGACTTTATTGCAGATGGACAGCTCAATTCTCCCCTTCCTTGTCCTCCTCGTTGTAACAAGTCCATTTCCTTATTGTTCCCTTTGCATCTAATGATGAGCATTTTGTCCTCTGCTAATAATTAAATATGTAAAGATTTACATTGGAATGTTTGTTGCATTATAAGTACTCATCTCAGTTATTGTTGCATATGTTCCTATATTTATAAATAGATAGCTATCAGTGTATATATATATATATATATATATATATATATACATATATATATATATTGTGTGTGTGTGAGTGCACTGAAGCATAAGTGTCCATTTGTATGTTTTTATATATTGCTGAATATTTAGGCAGCAACTTCTTTCAAATATTTCACTAAATTTAACTGACCAAAATTATTCAATAAAATTGATCTTCTCTTATGTGTGTATGTTTAGTGATGCTAGTACAAATTTTATTAATCAAACTCTTAAATTGAAATTTGTTTTTTGATTTATTTTCAAATTTTTGAAGTGTGCACACACACACACACACACACACACACACACACACACACACACACACACACATATATATATATATATATAAACTAGCATGATTCCTGCCATTTATGATGGGACAATTTATATATAGATTTGGCATTTCTGCTTGTCTATAGGTCTGAGATAGTAGCATTGGTAATGTTGGTGTGTTGAGAATGCAAGAACATTGGTAAACTGAAATCATTTCAAATGATTTGAGTTAACAAAGAAAGAAAGAGAAAAGAAGTTTGAAGGAAAGAAATTGAAAAATAGAGAAAGAATATAAAATGATGCAGAAAAGGGAGAAGACTGAAGTATAGAAATTCATGTTAAGAAAAAAAGCTACAATGAGAGAGAGAGAGAGAGAGAGAGAGAGAGAGAGAGAGAGAGAGAGAGAGAGTATTGTTGTGTAGTTATGATGAAAAAAATTACATATATATATAAATTTCTAAAATTCCTCATTACCATTAATGTATCTCTCATTACTCTAGACCTGGTACCAAACTGTGTGACTGATAGATATATATATATATATGTATATGTTTGGTTTGGTTTATTTGTTTTAATGGCATATCGATTTTTGTAGGTTACTTAATGCCAATGCCATCCTTGCAGAAGAACAGTAATGGTACTATTTAACTCATTACTAGGGAGATAAAGGGACTCCTACCTTTCCCAAGGGTGTTCGTCTGAAAATGAAAGTAATAGTGTAACTGGAGTTCAATCTCACTTACAATGATGCTTCAGTTTAGCATGTTAGCCTTTATACCATGGGGTCTCCAACCAATATATATATATATACAAATTCCAAATCATTATTGTATGCATATATATATCATGGAAAAATTGATACTGTAATATTATAAATAATTAATACTTCTTCATTAAACCTCAACTGTATTTGCATCCCATTAGATTTGAGATTTTTTTCCTTTATTTTATATGAATTACTTAACAGATTTTGATCTTGATAATGTATTAATAGTGTATATGTTCTGGGCAAAGATTTTTATTCTTAAAAGGTTTATGTGAGAAGATTGTAAAAAGTGGAGATGCCTAAGGAGACATAACAAACAAACAAACAATAATAAGAAGAAGATGATATGGATATGGCTCAGAAGGAGAAACTTAAAAGAAGGAAACTGAATTTTTTAATAGCAGCACAAAATAATCCTTTAGGACTAATTATGTCAAAGAAAAATTGATAATATGTAAGAGAATAGCAAGTGTAGACTGTGGTGATGAAAGATGAAATGTTTATTCACATAATTAATGAATATGACCAACCTGTACAAAAGGAATGCAAGATGAGATGTGATGGGGTGGAAAAGTTGCTCCACTGGGAATTGTTCAAGAAACTGAAATTTCTCCATACTGACTAATGGTATACATGCAAACCAGAATTTGTTCTTGAAGATGAAAAGAAATAAGGTTCTTTGTGACTTTGAGATACAAGCAGATCACCCAATTCAAGTCAGTTTAATCAACCTTGTGCTAATTAACAAAAAGAAAATAATTTGTCATCGCATGGATTTTGCCACTACTGCAGAACACAGTGTAAAAGTGAAAGAAGGTGAAAGGCTGGACATATAACTGGACCTTGCTAAAGGAATGAAAATATTCTGGAACATAACACTAATGGTGATACCAATGTTAACTGGGGTCTTTGGAGCAGTCCCCAAGAACATTGAAAAGGGACTGAATCAACTAGAGATTAAAGGAAGAATTGAAAGCATCCAAATGACAGAACTACTAAAACCAGCTAGAATACTTAGAAGAGTTCAGGAGACCTGAAAAGACTTGCTTTCATTCAAAATTGCTGTCACTCAGACTTGCTATCATTCAGATTTGCTGTCATTTAGACTTGCTATCTTTCAGACTTGCTATCACTCAGACTTGCTATCATTCAGATTTGCTTTTATTCAGACTTGCCATCATTCAGACTTGCTGTCATTCAGATTTGCTTTCATTCAGACTTGCTGTCATCTAGACTTGCTATCACTCAGACTTGCTGTCACTCAGAATTGCTGTCATTCAGACTTACTATCATTCAGACTTGTTGTCATTCAGACTTGTTGTCATTCAGACTTGCTGTCATTTAGACTTGCTATCTTTCAGACTTGCTATCACTCAGACTTGCCATCATCCAGACTTGCTGTCATTCAGATTTGCTTTCATTCAGACTTGCTGTCATTTAGACTTGCTATCACTCAAACCTGCTGTCATTCAGACTTGCTATCATTCAGACTTACTGTCACTTAAAAATTACTAGTTAAAACAGATGTAAAAAAACTCATGTGGAGTAAAATAATAGGTCTTCAGTAATACTAGTTATCGATATACATTTAGATACATTAATAAATATTCTTCTGGTGGCTTACATGTACTTATTTATATATTCTATATGTTTGTGAATATAAATGTGTACATATCTGTATTAATAATTGAAAAGAGTTAGTCAGTGAAACAATGCACAACCAAACAGTTTGATGTAGAGCAACCAAATTTGGTATGGATACTTATTAAACCCAGAAAAAAGTTTTACCATATTTTCTTCATCAGGAAAGAGAGGCTCTCATTGAGTAGTAGTTTCTACCAAATAATAATAATCAGCAGGAAACCATGTTACTGCAAGATATAACTAATCATTGACAATTTAAATTTCCCAACTTTAAAAGAAAAATAGTTAACCAATTATTTGTCTTGCTAAAGTAACTTTTTGTAGTTAATTAAACTTTACTAATTAGGTATAAAAGTAGTTCTTGCTAGACATGTAAAATAATTACCTAGCAATGTTTTAAAAAATTCTCTTCAAAATTTTTTTTTAATTAAAAAAGAAATTTTATTTCATATGGATTAATCTTTTGTTATAACAATTATCATTTGTAACTGTTTGTCACAAATTTTAACTGACACAACCAAATTTTGTTAAAATAATCAACTGAAATATAGATATTGACCTTTTACCAACATAGATAAGTAATTAAGCTTGTATAAGTATTTACTCAACCCTACCACCATGGGCAGGATGTGACACAAGGTCAATTTTTTAGCAGGGTAAAGCTGGTTTGAACTCAAAATTTTCTTTCTCCAAGACTGGTTGCCTAATCAAGGTTAAAGAACACAGTCTGTCCTACTATTTATAGCTGGGTAGGGGGAGAACAGAGGGATTCATGCCTTTCCCAAATGCATTAGCATGTAGTGAAATGCAGTCTGATCCAGGGTTTGAACTCACGTCACTGATTCCATTTCCTATGAAGATAACCATTACACTAAGCCTGCCTCCAATTTCTTGCTTAAAATTGTAGTAGTCATTAAGCTAGTATACATAGGAGGTGCCCGTGGTGTAATGGTTATCGTCGTAGGAAATGGACACGGCGACACGAGTTCAAATCCTGGACGGGACTGATTGCATTTCACATAGCATTAATACCCTTGGGAAAGGTATGAATCCAATTATTCTCCCTCCAGCTATGGGTAAATAGTAGGACAGACTAGGTTCTTCAGCTTTGGTGAGGCAACTAGTCTAAGAGAAGGAAAACTCTGAATTCAAACCTGTTAAACTTTGCTTAAAAATTGACCTTGTATCATATCCTGCCCGAGCGGAGGGGTTGGTAAATATGATTAAGCTAGTATACACAGTAAAGCTCATAAGTATTTGAACAAACAGATGATTAACTTCTAATCACTTAGTTCTTAAGAATTAAAAGCAGAACCATTAGTCAAAAAGAACCAAATTTTAGTGCTATCAACATAACAAGTCATTTTCTGTGGTTTTAAATGCTACATTTCTGAAAAATGTTCTTTTTTTAATGAAATTAAATTTGAAGTAATTGGAAAACTAGTTAGTTGATTTGAGATCTCCTGCTGAAAACCTTAAATGATCTCTACAATTTTAGGTGATAATAAACAGATTTTGTACATGTTCAAATGAGCATAACTTTCTATATACCTATTTCTTTCTTCTTTCTTTCTTTTTTTCTTTCTTCCTTCTCATGGAATTTTAGTCAATTGATGTCCCTACATTCTCAACTTGCAACACAACTGATGCTATCATCTCAAATCTAGAGACAAGCAGAAGTGCCAATTCATATGTAAATAATTCTGTCATAAATGATGGGAAATATGTTAGCTTTTTTTGCATTCATTTTTTAATTCATTTTTTAGTAATGATTCTTATTTATACTATAATTTAATATTCACTCAAATTGGTCTGATTTGATACATGTAAATGGCATGTCAACCCATCTAGGGTTATTTTATGCCAAGAACTTAGGGAATTACATTCATTGTATATTCATATTTACATTTTTTGTATTGTTATTTAAGAGTCTTTTTTACACATGTTCTAATTGAATACAAAAATTTTCAAACTGATCAATTTGACCTATACATGGAACCCTAACCAGTATTACCACTCCAAGTCAGAGTGAACCTAGGTGTAATGACAATGATGGCTTACTTCCTAGATATCCAGAACTGAAGCCTCACCATCAAATGCAGTCTTATGTTATACCCATGTCAACCTTTTTTAAGGGAGGAGGTCTTATTTCTCTGCAGAGGATACAGTCAGCATATTCTAAGCCCTAAGAAAGGGTGGTTGCACAAATTGTATTAATTCAGTAAATAGTAAGAACTCATTAGTAAAGATCTTGAAAGAACTCTTTTTTTTCATAATTCATTGTTTTATACACATGAAAATCATTTATTGCTTAAAGTATATAATGATAATATGAAATCTATATGAAATTTATTTATACATTACCAGTGAAAGTGAATTTTTATTATTTTTTCTGTTATCATATCAGATATTGATATATAAATCTATCTTTCTTGTACAAAAAAAGCTAGACACTCTGCTCAATGCATGTACTTTTAATTTAGATTATATCCTTTGACATTTTTCTTTTGAAAAATAAATTCCTTTTGCTTAAAATCAGATTTTACTTTGACTAGAATCACTTTCAGGAGTTTTCTTCACATATTTAACCATAACTAAATTGTAGTGCTTGTAAATAAAAAAAAGTATATGGTGAACCTAATAGTAAAACTTTTGAAGCAACCAGAAAAGTTTAGTCATATAAAGGGGCAGTAAAAGAAAAAATATCTATTTTAAGAATCCTTTCAATATTTTGATATATATTTCATTTTAGAAATCTTTTTTGTACAAATTTCTTTGAGAAATCAAGAATGAATTACATTTTTAATCTGAATTTTCTGATTATGTTCATAAACCATTGCAAAGTATATCATGAAGAGCAACTATTATAGCTGGTTGAGCAGATTATTCTATAGGTACACTTCAAAAGGTACACTTCATTAGGTACACTTCAAAAGGTACACTTCAATAGGTACACTTCATATAATACTTAAAACCTAATAGATTCAATTTTCTCAACTTCAGTCTGCTGATATTAAGAGACAGGCTGTCATTTTTGAAAGTTTGTCTTCTAAGGTATAAGATGCAAATTCAAGCCATTCTGGAAGCTACTTTTTATGTTTTATTTCCCTCTGTTTACTCTTGTGTGTAAGAATATATCAACCCAGAATATTGTTATAAGAATATGGGATAATGTTGATTAACAAGAAAAAAAAGAACTTGTTGTCTAGTGGAGTTTGATGTCCTGTCGGACCTCAGAGTGAAAATAAAAGAAAAAGATAGACAAATACTTGGTCCTTGTGAGAGAGCTGAAACTGTGGAACATGAGGGTGAAAGTGATACTAATTATAGTTGATGCATTTGGAACTGCTTCCTAAGGTCTGGAAAAAGATTACAGGAACTAAAAATCAGAGGAAGAATTGAGACTATCTAGACTACAGCATTGTTAAGATCAGCTAGAATACGGAGAAGACATTTGGAGAACTGAGGAAACATGCTGTCACTCAGACTCCAGTGAAATACCACCAGCATCATCTGGTCTGAAAAACTCTCAAAGAGTAGAATAATTATAATAAGCAAACTGGTTCAAAAGAAATGCAAGACTAGACACTACTGGATGATAAAGGTAATCCAAGAGATTAAAATTTGACCATACTAATAAATGGTTATGTGCACAAACCAGAATGAGGCATTCGTGGTTCAATGGTTAACATCATAGGAAATGGACATGGCAAAACAAGTTCAAATCCTGGATGAGACTGTTTGCATTTCACATTTCACTAATACCCTAAGGAAAGGTATGAATCCAATTATTCTCTCTCTAGCTACCGGCAACTACTAGAGTAGACTGGGCTCTGCAAGATATATCTAATCATACAGAATTTAGATTTTCAAACTTTAAAGGAAAACATTAACAAATTATCTTAAGTAAAATGGCATTATTGAAAATACATTGTTTGCAAAAAAAAAAAATTCAAAAAAACAATCAGGATCCTACAAACAATGATTTTTCAGAAAAATTCAAGGACTTTTTCTGGACTATATATATCCAGCAGTTTGGCATATTTTACTTTGACAGAAACAACATTCACTACCTGACCATCATTGATAAGGAATCATTTTATTTCAAGTGTTGACCCAGTTTAGACAGGTACTTCTTAGTTGAGTTTAGTTGAATATAAATTAATCAAAAATAATATTTCATGGAAATGTTATTGTGCTTAGATAGACAAATTCATATATTTTCTGTTCTGCCTAATTTTTGTCAAATGACATCAAACCAAAAGAAACTAAAGAGATTTAATTATAACAGTGATTCTTTTATTTGTATGAAAGTATACAGAGTAGGGCTGAGACTGACACTTATCTTGTAACCTGGTTTGGTTGTAGGGGTGCATCTTGTGTAGCATGTCTTAGGCAGGAATAGCCTGGTGAAGCCCATCTTTCTTCTAGACTGGTTAACTTACCAAGGATAAAGAGCCAAGTCTGACCTACTATTACTACATAGTTGGAGGGAGAATAGATGGATTCATAGCTTTCCCAAGGATATTAGCACTATATGAAATGCAAACAGCCTCACTCAGGATTTGAACTTAGGTACCTGAGTTCACTTCCTATAACATTTATAACCACTAAGCTATGAGCATCTCCATTGACAGAAAGAACATTTATCATTGATTACCCTGTTACTTTATTTGCTTGAACAAATAGGAATTAGCATATTTCATTCAATTTCTAATAAACTGATTGAGTATGTAGTGGAAGGGAAATTTCGTATTTTGGTTTGGCACGCAATTTAATTCAACACTTAATTTCACCCAATCAGGATGACCTATCCTATTCAGCCCGGACCTTCTTTTCCGGGCAGCATATTGGATAAGCTGCCAAACCCATGGTCTTTAGCTGGACAATGCCGCCCATTGCAGATGTCTCACTGCGGCTCTAGAATAGCAGCAGCAGCATGGACACATGAGGGAACCTATCTAATTTATGGATTCCTTGCAAGGAATTCCAGTTGAATATAAATTGGATACATTCAACATGCCTCGCACAAGCACAACTTTATGTCACCTCCAAAATTGGCTATGTCAACGCGATGCTTTTATTCCGCTCTCAACACCTAGCTATCAATTCACCTCTGGACCACTTTAATGGAGACCAACTCATGCCTTCTCCCCAATTTACCAGATGCACAAAAACCACGGTGACTCCAAAGTTCATTTTCCTCCAACTGCAACATGGCTTTCGCTAAACTACAGCAAACACAATCCCTCGCACGTCTGATGACACACACTGCCATCTCAACCTTCTCAACTTCTCATAACTCAATTTCGTCTCAATACTCAAAACCTTTCCACAGTCTTGCAGCACCAAAAGCAAACCCAATATTTCATGCTGCAAATAAAACCTATTCCTAAAAACACATTTCAACTATCGCCATCTTCTTCATCCTTTCTTTAATACCTAACAACAAAATACCTCTTCCAGCTAAACAATAATAACTATTTCACCTACGCTAAAATAACTCGCTAAAAGTACTTTAATATTGAAAGGATTAGAATAAAAGAAGGAAATGAAGACTCCTGTTAGAATATTGATATTGATTACATGTTTATCTAGAAGTTGTTTATACACAAAACAATTGGATACTTGAAAAAGCAAAAATGATAGGCTATTGAAAACAAAAAAGTGCCTAGAAGTACTATAATTAAAGTGTATATAGTATCTTTTATGCAAAAAAATATTTTTTCTTTTTTTTTTTTTTTTTTGGTGTCCAAAGAGAGAAATAAGTTAATATTTTAAGATGAATAGGTCCAGGAAGAGATTTATATTCTTTTAAAAATTATTTATTTAGTTCTTACACATGTTTCCAGGTTCTTGCTTTCTTCAGGGCACCTGTGGTGGTGTAACGGTAAGCAAGCTAGACTAGCAAACCTACACGAGTGAGTTCGAGTCTCATTGGGCGCCCCATTCATTCGGCCTTGTGCCACATCGAAGCAAAGAGCTTCGTAAATTACTCTTCAGAAAACTTTTAATGGTTTTTCCAGTGGGGTGTTTGGTTTATATAGTGGTCACTGTTTTGATGGGATAGTTGTTTCTTTTAATTATAGACAGACTACTCAGCTCTCTCTTTCTCTTCTTTTCCCTTTCCTCCTCTCCTTCTCTTTCCAAGAGTGTGTTTTGTGTCTTCCCTTGTGGGTGCACTTTCTCTCCCTCCAATTAGTCTTTGATATTTGATATCCTATAAAGCTTTTTGGTTGTTTTCCTCTGGGTCATTATGTCTGTATATGCTTGTGTGTGTGTGTGTGTGTGTGTGTCTATTTGTGTATAGTTGATATGTCATAGAGTTTCTTAGTTGTTTTATTATTCTATATTCATTGTTTTATATTAATGTCTGTGTAAAATCTACATTTTACTACACTTAAAATTTAGGAAATCTCTTTTGCAAGATTGATAAAAAAAAATGAAACATGCTTAGCATAACAGTTATCATCATAGAAAATGGAATTGACAACCTGAGTTCAAATCCTGAACAAAGCTGTTTGTGTTTCCCTTTGCAATAATGCCCTTAGGAAAAGTTATGAACCCATCTGTTCTCCTATCACCTATAGATAAATAGTAGGGTAGACTGTTTCTTTAACCTTGTTAAAGCAACCATTCCAGAAGGAAAACTCTAAATTCAAACCAGCTATACTCCACTTAAAATTTTCATATCCTGCCTTGTAGTAGAGGGTGGGGTAAATGCATATATCAAGTAAAAATGAAGAAATAAAAATGGCAATAAATACAACTGAGTGATATAAACAATTTATGTTTGTCCAAAAAGGAAACAAACTTTTAAAACAATAATCCAGAGGGACACAAATATTGTGTAACAGCGACATTGATCTTTTGTGCAAAAAAAACAAAAACAAAACAAATGCCAAAACTGCATCACACCACATTGGTTAGTATTGAGCTACACATGCTAGAGTGAATGTATGCCTGTCATTTTTTCCCAAGTTGTATAATGAAGAATGTTAATAATTCTATGGAAAGTAACATAAGAAGTGATGAAATCTGTATAAAAACCAATGATGATTAAGCAAAAAGGCTGTCATTGCCATGGGTTGAAACATCATCACCACAGCCCAAAAATAATTTGTGAAATAGCCACAAATATGAAGGTGATGTGAATTCTTTTTTTGATTGTTCATTCATAATGAGTTTGTTTCACACTATTTAAAAGACATAAGAAAACTCATACCCTAACCTGGCCTGGTTGTGGGGGCACTACTCATGTAGCGTATCTTGGGCAAGAATAATATGGTGGAGCCCATTCTTCTTCAGTTCTACAACTGGTTGGAATTTAAAGTTCTTCTAGACCAGTTGCCTTACTAAGGTTAAAGAGTACAGTCTGCTCTACTATTTATCCATAGCTGGAGGGAGAATTCATACCTTTCCAAAGAATATTAGTGCTATGTGAAATGCAAGTAGCTTCGTTCAGGATTTGAACTCAGACAGGTGAGTCTACTTCCTATGATGATCATCTTCTTTACATAATTATGAAGTCAATAGTTTGACTTGATCTTAACAAATTTTAAGAATGCAGTGTGAAGAAGAGGCCTTCAGTATAGACAAAAGAAACTTAGATGCTGCCTCCTAACTACATACCTTCTGACACATCACTCCTATTCTCCAGCTGTCTTATTCTCCAAATTTAACCTCTGTTGACTTTTCTTACTCTTAAAGTTGAAATTCACTTTAAAAAGTTGATGATTTCAAAATATAATGCAACAGAAGAAAATATATTATGAAAAGTGAATATTATCCCTCCAAAAGAATGAAAAAAAATGAAAGAAATAGTGTATCAACAATTGAAAGGAACAAGTATCATTAAGTTATTTAAAAAAAGTTTACTTTCTTTTCTGGAAACTCTTTATACATATGTGTGTGTGGGGGTTGTGTTGCCTAAAGTATATAAGATTGTTGCTAAGCTGTAACCTTAAAGGATGTCATGACTATTTTAAGACTCTATATTTTTACTAGGTGATCTATATAATTCACTCCCAATATGTTTTAAGCTATATCAACTAAATAACTAATATGTTACCACTAGACATACTTAATCACCCCATGCCCTAAATGATGGGCATCATATTTAGTCTTCTTTTTATTGGATAGTGTTGATTCTTTACTATCAACAAACAAATTAGTTGGCTAAATTAATGTAGAATTTATTCATAAAACATAGGAAGAATTTTTTTTTAAATTTACAAACATTAAAAAAAAACAATGCAAGTAATAATAATGAGAAGAACTTGTTGTCAAGTGGACTTTGCTGTTCCTGCAGACCACAGAGTGAAAATAAAAGAAGGCGAAAAGATAGACAAGTACCTAGATCTTGCCAGAGAACTGGAAAAGCTGTGGAACATGAAGGTAATGTTGATATCAATTGTAGTTGGTGTTCTTGGAACAGTCCACAAAAGTTAGGTAAAGAAACTTGGGTAACAGGAGATAGAAAAATGTTAAAATTGGTTAGAATATTTAGAAGAGATCTGAGGAGACTTGCTGTCACTCAGACTTAAGCGAAAGAGGCAAAAATAACCAAAGTCTGAATGATTTGATACAAAAGAGAACCATGATGTAACAGACCAAATAAATAACATCAAAATGCTTTTGTTTTGTTTTTTTTCTACTATTATTGCTGTCTTTAATACTGGTATCTATGATTCTTACATGAGCATGCACCAGTTCCCTCGAATTTTAAAGATTTTTTTGTTTTGAGATTAGAGATAATGATACCATTTTTCTTTGAAATTGATTGGTGGAAGACAATCTCATCACTATTTTACTCTAAGCTCTATTCATAAAATACAGACTTGTTTATTTTTGCCATCTTTTGATTTCATTTAACTAGCATTATTTTGCTTTTAACTTTATAGATGAAAAAATGATTTTTAAAAAAAGCTTCCAGTGGTCTTTTGGTTAGTAGGATGGAGAATGTAATTCCAACTAGAACAGATATGTCTAATTTGTGTTAATACCTTTGGGGAAGGCATGAATCTACTTTTTCCTTCAACTATGCATAAATAGCAGAGTAGTTTGAGCCTTTTACATTGTAAAAGGCAATCCTGTAGAGCTGTAAATACACCAACTGCATCCCTGTAGAGGGGTAAGGCCTCTCCAATGAATGTCTTGGAAATGACACTAAACAAAATGATGGCAAGGCTCTAGGGAATATAGAGTACCCCTTCACTGCTATTGCTTCCAGGTCCAATCTGGCCTGGAGTGGTGGCACCTGATAGGGTCCTATCTATTGATCAAATAGAACTGTTTGACATTTAAACTGAGTGCAAACAAATGACTTATTCTAAATTGAATTGCTTGAAATAAAACTGATCATTTAACTGTTTGTAAACAAATGACTGATATTTAATTCAATTGCTAGTGATAGATAGTGATACTTGGAATCATTTAATTTGTTGACTCATACTAAATAGAATTGTTTGAAATAGAACTGTTTGATCATTTAACTATGTGTATCTACAAAATGTGTTTACAAATCATATATTTAATGTATATGCAAAAACAGGATTTGGCATTAAATAAACAACAATGGTGGATATGGCATAAAACCAAAGCAAACCAAATCAAATCAAAAGGCAATTCACCTTGAGTAGTAAATAAAAAGTCAACTATTATTCATTGCTACTGGTACTATGTATCTCAATAAGATCTGTTGCCTATTACTTGGAGAGTAGATAAGTTCTACAAAGGAACCCCTATTTTTCTTCAAGTCGTTTTTTGGTTTATCAAAACTATTTTCAGAAACATTTTCTGAACATTGCTAATTATATCAGATTTAATAAATACCATTTATTTTTCCATTTTATCTACTACTGAATGTATTTGTATTATCATTCTATACTTCACCATATGTCTTTTTTTTTTCTCATCTGTCTCTCATTATTATTAATGATGCCAGGAACTATAGTTGCCAGATTTTGTCTGGTTACTAACAGGACCATGGAGAATATTTTTAGCATATTTTTGAAAATTATAATACAAAATTGAACCCTTTATGTCTGTTGAGATTTTTTAAAAACATATATACTTGAAATCTTTTGTGACCACCCCCACTAAATATCGAGATTAAATTTAATCTAAAGTTTCGTATTGGTGATAATTCAAATAAGGTATGATATAATAAATACATAGTTTAAACTCATGATTGAGGCCAATGGCCCTATTTAGTCATCTTAAAAGAAGTAGCTCAAAATTCTGCCCATAGAGTAGATTTTCAGCTGGCAAATACAATTTGGGCACATCTTTGTGATGTAATAGTCAGTGAGTCAGCAACTTACAAACTATTTGTAGGGAATTTAATCCTTACTTGGTGCCCCATTCTTGTGTTTTTGTGCTAGTGCCAAAACTAAGCTAAACTTAGTTAATAGCTATAAAAATCATTTACACTTTGTGTGTGTGTGTGTGTGTGTGCGTGTGTGTGTGTGCGTGTGTGTGTGAATTTTTTATGAATACTTACATACATTACCTACATAACTGCAAATGTTGATATATATATATATATATATATATATATATATATATATATATATATATATAGCCACTTATAAATTAATGCATGTGTTGGTGTAAATATATATTAATAGATATGCTTATATTGGGAAAAAGTGCTTTTCTATTTGCACACTTTTGCTTAAGTTTTTCCATTTGTGCATGTCTAGACACATAAAAAATACCGTCAGTAGCACATTTAAGTATTTGTATATAAATTGACAAGAGACAAAAAATAAAAAGATTTCTTCTTTTTTTTCACTTTCCTCTATTTCATTTTTCATTACCTTATTTCTATTAATTTTTTATGTTCTCAAGCTAAAATATTAGAAAATAAGTAAAATTTCTGAGTCAGATGAAACTTTTCAACTCCTAAGTCCAATCATTCAAGGGAACAGTCCCTGTGGCATAGTCACTAAAATGCTTGAAATGAGTTCATACTCCAGTCATGCAGTTAAATTCACTTCCAAACTAATACATTTGGGAAAGGTATGAACCTCCTTATACCTCTAGTATGGGTTAAACAATATTGCTACTGTTCTTCTACAACAATGGTTTTGACATTAGTTAACCTAAGAAAGTTGATCTACCATTTAACAAACCAAACCAAGCCAAAACATCTTTATTGTTATTTCCACAACTTTCTGGCCGATATGTCCTCCGGCCTTCTTCAGGTGTTTGTCAAACTCAGGAACCTACACAGAACTTCGAACTACATCCTTTATTGAATCCATGGGGGTTGCCTGTTCTGATTCCGTTAGCCATAACTGGGTACAAGTGTTAAGTATTCCTGTATTGTTACTCGCCTGCAGTCAGGATTGAACCTGCAACCTCCAGATGATTGTCTCCTTAGAAGCTTAGGGAACCAATGCCTATAACCATTATGCTATGTATCCTGCTAGAACCAAAACAATTGTTCAAGCTGAGCACTATTTTACTATGCATCATGAGGCTGATATTTCTTCCAGTGGAATGATGGGATAGCTTTAAACAAAGTTTTCTGCATCCTTGAGTAAAGTTTGAATATATTTTGTTTGATTTTTTTTTTTGTGATTTTTGCAATTTTTCCTATTCTAATAGAATGTTGTAGTGATTTACAATAAATATTATTTTTTTAAATTTTTTTTATTTCATGAGTGACAAAAAGAAAGAAGAGAGGAAGTATAAATAAGATAGATCATAAGTCAAGATAATTCAAGTATTTGACTATTCTTGAGCTTTGCAGATATGCAACAGATTCTAAATGTTATATTTTAACAAAAAGTTTTGTAGCTACCTACTTTTATTATATATGCTATATGTCTACTTTATAATGATTTAAATTTTTTTTTTTTTTGTATAATAATCTCATACAGCAAAAATAGCACATTCTAGAGACCAGGGTTCAGCCCCAGGTTGAGCTATACCAAAGGCTCAAAAAAATGGTACACCTTGCTTAACACTC
This sequence comes from Sepioteuthis lessoniana, assembly GCA_963585895.1. NCBI lineage: Eukaryota > Metazoa > Mollusca > Cephalopoda > Myopsida > Loliginidae > Sepioteuthis > Sepioteuthis lessoniana. The sequence continues at coordinate 73,698,775 of OY757909.1, forward strand.
AGCATTATAAGGTACATATCAAGAGTAAATTGGAGCAATCCAAAGAAAGGAATCGCGCCCTTCCCTACATCTCTGTGTAGTAGCAATTGAAAAGGGAACCCTCAGGTCACCCTCAACAACAGTTGCTGACTTTACTTAATAGAGAAATTTTCTTTAGCACAATAGCATTAACATGTTCTAATTTTGAGAACAAAACAATTTCCAGTCAAATAATAAGTGTATGGTTTGTATTTTGGTATGGTTTAGTTTCTTTGTTTTAATGGCATATCAACTTTTGTGAGTTATTTAATGCCAAAGCCATCCTTGTAGAAGAACAGTAGTGGTACTCTGTAACCCATAGCTGGATGGGATAAAGGAAGGTTTACATTTACACATGGATCATTATAATTTCTGAAGGGAGATAACCATTAAATGCAAATTACAGAGTATATATTTACTCAACCCCTCCATCAAGGACAGGATGTGACATAAGGTTAATTTTTAAGCAGAGTACAATTGGTTTGTCTGGCTCATTGGCCTAGTGGGTAGAGTGTTCACCAATGGCCCAGGAGACCAGGGTTCAATTCCAGGTTGAATCATACCAAAGACTTAAAAGTGGTACTTGATACTTCCTTGCTTAACACTTAGCATTATAAGGTACATATCAAGGTTGAAGTGGAGAAATCCAGGGGAAGGAGTAGTACCCTCCCATACACCTCGGTGTAGTAGCTATTGAAAAGGGAGCCTTCGGGTCACCCTTGACTTCAGTCGCTGACTTACTTTTACAATTGGTTTGAATTCAGAGTTTTCCTTCTCTTGGACAGGTAACCTAACCAAAATTAAAGAACTCAGATTGCCCGCCAATTAATCCATAGCTGGTGGGTTGAACAGATAGTTTCATGCCTTCCCCAAGGGCATTAGTGCAAATGGAAACACAAACAACCTCATACAGGATTTCAACTCAAGTCACCAATTCCATTTCTTATGAATGATGACCATGCATTCTTAATTATAGAGTACTTCCTCCCTTCTATTTATTTACTTGCCCGTTGATTTTAATATGGATTCTATAAATAGGACATGACTAAGCTTTGGCGGCTTTTAAACAAGTAACATATAAATCAATTTTTTTAGCATACAATGTACATCCCCCAGTGTATAGAGGATTTGAACAGATTGATCAATCTATTTATGTGTTAGGGGACTCAGAATTCCCTGTGTCTCACTAAATCTTTCATAAAATTTTATCAAATCATTCCACAAGACAATAAAGGACCTCATTTTCTATAATTTTTTTTCTTTCTTTGAAGCCATTTCACACCTTAAATTCCCCAAACTTTTAGGTAGCTCCTTATACAAAACCTTATCAAGGAGGTAACTATAGTTAACTCTTTCCCCTGCACTATTGTATATGACCCTAGGTCAGTTTAAGGTGGGAGCCCATAAGCAAAATCAAAAATAGCCCTGTCTCCTTGACACAATGTCCAGGCAGAAAAAATCCTCTACAAGGTCATATCAGTTCATTTAGACTCTCTGAACTTGGTCAGCTGAAAGTGGTACTGTTTTAAGGGGGAAGTTAGATATAGTCTTAAATATGAATAATCACCCCAGAATTTTAAGGGTTCACCTGTATACTGGAATATTTATTTAGAATTATTAGCAAAATAGTAAAATCAAAATGATTATATTCCTTATTCCTTCTGATATGATATGCATTATATTATTAAAACTCTATAAATATCTCAATATATTGTATATTTCTCATTATTAGACTCCTGATTGTACATTGGCCACATAAGACTTAGACTTTCCTTTATATTCAAACAAGAGAAACAACCAGTGTATAGCATGTCAAACACCAAAACATTTTCTCATTAAACATGTAGAGATTTAGCTTTTTGTAGACAATTTTTTTTTCGATGCAAACAATATGAAGAACCTATTTAAAAATGTTGACATGGATGATATTTTGTCCTTCTTGAGAGAAATAAAATCATACCTAAAATTATTAGTATAAACATAATCAGTACCTCAGAAAGTAATTATGAGAAAACTATCCCAGAGGATTTTGACAAATCATTAATATTGAATATTAAAAAAGTGAATAAACTTTTAAACAACTAGACAAAAATGTATAACATACAATGTACACAATTCTCTAACCTCTGGGCATAAAAATACCCCCTGACAGATTGATATGCTGTTAAAATCAATCAATCAATCAATCCTTATTACAGCATCCTCAAAGATTTTAAAGTGCTATTATGATAAATTCTCCCCCCCCCACGCCTACAATGGATTAATTTTATAAGTGTAATAATAGAGAGGAACTAACATATGCATACAAAAAGGACTTTTTCACTGTCTATTAATTCATATACAATTATATATTATATTCATATACAATTCATATGTAATTCATATACAATTATATATTATATTCATATTATATTCATATACAATTCATATGTAATTCATATACAATTATATATTATATTCATATACAATTCATATGTAATTCATATACAATTATATATTATAATCATATTATATTCATATACAATTCATATATAATTCATATACAATTATATATTATATTAATATACAATTCATATACAATTATATATTATATTCATATTATATTCATATACAATTCATATGCAATTATATATCATAAAATGTAGAAGACCCTATGTTATTCTAAGGTACTTCAATTTATGTCCAGATCCATCTTTTTTATTATTTCAAACTTATCATTGATGAGACTTTTCTTTTGAATTTCTTTTTTACAATTTTTGTGTTACTTTAGATGAAATTATTCTAAGAGTTTATAAATTTTTGTTTTTAAATAATGTACTGAAATCTTCATGCACTGTTGCTACCAACTAGTTTCCAACAATAGTCTTGCAAGAATATAAAAATGAACATATTGTTGGAACAAGTGTGTCATTGAATAATGCTGTTGCAATGATAGATAAGGAAAAAGGTGACAAATAAAAATTCTCATTTTAGAATGATATAACCTCGACTAAACATTGATCCTCATAAAGAGTCCTACTTTGTATCAGTTGTGAAGCAAATTACAACAAACGCGGACTCCATCTCATTATTACCCACAATCTCTATTCCAAATCAATATAGATGATGATAATCACATATTATTTAAGATGTTACCATTTAAGATAGAGATTGATTGACTTTAATGGCATGTCAACACATCTAGGGTTATTTTATGCCTTGAGGTTAGGGAATTGCATTCAATGAACATTTATATTTTCATTTTTTCTGTAGTTGTTTCTTAAGAGTTTGTTTTATGCACATGATTCTTTTGAATAGAAACAATTTTTTAAACAGATCAATTTGACCAATAGATGGGACCTTAATAGGTATAACCACTCCAGGTTAGAGTGGACCTGGGAGTAATAGCAATGAAAGATACTCTACACTCTCTAGGTCTCTAGGACTGGAGCCTCACCACTAAATACAGTTTAATATCATATACAGGACACCACTTTCTTTTCAAGAGAAGGTATTACCCCTCTGCAGTGGATACAGTCAGCATATTCTGTCCCCAGCAACTGGACAGTTAAGATAGAGTCTCACTACTATCCACTTCTGAACAGAATATACAAGGGTCATTCAAGAAGTTCTAAGTCTCATCCAGTAGCTGTAGCTAACCATTTTTGTTGTGGCAACACACTAGAAAAGCTAATTCAGATTTCTGTCTTAATTTCTATGTAGATGAGGCCTATACAAAGGTGTTCAACAAACCAAAAATCTTGGTGAAGCTCAGAACTTTTTGAACAACCCTTGTAAGCCTGTTAGTTATTGTTCTTTGATACTTACTGTTTTTATCTCTATAGATAGAGACTGTCCCATCTTGACATTGCAAATTCTCTAACAGTCTGGAATGATTATCAGAAATGAATACTATAGAAAAATTTCAATCCTCACCTTACTAGAAAGCTCACTGTTCCTCTCATTCCTGTATACACAGTATTTCCTATTACATTTCATATTGCTACAAGCAAACTATCCACCCACTGTTTAAACACTGATGATTGTTTATACATTATTACCTTGAATGTTTCTCAACCAACCTATTGGCAGGTGTTATTCAAAATGTTGCCAAAATATTTCTCACCTTTGTCCTTATTTCCCATATTAGTGGCTCACATGGATCAAAATATTGTGTCATGCTTCCAAACTTCCAAACTAACTTTGCAGATTACTGTTCCAAAAATTTCCCTTTTTTTTATTCAGTCTTTTTTTTTTCTTTGTGAGCAAAATGTGATCAAGTTCTCTCTATATTTACTGACTGCATAGTTGGCCAACCAACAAGTCAGCTATATTTTTATAATAGTCGTCATATAGAAATAAAATTTTCTATTAGCCTCAGAAATAGTGTCATCTACGTCTGTATAGTGCAATACAGCTGTCTGTAACTTATCAGCAATCATTGATTGTCGTTATGGAATGTATCAAGGACACTTACTATTATTGACAATTTATGAAAACTTGACAGTCTGATAATCCAATAGAATGATCTATTAAAATCATAGGTCACTGTGATTCAGCTATTGGTGTATTAGTAGTACTGTTATGAAAGTTGAAATGGCATAATGGTTATTAGCAAGGAAAATGAAATCAGCAAACTTATTTAGAAAAAACACTGCTCTAAACCTTGTAGGACAAATTAAAATTTTTAGCTTTGGTGGGCAACCATACTAGGAGAAGAACAATTTGAAATTCAAATCACCCTGTTGATGGGGCCTAAAATATGCATGACTCTGCAGAAGGGTAAGACAAATACCAAAAAAGAGGTATCCTAGATATGACACTAAACTGCATTTGATGGTGAGGCTCTAGTACTAGAGATCTGGGGAGTGTAGAATATCCCTTTATAGGCATTACTTCCAAGTCCACTCTGTAGTACCTGTTAGGATCTCATCTACTGGTTAAATTGATTTTTTTAAAAATTATTTGAATTTGATCAAATTATTCTCTTTTAAGAAACAATTTCACAAAAATGAAAACATGAATGTACAATAAACATGATTCCCTAAGCTTTAGACATAGAATAAGCCTAGATGAGTTGACATGCCATTAAAATCAATCAATCAAATAATTAATCTGATTTCAGAACTATAGGCCAACCATCCTAGACAAATTGTGGTGCATTTACACAAAAGCAGACTCCAACTAGTGACTGGAGTCTGACAATATGCTGCGACTTGTACAGCTACTTTTCATTTTTGTGCTAATAGAGTTTAATTGTCCTACTTAAAATAATACTAATGGTAGTTTGCACAATACCATCAGCATTTTAGTATCTTCTTTTGTGATGGTATCTTCATTTCCTCTATATAAAAGAAAGTAACTAGGGGAGGGGAGCATCATTGTCAATATCAGTGGACAACCTTGATTATTATGGTGTACTTTAGAGGTGGAGAACATTTTCTTATTTAAAGGTCACATTGAAATTTATTGTGTGCTAATAAAGCCGTACACAATCATTTTTTAGTATATCTACAAAAAAATTTAAAGTTTAAACTTTTAGTTCAAATTTAATTGATGTTCTATGTAAAAAAAATGAAAAACTTTACTAACCTTTCAATGACATTTTTGAGATTGCTTTTTTGTTGGTTGGGTGATTGTGTTTTATGGCATATCAACCTTTGTGGGTTATCTAATGCTAAACCCTGTTTATATATATATATTTGATTTGTAAACAAATAGTTTGTAGGTAACATTATTTTTAAATGAGCCAGAGCTTATTTGTTTACACACAGTTAAATAGTTCCAAGTATTGCTATTAATACTAATAATTCTATTCAACATAAATGTTTTCAAGTCTAGTAGATGATTCAGCTAGTTGACCCATAGATGGGACCCTAACAGGTTCTTCCACTCAAGGTCAAAGTGGATCTGGGAGTAATGGCAATGAAGGGGTACTCCACATTCCCCAGAATTCCAGGACTAGAGTCTCACTATCAGATTGGACAGTGTTTTGTGTGAGAAAGCATTTTGACATCAAGTTTTAATGTGGAAGTGCAAAATTTTAATTGTTGTTTTAATGAGGCTGTACTTGATAGTTCAGAAAGCCACATATAATTCCCCATTTCTGATGAAGTTTGACACACAAATTAGCTTGATTTTGTTATGTTCTTCTGTTTATTTAAAAACATCTTAACATTTTTTATTAATTACAGTGGCCATTAAATCTGATATTTAGTAATGTCTTATTTATAGAATTTATATTATGAGTAATCGCAAATAAATAAATAAAATAATATATTCTATAAGTAACATTTAATTATCTCCCTTGAGAAGTTATAATGATCACAAGACAATCATAGACCCCATAATATGAAGTTGTAAATTTTCTATTTTTATTTTCTAAATTTAAGCTTTTAATCCTATTGCTCTCAATAAAATATGCTATTTTTTTTTCGTGTTACTTTAAGATATATATATACAAAAACCAGATCATCATAATATAAATATTTTATTATTATATTACTCCTTGCAAGTTTTTTCCCACCAGCATTAGCTGATGGTCTTTCACTTGAGTATAAGTGACAGCAAGTCTCAAGTTTCCAGAACTCTTCTCAGTATTCTTGCTGATCTTAACAATGCTATAATTTGATATCATTATATTCAATGCAAATTTTTCACACTAGTTTTAACTGGTGGTTTTTCATTGAAGTCTGAATGACAGCAAGTTTCTTTAGGTCTTTAATATTCTAAGTATGCCAGTTGATTTTAAGTGTTGTGGTTTTCTTCTTCTTCTTTATAATAATAATAAGAACAAGAAGAACAATAATAATAACAACAATAAAAAGAACACAAAGAAAATCCCAACTATCTTGTGAAAATAGGCACTTTTTAAACTGATTTTCTATATTAGTATATCTATAAGTTTATATAAGTGTATTTTAAAATATGTGTAGTTTGGCAGCAGCCCTTCATTCAAGCATGGTTGATTAAATAATAAAGACACATTTTGTCTATATAATTTTATTAGGACAAGTGTTTTGGTTTTAGGCTGGAGTTGGTAGATGAATTTACAGAAATTACCCCAAGTGCTTTTGGACCTTTCATAGGCTATCATCAGGGGTTGTTTGCAAGGGTAAAGATAGCTTTTTTAAGAGTCTTTTTTTTTCAAGTTTTTGAATATTTTGAATATATTTTGGACAAATTAGTTAAATTAATCTACCAACTCCAACCTAAAACCAAAACACTTGTCAGGAAACTTGAAAGGATCCTAATAAAATTTAATAGACAAAATGTGTCTTTATTACTTAATCAAACATGCATAAGTCTATTTATATACTAAGCAAAAAATATAAATAAAAGTTTGTTCTTTAAATGCTTTTCTTACATATTAACTATTCAATTTCTAGTTATTTGTGCTATTCTAGGTTAGTTAAAAATTTTAACATTCAAATTAATTAATCAGCTACAAATATGCATTATTTAACCCAGGCTGTATGTCATTTTTATCTAAAATCTCAGATTAGGTCAACTGTTTTTATTAACTACTATTAGTGTTACCTGAAGTTACCAAGCTTTTCACTCCAATTGCTTAATTGTTAGTCTTGTTCTTTTGTGTATACAATTATTGTAGATTTAAACTAAAAAAATTAGTTCTGTAGAATTTCATCATCATCATCATCATCATATCGTGCTGGCAGCACGGATATCCCTGACCCTCTCTCACCACTCCTCCCTATCGTTCATCGCCCTAGGTAGGTCTTCAGGACAACAACCTGTATCCTCACATAGCTGCTGAATGTACGTTCGAGCTGGTCGTCCTGCTTTTGCGCGGCCATGTGTGGGGATCCATAAGAGTACATCTCTTATGAGTTCATCTCTGCTTCTCCAGCAGTGTCCTGCATGTCTGAGAAGAGAATAAAACAGCCATCGAAAGATAACCATGACTGTAGAATTTACAACGTATAAATTGTGCCTGTACTATTACTATATCTATTTTGGCATCCATCGTTCTTCTAATACTACTGGGGAATCCTTTGGTATAATGGCTAAACCACTAGACTGTGGCATTGTAGTAAATGAGTTCAAACTCCAGTCATGCTATTACACTTACTTTCGGACAAATACCCTTGAGAAATGTATAAACCTCCATATACCCCCAGCTATGGGTTAAATAGTACTACTACAGTCCTTCTACAAGGATGGCTTTGGGATTAAATAAAACACAAAGGCTGATCTGCCATCAAAGAAAACAAACAACCAATACTATAGATCTATACCTGAATCCAGCACAGGCCTGGGCAAAGTAGCATGGATAACCCATCGTCAATGCTGCAGGTCCCATCCTCTTTCATTATGCAACTTGACATTAGTGTTGTTGCAAGAGTTGCCAACACCTGGATTTGCCACTCTCCCACAGCAATTATTCTGCCATGCTGTTAAGGAGTTTAAATTCAGAGTTTTCTTTTTTTCTTGATTTGTTTCTCTGACAAAGACAAGAGAGCCCAGACTACTCTATTTACCCTTATCTAGGTGGAGAAAAAATGGTTTCATGCCTTTCTCAAGAGCACTGACATGCTATGAAACATTAACAGCCTCATCCTGAATTTGAACTTGGATTGCCAAGTTCATTTTCTGCGACAAGGACTGCTATGCAACCCACACCTCCATCGTACAATCATAATACTCTATTAAACTAATGTATCAAACAAACTTAAATATGTTGCTCAGGGACTCGGTTTTTAAAGAACAAATAAAAATATTTAAATGATTATGCATACCTAATAAGTCTGGTCAAGGACTGTTCCTTTCTGCTTGTACATATATGGTACAACCTGTTGCATGTTACTTGAGGGGCATTACTCATTTCCTCTCCAACTAATAAAACAAAAAATAAAATCTAAAATAGATTGATTATGAAAAATAATTCAGGTTGTTATTTCTTTAAAAATAATATCAATGTTGAATATGATGTTGAATAATGATGTATGAATATTTTCTAATTTTATTCATTGTACATTTTAATAAAAATGATATAGGTAATAATTTAGTAAATATTCATTCTGCTAAAAATGATACAAGATTAATGTTGCTAGTACAATGTAACCCAGTACAAACTGGTACATGTTACTCGGAGAGGTAAGCTTAGTGTAGTGGCAGGGACCCAAGTTCAAATTCTGGGTAAGACTGCTTGCATTTCATTTTATACAAATCCCCTTAGGTAAAGCATGAATCCATTTGTTCTCTCCCCAGCTAGGGGTACATTGTAGGGCAGACAACTTTTTTAGCCTTAGTTAGGCAATGAGTGTTTTAGAAGGAAAACTGCTTTATTCTATCTTAAAATTGACCTTTTGTCACATCTTTTCCATGGCAGAGGGGTTGGGTAAATATATTATGTAGAGTTTATGGGTTCAGCCAAATAATTCCCACTGTCCTGGGAGATACCATGAAGAGAAATACTCAACATAAAAGCCCAATGACATCATGGGTCATAGGAAATATTTCTTTAATAAAACTAATTTTCTTTATTTTTAAAAGTAAGTTTATATATGATTCCATGACAAATAAGAAAAAAAAGAGAAAATGTTTGTTATCTTTGTTTCAATTTCTTAATTATTTTATTAGATACCGATATCATATGACAGTTTTGTTGGTCTCGTTTAGGAGTCATTAAAATTCTCAATAGAAATATGTTACCTTGTATGTCTATTTATTTTAATTGATTTTCAAAATGACAATTTTACAAAGATAATCACTAAATTTTCTGAGAGCATATTAAAAAAATTGTATTTTTTGGAATGTGTTCCAAAATCTCTTTCTAACTTGGTTCATACATCAAATATCCTTGATATCTCTCTTTCAACTATCTATGATGTGTCTATTTCAAATATCCATGATATATCTCTTTCTTTCCATTTTTTTTTAGAAAGCAGAAAGTATTATCCTGATTTTGGAACTGTTTCAAAATTAATTTTATGCACTTTAATCTATTTAACAATATATTATGGACACTTGGACCCCAATAAATGAAAAAGACCATAAATTTATCAATACCACTTTTTATTTGTTAATAAATGTTTTTGAGTGATAAATGTTTTCCTACTCATGGCGGCCATTGTTTATTCTACAAGTACAAAATTGACAACTGGATTTTGAAAATTTCAACGAGTTGTCAATTTTATATGGTTAAGCAGAAAGATAAATATATGCAGTTTAGCTCCCCTTACAGACACAAAGTAAGGGTCTAGTTTGGTATGATATTGGCATTGTAGATTGAAACCTTAACTAAAGCTTTTAAAGTTTTGGAATTTTTAAAAATTGATATATCTAAACATTCTCTGAGGTCCCATTAGAAATTTAGTGGTTCTGTCTCTAGCTGTTCTTGAATTAATGAATTGAAGACAAATGGCAAAAAAGATATTTGGTGAATTATAACTATTATTGGCATAATGGTTAGAGAGTTCACCAATGGTCCGGGGTTTAATCTCTGGTCAAGTCATACTAAAAACTCAAAAAAATGGTACTTGATACTTCCTTGCTTAACACTCAGTATTATAAGGTATAAACCAAGGGTAAGTGGAACATTCCAGTGATAGGAGTCGCACCATCCCTTACACCTTGATGTTGTAGCTATTGAAATGGGAGCCTTCGGGTTGCTCTCAACTATGATCAGCCAACTTAGTTATAACTATTACTATAAAAATAAATAGACTATTTTTGATTGATTTGTGTTTTAATGGATCTCTTTTGTAATTTCAGGTAACAGGTCATAAACTCTTTCTTATAAATAGGCTACAAACTCTTTCTTATAAACAACCCAGTTTGGAATGGTAAAAATCATAGCAAAACAATAATTTTTTGAATTGAGCAAAAATTATGATTTTGATTTGGTAACATTTCTGATTCTTGTTTTTGGATATTCATTCAGTGTAACAGAAAGTGCTTTGTTCATTTTGAGTTTTGGTGACCATGGATCTCTACTGTTTATTAATTTTAGAAGAATAGTTTCCTCTTTCCTTCTCCATGGCTTGAGTTATCCTTCTCCTAGACTAGGTGCCTACAACTATGATTATAGAGTCCAAACAGTCTTGTTATTTTACTTATTGTTGGAGGAAATGGATTTATGATTTTCCTATGGAGTCTTCTACAGAGTAGATATAAACAGTCTTGTCTATAATTTGATCTTACCAATTCCCTTTTCCACTTAAATAACCATTATTCAGAAAAAGTGTTAAATGTCCATTGCTTGTCACTTCTACTTTATGTAAGTTTTGGTTGATCAGCCAAATCTAGTATATCTATGCATAGGAGTCCATAGGGAAATGTTGCTTAAGAGTTTGTTCTTTCTTCTCCAAATATGACCAACATATCTTGCTCATTTTACTTGGGTGTTTTGTTAGATAGGAGATAAATAGCCACACAGCTGCTGTTCTGTGGGGTGCTGCTTCCAGGATTTGTTCAAAACAGCACACGACAACCTTGTGTAGTTCTCAAACTGGACATAGATGGCTTTGAAAACTCCAAACTAAGATTGATAGGTTGTTAAGATTTGAGACATTTTCATACAAAAGATCAAAATTATAAAATTAGAACAAAACTAAGTGCTGATTACTTTTGTTCTGTTATTTTACATTTGCTTAAGGAAAACAGCCTTTTTTTTCATTGAGAAAAGCGAGATTTTTTTTTATCTCCACTTGATACAACCAAAGCTTGTGTTTTTTTAAGAAATTGCAATCTATATAACTTGAAGCTAGAATTCCTTAGTATTAAGTATGGAACTTTGGAGAGATTGAAAGTTATATAGAATTAAAATTTATTTTTTAAATCTCTGTTCTTAAAGCATCTTTTATTCATTTTTCATTTTTCTGAGTTAAATCAGTGAGAGTAGTAGTACTCTTCAGTTTTCAGTAAGAAAGGGAACACCATATAATTTGAAAATAAAAGCACAGTCTTTGTACTACATGTTCCTTGTTCCTTTTTCAAACGCAATATCTAGCTATGAGGACTCAGAAAAAACTAAAATGTCATCACTACTACACTTTCAGAAATTCATTGTCCATGAAGAAGAAACAACAATGGGCACAAGGAAAAAAATGTGGACTTCCTGTTTGTTGCAGTGGACATCACCTCTAACAGTATGAAAAAGGCCTTACAACAACACTATGTAGATGATGAAAATTTTTAATATACAAGACTATGATTGATGAATAAAAGGGCACTGGTGTATTTACAAAAGGAAGTAACTTAACTCTGAACAAATATGCCACCTTGAAGAAATCTTTTTTTATACCCAATAAGAATGATGCCTACAAAACTTTAAAGTTCTGACAAATACATCAAAGAGAAGGGGTAACCATATATGCATTTTATACTTGCCAGTGTTAAATCATTGCCCATTGTGAATTTGATAACATAGACAAAGAAATCCAAGCACAAATAATACTAGGTTTTCAGTGGAAAGCACAGAAGAAAAATTTAACCCTTGCAAAAATACTGGAGGAAGCTTAAAGTTACAGAAAGCAGAGTTTCCAAGATAGGAAGTGCCAACAAGAAAACAATAGCTACTATGAACAATACCACCCATGATGAATATAGTTTGTACATAAACCAAAGTCATCATAATCAACGGAGATCATACTATTTGGAATACCATTCAGAAAAAGAAAAGAGATTTTAACAATGCTCACCAACATAACCTCCCCTTAGGATTTGAAATCACCAAAATCAAGGTGGCAATTACTACGGCCACAACTGCAGGCTACATGTCTCACAAATGGAAAAACGTGCTCTATGTGGTAGGAATGGATATTTTGCTGGTGCTTTTTGCTCAAGAGCAAAGGTAAGACATGATTTCTCACAATCTAATGACAAATCAGTATTTCATGTTAATGTTTTTGTAACATCATCCATGCTCACAACTACACCAAGAATCACTACCTGCATCAGAGGCAATAACATTAAATTCATAATTGGTTCTGGTGCTTCTGTAAACATTATAAATCAATCAATGTACACAACACTTGGCCCTAATACTCCTCAACTCCAAAATCTTATACTTAAAATTTGTCAGTTTGTGGATCTTTTCAAGCGAAGATAATATGCAAAAATTCAAAAACCAAAGCAGTTTTCTTTGTATCATTTACAAATACACTCACAAACTTACTGTATGGTAGTACAGGCCAACAACTGAAGCCAATGCATTTTTATTTAAGAAGAAATCCAAAAATAATTGAGGATAAATTTCCTGTTTTGTTCAATGACACAATGGGTCACATCAAGAACACCAAAATTAACCTCCGCAGTGATAATTCTGTAACCTTAGTTGCTCAAAATTATCAGCAAAAATATAGAGAAAGAGCTGGAAAGATTGGAGAACCTAGAAATCATTAGGTAGAAGGCTCAATACCATGGGTGAACTCTATTGTGGTGGTCTCAAAGAGAGAATGAATACATGTCTGCATAGACACATCATAAAGCAAATCATGCTGACAAGAGGGAGAAACACCTAATGCCATTATTGGATGATCCAGTAAAAGACTTGATGATTAAACAATGTTCAACAAACTGTACATGAGAAATGCCTACCTCAATTAGAATTAGATAAGCCCAACAGATACATCACCACGTTCAACATGCACATACGATTCAGAAGATACAAAAGATTCTTATTTGAGGTGAATGCTGCTGCAAAAATCTTTCCGAATACTATATCTGAAATGTTGAGAGACATTCTTGGTATAAAGAATCTTTCTGGAGATATCATCATACACGAAAAGACCCAAGCAGACCATGACAGCAGTCTCAGAGGGACACTAAATAAAAGTAGAGCCAAGCTAAACAGAAACAAATGTCTCTTCTCAGTTTACAAGCTGAGATTCTGCGGCCATGTATTTAGCAAAACTAGTATCTCTCCAGACTCAACAAAAATCCAGACAATCATCAACACCATGATGCCAACATCGGTTTCTAAAGTTAGATCATTCCTTGGAATGGAACAATATATAACCAGATTCCTCCCTCAATATGCAACAATCCCAGAAATTTTGAGAAGAGTGATAAAAAAAACAAACCCCTGGAAATAGGAGGGTCAGGAACAAGAAGCCTTTAATAGCCTAAAAGAAGCTTGAACAATTACCCAGGTTATGTCTTACTTTGACCCTAACAAACCAACAGAAGTCCTGATAGATACCAGCCCAGATGGCCTATAAGCAATCCTTATGCAGCAAGCTCGCCCAATTTGTTACATGTGTTAAGTTTTCATTGAAACAGAACAGAGATACTCACAAACAGACAGAGAGTGTCTAGCAATTGTCTACAGAGTAAAATGCTTCCACCTATATCTATTTAGTGCAAACTTCAGTGATCACTGAACACAAACTTTTCATAGGAGTGCTGAATGAGTATAACTCCACTACAGCAAAACTAGAAAGATGGTGACTGTGCTTTATGCCATATGACAAGAACCATGTCTATGTCCCTGGGTAAAATTTAAAAAGAAAACCACAGATTACATAAATTTTCCCCCCAACACCTAGACATAACAATTCCAGAGAAAAATACTTTGCTTATGTAGTGAAAAAATTCATGGCATTTCAGGTAAGGAAGGTAGCAGAAGGAGATGTACAACTTCAGAAAGTATTGCAAACCAAACAGACAATTGCTGGGAAGATCTGTTTGTTTGTTATTTAATGGCATATCAAGCTTCATGGGTTATATAATGTCAAATTCATCCTTCTAGAAGAACAGCAGTGGTACTATTTAACCCATAACTGGGAGGATAAGGGGGCTCATACTTTTCCCAAGGGTATTTGTTTGAAATTGAACGTAATAGTGTGACTCGATTTCTATGATTCTACAGTCCAGTACTTTAACCATTACACCATGAGAACACCCTCAGGAAGATCTGAAAGTAACAGACTTTGTCCAATTCATGAATGATTTATCTATTCACTATGGATTAACACTGTAACAACACCACATCACCATTCTCTCCTAAATCAGAAAACAGTAGTTGTTACTCACCAAGCATATCAAAGAATCATGAAGACCAAGCAGTTAAGTGAGAAGGTTTGGTTCCCTGGAATTGATAAGCTTGTAGAGGATGTAAAATCATGCATACTAATGCCAAGCTTCATACCCAGGCCCTACATCATGTGAACCTCTACAACCCCTACCACTTCCATCAAAGTCATGGAGCTTCCTTGCTATTAACTTCATAGGCCCATTTCTCTCAGGTAACTTGCTTATAGTCATCAATGAATACAGATGCTTATCCAAAGTAGAAGTTGTTTTTTTTACCTTTGCAAAACAATCATACCAAAACTTAATGTTATCTTCTCATGTTGAGGAAACCCTGTCCTGTAAAAACAGAAAATGTCTCTTTAATCCAATGGTGAAGACTTTTCCATCTTCACTGAATACAACACAGGAAAATCACCCCCTTAAGCCTGAATCATACATGGAGATTGAACAATCCATGACCACAGTCATCAAGAATGTAAGCTTATTCATAACTGGAAATCCCAGTTGTCCACATTTCTTCCTCTGTAAAAGGGTACTCCAACACATCTGCGAAAACATCAACCCCCTAAAGCCCTCACAGTTAGAAAGATGAAGATTGGCTTACCTACCCCAAATAAGACCTATACAAACATCTCAATTCATAGCCACATCAGTAAACAAAAGATGTATGAAAATGCTGACAACAAGAGAAGCCATCCTTCAATGGGTGACTATGTCCTGGTGAAGTAAAAATGAAGGAACAAGCTGACACCACTTATTTAACCTCTGCCCTATATGATCACACAAAAACAAAACAGCATAGTGATTGCAGAATTCAGTCATAACAATGTTATCACTTACAATTTCTATCACTTCAAACCCAGTCCAACTGACTGGGGCTGTAGAATACACTGACTGCAAATTTACTAAGGGGTAAGACACTCCCGCCACAATAAGTGTCCTGGATATGACACTAAACCATCTGATAGTGAGGCTCCATTAATCCTGTAGCTTTGGGGAATGCAGAGTACCCCTTCATTACCATTGCTCTCAGGTCTTCTCTGACATGAAGTGGTAGCACCTGATAGGATCCTATCTATGGGTCAAATAGAATAGTTTGACATTTAAACTGTGTACAAACAAATGCCTTATGCTAAATTGAATTGTTAAAAATAGAACTGTTTGATCATTTAACTGTGTGTAAACAAATGACTGATGTTTGATTGAATTGTTTGTGATACAGAGCTATATTTGGAGCCATTTAACTCTGTGCAAATGAATGAGTTATGTTGAATAGAATAATTAGTGTTAAATAACAATGCTTGTATCCACTTCTCTGTGTGCAAACAAATGATTAATATTGAATAGAATTATTAGTGTTAGATATCAATACTTGAAATCGTTTAACTGTGCACAAACAAATGATTAATTGTAAATAGAAGAAGGAAAAAACACTGAGGCAGACTTTCCCCAATCAATATACATTCCACCTCAACAGAAGATCCCAAGCAACCACCATCTCCCATCCAACTATCAGTCAGCCATCCTGTAACCTGAAGCTCTAAGAACTTGTCCTGAGCAATATTACAAGCCACAATGTCAGAATCACTCCCCAACCTACTTAAAAGAATATGAAATATAATTTTGAAAAAATTATGAACATATAAAAAAAAAAAAACTCTCATTTTGAATAACCTCCTCTCAATTACTATCCAAAGTAGAGGAGGAATGTTATATCCTAACAAAACCTTTTCTGGGTTTAACCACTTAGAGTAATTCCCCCTTGGTATTACTCTCCAGTTTTTAGCTCTCATTGCAATGCCACATTGTTTAGAAATGGAAGCAGTTATTGTACAATGTGTTGTTCATTCCTTTTTCAAACACAAAAGTCTGTTTAGTTGAATAATTTACATCATATTGTAATAATCTTTTGCAAATGATAGAGAAATGAATTAGATTTTAAATCTGTTGCCTTCCAACATACATAAATGCCATCTAGATATTTCAAAATCTTTAATAAGTTGGAGAGGATTTTTAAATGAAATACATAATATCTTGAATTTACTGAAATTCCCTAATTTCAATGATCTTATTTTTTCTTCTCTAAGTGTTGTAATATTTGAAATTAATTAAAAATGTAATTCTTTTACCTTCATCCTTTTCTTAAAATGTTTTTGATTAAAATGTTTGAATAATAGATTTAAATAACTGGAAATAAAAGTTTTAACTTAAAAACCTTTGCATATTCTTAGTCCTAGTAATTGAGAGGTCAAACTTTAATGGCTTTGGAGAGGATTTCTTTTGTAAAAGAAAATACAGTGTATATTGTCATAGGAGATTAAAACTCAGTAAAAATATTTCTAAATCTTAATAAGACAGAGTAAAAATTGGACCTGGAAATGATAATCATATATCTTCAAATGCAACATTGATAAATTAATTTTAAAGATATTTCCCTCTGCAACATTGAATAATAAAAATGATTTTATCTTTTTATTTTTAAGTAAAAGCTTGTCAACAACAACAACAAAAAAAAAAGCGAACAAAAAAAAACAACAAAACAACAACAACAACTACTACTACTACTACTACTACTACTACTACTACTATTGTTATTATTATTATTATTATTATTTGTTCTCTTTTCACACCCGTATTAGCTGATGGTTTCTCCCTGGAGTTTGAGTGACAACAAGTCTCTTCAAGTCTCCAGGACTCTTCTCAGTATTCTGGCTAATCTCAATAATGCAGTAGTTTGGATGGTCTCCACTCATCCTGTTATTTCCAAGTCCTCCAGTCCTTGTACTAATCCTTTGGTGACTGTACCTTGAGCACCAATTACAATTGGTATTATCATCATTTTCATGTTCCGCAGCTTTTTCAATTCCCTAGCAAGGTCAGGGTATTTATCCGTCTTTTCATATTCTTTCAATTTCTGTTGTCTGCTGGAACAGCAAGGTCCACAATTCTACAAATTTTCTTTTTTCTGTTGATTATTATAAGATCTGGTCATCTAGCCGAGATTTGGTAATCCGTTTGTATCTCAAAATCCCAGAGGAGTTTGTGCGTCTCATTCTCTAGGACAGATTCTGGGTTGTGCATATACCATTTGTTCATATGATCAAACTTCCTCTTTTTGTACAATTCCCAGTGGATCACCTTGCCCACCCAGTTGTGCTTAGTCTTATATTTTTTATATGCTATTATTGTTATTATTATTCTACTGCTACTACTACACTACTACTACTACTACTTCTTGTGACTTCTTCAAACTGGCGATTTTTCAATGGAGCCTGAGTGATAGCAAGTCTCCTATTATCTTTTTACAAGTTTTTCACACCAGTAGTACTGGTGGTCTTCTCTAAAATTGAAGTAACTGTAAGTTTCCTCAGCTCTCCCAGACTCCACCAATCTCATGTCTGAACAGTCTCAATTCTTCCTCAGTTCTCCAGTTCCCCCATAATTTTTCCAAATTCTTGGTGATTATTCCTACTATCATTGGTATCACTGTCACCTTTTTTAGCTCTCTGTCAAGATCCATGTTTTTTAGCAGTTTTTTGCTTTCCTTTATTTTTGCTCAGTGTTCTTCTGGAATGGCCGAGTCCATTAGTTGACATGTTCATTTCTTCTTATTCACAACAACTAGGTCTGCTTTACTGGCTGGGATCAGATGATCTGTTTTTATCTCAAATCTAAGAGAATTTTGTGTGCCTTATTTTCCAGGACAGATTCTGGTCTGTGCATATACTATTTGTCTGTATGGTCAAAGTTTAGTCACTAGTACAGTATTCAATGGAACATCTTCCCATTCCATTGCTCTTGTATGTGTTCTGTGCCAGTTTGTTGTTTTCATTTATTATGCGGTTTCCTGTTTAATGTCTTTCTTCACTTGCTATTTTCCTGAATCTTATCTATTCTAGTTTTTACATAATTCATTTTTATGGTGTTAATTTGTGCTGATACTAATAATGATTCAGTTTCTTGCTTTTAGTTTTCCTCTGCATATCTATATCCAGGTTATCATCATCATCATCATCATTGACAAATGTTTTCATTCATCTTTAATCTTTGGTTGTTTTGCTGTTTTTTTTATTGCAACTGACTTGAGTAGACAATTTATGATAACAAGAAAACAGCATGTTTTGGAAATAATAAAAAATGATTCTAAAAAGATTCATTTTTAGCTTCTGTCAACCAATAGCTCTTCATAGCTCAGTTGATTAGAGCAACTGATGCATGTGGCTAGGCTTCCCTTAGACAAAAATATGTGAGTTCAAATCTTACCCTTTATTATTTCCACACTATGCTATTTCTTTACTGCTGTAAATTAACAGTGCTGATCAATTGTGATAAAGAAATAACTAAAATTAACATGAAAGAAAATACTAGTCAAAATTAATAACTTTATTCCCAGCTTGCTAAAATACCATACTAAAGAAAATAAGTCATTTGTTCTACTATTTCCATAATTTTATTATTCAAACATATAAGTACATATATACATAGAAATACAACCACATATTCCATTTATACACATATATGCACATACATTGATAAAACAAAATATTTATCCCATCAGCCTAATCATGTGCTGTTATTCAGTATAGTCACAAAACTGCTCTTACTCAACCATAGGCTCTACAAGACTTTTAGTTTCTGGTACCAGTATATGAGCTGCACATTCTTTAACTCCTGCAAGTTATATAGTGGAGGTTCTGTAGTGTGAACTTGGCCAGCACATCATATAATTGTTCATTGGCATGTTTTTTTAATCCACAATTTATCATGGTGCCATTGTTTCTCCATGATATCTATGTAAATGTACTGTGTTACCCACCTTCTTCTATTAATACAGGGCCCAGTTCCAACATTTGAATGCTCATTAAAGATGTTTTCAGTGATGAACATTTGATAGCATGGGTACTCTGACTGGCTTGTGGCTATACAGCCTCATACACAAGGATCAATATACTATGGGATATTCACCTTGATTAAAGCTATTGTTTATTTATAAGCTGAAAATATATTGCTACAAAAAGCAACAAAGTTGGATGAAAGAAAATTAGTCATTTGTATTGAAGAAAAATTATGAGGGTGAGTCAAAAGTTTTGTAATATTTTGGTACATGTTTATGGCCTGTATATGATCAAAGTAGATCAAAGTAGTTCAAGTTGATCAAAGTTGTTCAAAGGTACCCACTGTGATTGGTAGTATCATGGTAGTTGGTGTGCTGACACATTATGCATTGCTTCACTCTGCATGTGACTTGAAAGCCATACAAATAAATATGCAATATAGTCTAATTTGGGAATTTATGCTTTATGAATTTGAACTGGGTCATAATAACAAAAACATTCGTTGTGCTAAAGGCAAAAAGTGCACTTGATCACTATCCAGTAATCAGATGGTTAAAGAAATTTTACTCAAGCTGCAAGAACCTTGACGATCAGGCTAGGTTTGTAGATCTAAAACTGTGGATTCAGAGATCATGCTACAAGCCATAGAAGTAAATTTGGCTTTTCACAGTGCAATGGAATTTGTCATCTTCCCAACCTTGATAAAAGCATCCAGTGCTGCGAAATTGTGCTTCACATTACCAAAATATTGCAAAACCTTTGATTTACCATAATCGTTAATCTTAAAAACTTTAACAGTTGAAGTACAGACTGTAGATTTTCATCAAAATTTGTTGAGCCAAAGACAGATGAAAGGATACTAAACAAATTTTATGTTCAATTTCATTTTGTCCATCCAGATTTTATAGTCTTGTAATAATGCTTGATTTAAAAGGTGAATTGTTTAATTTTACATAGATTACCATCACCAAATGTTATGTGATATACCTTTAGAATTAACTATTCTCTCTTTGAATCTGTTTGCCATCATTTTACATCTGCCTGAATTTGATAGAAAGGTTTCTTAAAAGTACTAAGAAATAATTGGCAGAATTATTTTGATGCTTAAAGTTTTGTATTAATTTCTTAAATTATGCATTCTATTCCCCATTCTTATCATTTAAATCACATTTTTAACTTTCTATTAATGCTTCCTGAAGTCTCCTCAGTGGTGAATTGGAAAGCAAACATTCTTCAAATTCCTATCTGGGAGTTACAAGAGAAAGAAAATGAAAACATGACTCTGGGATTGGCAAAGTGGGGATATATTAAAAGAATAGAATCATAAAAGTTTTTGTAAGTATGTGTACCTGTTAGCTGCAAAAAATATCATATATAGTAGGACATTAAGAAAATATTTAATTCACTTCAAATATTTTAAAATAAAAAGTCATGGAAATTCCTAAATAAAAACTTTTCTTCAAATATATTTCATACATAGAATCTCATATAGCTAAGTCATGTACCTATGCTATGAAAGATAAGTGCGTATATTTATATGTTGTTATGTTCTTACAATCATTATGAAGTTTTAACATGAGCCTTTAAATATATTGTTATATCTTTTTATTAGAGTAATTTTCATTGCACTGATCATTCTTGGCCTATATGCTTTAGTATGATAGATACTGTTTATATTTTGAAATATTTCTATTATTTGATTGATTTAGGATATTACATACAAAAATATACAAATACACATGGTATTTTATTATAGTAGATAGGTGTATATCACTTAGCAAGAATTGAACACATTACAATATTAATTGTCAGCTAAGCTAACTTGCTAAGCACTCCTCCACAACAAGGCAACTTTTAGCTACTATTATAAATAGTGTGTTCAAGGGAAGTGGCTCAGTGTTATTTCTTAAGTTATCTCTATTGAAGAGTTATTCAATTTGGGCTATTATAGCAAAATATAAATATATAGATATAAAAGTAAGTAAAGTTAGCGACCTTCGTCAAGGGTAACCCGAAGGCTCTCTTTTGAATAGCTACTACACTGAGGTGTAGGGAAGGGTGCTACTCCTTTCCTTGGATTGTTCCACTTTACCCTTGATCCTTGCCTTATAATGCTGAGTGTTAAACAAGGTGGGATCAAGTACCATTTTTTGAGTCTTTGGTATGACTCAACCGGGGATTGAATGCCAGTCTTCCAGACCATTGGCGAACACTCTACTCATTAGGCCAATAGCTCCGCTGTGCACCTCCATATTTCCCTTATTATTGATGATATTTAGTTTAGTCCCTAAATTGCATCTTTATGGTTATGTCAACATAAATCAAAAATTAATCTCTTTCTCCTTATTTCTTTTTTGTTTCTTTTTTTTTTTAGTGTTTTTCACTAGGTCCTGGTAACAAATGTATTTTTTCAAATGCCTTATAATTCCTGAGCTGATATGATTCGCTTGCTGCCTGAGTGGTATTATACTAAATCTAACATAAAGTTGGGTGGGTTTCAATCAAAGCTTCAAGCTTCCTATGTGCCTAGTCATGCTGAAGAGTTGTGATTCAACAAAACAGTCTGTCTGTGGATGAATATATATATATATATATACCATATAAACGAAAAACCTTTAAGAATTACACATATTTTTTGTAATAATATTTATTTCAGCAGACCCTGAGTCTATGGTATGACTGAACCTGGTATTAAACACTGGTCTTCGGGCCATTGGTGAACACTCTACCCACTAGGAAAATGGGCTGGTCTGGTAACATATATATATATATATATATGTGTGTGTGTGTGTGTGTGTGTGTTTGCCAATGGTCTGGGAAACCAGGGTTCAATCCCAGATTGAATCATATATATATATATATATTTGTTACCAGACCAGTCCTTTTTCCTCATGGTTAGAGTGTTCACCAATGGCCTGGGAGACCAGGGTTCAATCCCAGGTTGAGTTACACCAAAGACACAAAAAATGATACTTGATGACACCTTGCTTAACACTCAGAATTAAAAGGTACTGATCAAGGGTAAAGTGGAACAATCCAGGGAAAGGAGTAGCACCCTTCTATACACCTCAGTGTTGTAGCTAATAAAAAGGGAACCTTTTGTTCACCCTCAGCCATGATCGCCAATTTTACTTATATATATATATATATAGGTATTATTCGGTCCAGTTAAACCAGAGTTGGGAGTAATTCCTTCAGGACATATATATATATATATATATATATATATATATATATATATATATATATATATATGTCTCTCTCATAGCAGTCTTTTTAAATGGAAAAGTTATTTTAAGTGAAAAATAAGAATAAGCAGTAAAGATAAGTGTAAGATCAGTTGCACATAATGTAAAAAAATACTTAGATCAAGAGTCTACTTTGGAAAATTATTATATTACTGCAAACTTGCTGAATTTTTCTGGCCTTAGTGATTTTGGTTTTCACCTTACTATGACATCTGTTACTTTTTTTCTCAGGATTGTAACTATGAATCTATCATTCATCACTGGTTATGATTTTAATGATGAATTATCTCTGAGTTGATCTTTGATTTTCTTACAGACACAACAATGTAATGTTGTTTCTTGTTTTACTCTCAATTACTCAGCAGACTTGGCACAAATTTTGCTCCAATGTATCTCATGTTCAAAATCCCTGCCAAAATGTATGGTCCTATAGACATTAATCCTATGGCCCCTACAAAGATCATGAATAGTTTTTTCTGTAATCAGTCTTATACATTTTTTGTTAACAGACACTTGTCATTCAAGTTTGAATCATAAAATTTTTGCTCCAGTTCATAGCATCATAAAAAAAGGCTTCTTTATGAATTCAATTTTATTTTTCCAATTTCATTTATTTATTTTGGAAATTAAAGCAAAACTTGGAGATTTTCTGTTCCTTAAAGTAAAATAAAAATTGTCAATTTACTAAAACAGTTTTATAAAAGTATTCATAATTCAGCGACACAGACTCTGTTTGTTGTTTGTATATTAATTTACAAAGAATACAGAGTTGTCAAAGTTTATTCTCATAAAATATCAAAAATATAATGTTGCTCTGTATTTTCTTGTTTCTATTCAATATTTTATGAATATTAATCAAAGGTAATGTAAAGATAGCAACTATCACTCTGCCATAAATGAAAACAATTATAATAGATAACATTTATTTTTTATATAAAACATAGATGACTTTAAAAGTTTATCTGTCGGCAGAAACAATAGCAATATGAGATTTCCTTTTATACAATATTTCTTGCATATATATCTGTCAACTTCTCAGCTAAAAATCTTTATATATATATATATATATATATATATATAACATCTCCACCATGAGCAAGATGTGAGACAGATTTAATTTTTAAGAAGAGTACAGCTGTTTGAATTCATAGTTTTCCTTCTCCAAGACTGGTTGGTTTGCCTAATCTGCCCTACTATTAACCCATAGCTGGTGGGGTAGAATTAATGGATTCATTCCTTTCCTCTGGGGTATTAATTTAGAAATGAAATACAATCAACTGTGTTCAGGATTTGAACATGGGTTGCCTACTTCCTTTTCTATCACAATAACCATTATGCTAAGTGTGTACGTGTATATATGTGTGTGTGTGTGTGTGTGTGTGTGTGTGTGTGTGTGTGTGTGTGTGTGTGTGTGTGAATTTTAAGTCCAATTATTTACTAATGAATGATGATCCTTGTATATTTAGAAAAACTAGCAATCATAAATTTTGCTCTTCTACTGTTTAATATTTTCAGCTCATACCAGACAGATAATATATCATGCTACATCAAATATTTCTGACTTTGGAAAAGGCCCTTTCCTTCTTATCTTGAATGCTGTAATATTTGAACTTCACCCCAAGCACAATAATAATAATAGATGAAATTGGCAGTCATGATCTATTGGCTGAAAATCGAATTGCATTTGAGCTTTTTTGTGCTTTTCATTAACCTTTTTGCTTTCTTTCTTTTAATTAAAAATGTTTCTTATCTAAACATTCATGT
This sequence comes from Sepioteuthis lessoniana, assembly GCA_963585895.1. Classification (NCBI taxonomy): domain Eukaryota; kingdom Metazoa; phylum Mollusca; class Cephalopoda; order Myopsida; family Loliginidae; genus Sepioteuthis; species Sepioteuthis lessoniana. Next base: position 73,723,619 of record OY757909.1, read on the forward strand.
TATTCTCTATTTTGATATTTTTGTTTGTGGCAGCTCTTCTGCAACGCTCCTCAGACATCCAGGAAGCTAAGCCAAGCAGTGGGGGAGGGAGAAGAAGGTGGTGAAAAGAGAAAGGATGATTGATGATGATGTTATAGCAAGTTCAACAACTCCTACCTCAACTAAGAGGGAGTAAAAGAACCCGAACACTGGTGAGCAATGAAGAGGCTGGTAAGTTACTATCTTTTCATCTGTTTATACATTAATTCTCTCTAGGGGTGAATACCAGTATTCATTGGTTTTAATAATAACAAGCTAACACCAATGCCAAAGTGACAATACCGGTATTCATTGGTTTTGATTATAACAAACTAACACCAATACCAAAGTGACAATACCAGTATTGGATGTATAAACTTTCTTTTTTGTCATCATCATCATCATAATCAACTCATGCTGACAGCAGTGATCTCTCTCTCTCTCTCTCTGCCTCTCTCTTTCCATTCGTCTTTTGGCAAGTCCTCTAGATGGCATCCAGTGACCAAACTGCCAATGGATGTAACTTTTTGCTTGTCAACCAACACTAATGTGTCCATTTATAGTAGTCCATTGGGGAATGTTGCTTATGTGTTCATCCTTCCTTCTTCAGCAATGCCCAGCATGTCTTATTCATCTTACAAGGATGGTTTGTGAGATGGGCGGTAAGTGGCCGTATGGCTACTGTTTTGTTGGGTGCTACTCCCAGATATCTTTCAAAACAGTATACAGCATCTTTCTTTAGTCTCCATCAAGCTTTTGCTTTAAGCATTTCATTTGAGTCCAAGTGGTGTAGCCATACAATAGTACTGACAAAGCTGCAGTTTAGAAGAATTCCTGTTATGTTTTATCAGAGAGTTCAAATTAAATGTCAAGCAATGAAGCTATAATTAGATGGATAGAATTTTTTAAAAGTTTATGTTAAAGTAAGTCATCAAAAGTTTACAGAAAATTATATTAGATAAATAAAAACATTTGTATAACTGGCAACTGCATGACTTTATGGCAAATACATAAAACTCTTCATTTTTATGTTGCCAGTTGACCTGTAGTCAACATCATTTTTGTCTTATAATAAAAATACTATTTTCTTTTGCAATTACTGAAAAAAATTAATAAAAAGATAAAATAAAATAAGATAAAAAAGAAAAACTATTTGATATATTGGAAGCTTTCAAAGGACTAAAATCAATTGCCAAACAATCTTTTGGCTTTAATTCTAACATACATTTTTGTATTTTGATTAAGGAGTTAAAGTAGAAATTGAATATTTGCCTGGTAAAAACACAAAATTTTAAATTTCATTAAAGTTTTATTACATTGAACTAGAAAAAATGTTTTTAAAAATTGCATGTTGTTTCTGACAGAGCATAGTCACCATAAGTCTCAACAAGAATTCTGTGTGCTTCAGCTGCAGATTTCTTTTGAGTAAAGGAGTGTGGTAAAATTCCCCACAAATACACTTTTTTGGCATGAAATCCAACATGTTTAACACTATGAAAAATAAAGTTGTTAACACTTCAGTGAAATAGCATTTTCAAAATTTCAAGCTTGCTTTTATTACTTCCTTATAGATGTGTTACCATCTGTTGGAAAACAGCAAGAACTTATTTAAGGTCCTAATATATAGCCCATAGATGGGACCCTAACAGGTACTACTACTCTAGGTCTGAGTGGATCGGGGAGTAATGATAATGAAGGAATACTCCACAATACCAAGATCCAAAGAACTGGATGCAGTTTAGTATCTGATGCAGTTTAGTATTATTAGTATCATTAGTATAATACTCAGGATAACCCTCTTTTTTGGGAGTTGGTCTTATACAGTCAGTATATTCTAAGCCTCGCAGACTGGGTGAAAACCTGATCATAGAAATCATATATGGCTGTAATTTTGTAATCAATAAAAGAATATTTGAAGATTACTTCTAAATATTTTTTATCCTTGAATCTGTAAATTGAAAAATATATTTGATTAATTTCACTATCAATACAGATATCAGTAAAAGTAAAGTAATTGGTATCACTACAATTGTCAAAAATTCATTACTTTAACTTTTCTAACTTTTACCGAGCAAGTTTTACATTCAAAATTGATATTAGATAGTGAAAAGATGATTTTTTACTTGCAATTTTTTCTTTTTTTTTTTTACTGTATCCTAAATAAACGCTATATAATTATACTGGGAGGTGCCCGTGGTGTAGTGGTTATCGTCGTAGGAAATGGACACGACGACACGAGTTCAAATCCTTGACGAGACTCATTGCATTTCACATAGCACTAATGCCCTTGAGAAAGGTATGAATCCAAATATTCTCCCTCAAGCAATGGGTAAATAGTAGGGCAGACTAGGTTCTTCAGCCTTGGTGAGGCAACTAGTCTAGGAGAAGGAAAACTCTGAATTCAAACCTGTTAAACTTCGCTTAAAAAATGACCTTGTGTCATATCCTGCTCAAGCGGAGGGATTGGTAAATATGATATAATTATACTGATCAAAATTACAAAATGCTAGTTGAACATTTGGTTTCTTTGTTTAATAAGATATCAATCTTTCTGTGTTATTTAATGTCAAATCCATCCTTGTAGAAGAACAATAGTGGTTCTATTTAGCCCATAGCTAGGGAAATAAGAGGGTTCATAGTTTTCCCAAGAGTATTAGTCCAAAAGTGAATGTAATAGCACAAATGGAATTCAAACTCACTAACTACAATGTTGCAATCCAGCATGTTAGCCTCTACAACATGGGGACTCGCTCATGTAGTTTAAGTAATCATCTATGATGGTTAAGAGATGAAGATTTCAATTACAGTTGATTGGAGTGATAGTAAAATAATTTCCAGACCAGTTAGCATTGGAAAAGATAAATTACTAGGCAGGTTGAATTATTTTAATTCTTTTTTTACTTCCAGTAGAAGGTTTCTTCTTTTAAATAATTTTTCCAGAAATGTATTTTTACATTGAATTAGAATGTGAAAGTGACCCTCCCCCCTTATGAAATGTAAAATAATTTCTTTTCTTTTTTTTTTTTCAAAAACTAAGAACATTGCAGTGAGTTTAAGGGTTTGATTAATTCAAAACAAAAAAAATTGCTGGAAATTTTTTTTTCCCCTAGTTAACTTGCATTTTTGGAATAATACCGAATAATCAGTATTTATGCACTTAATAACCCAACAGACAAGAAATCTTTCCTTTGGCAACTAAAATCCTCATGGATGAATGCCAAATCCATCACAATGCTAGACAGCAAACTAACACTAAGGGTAATATGTAGATAATGCTTATTTGTTCCACCAAGAGGGTCTTCTTGACAAGTTTCAAGTCAGTCACTGTTAAAAGAAGATATAAGGACTTGAGTGGGTAGTGGTTAGATAGATTGGCTCCCCAAAGACATGAATGAGTATGTATCTTCCATTTTAGAGTTTAGTTACATCAGAAGTTTATCTGGTGCCAAACAGCAATACAGAAAGTATTAGAATAAATAGATATAGTAAATTGTTCTCCTTTTTACTGATTAAATGTAAATCTAAGAAAAGTTTTATTTGCTAATAAAGTAAAAAACGTTAATGAAGCAGTTTAAGTAGCTGATGGTGAGTGAACTTAGATTCTTTTTTTTTTATCAGATATTCACAGCAACTTGACTCCAGTAAAGATATGGACAATATAAGAGGCTTTTAGGTGAGAACTTTTCAACCTTACTGATGTAAAAGGGCAACCAATGGACCAGTTTAAGAGCTATTTGGCTGACTTCTCTTGATTAAGCAGGTAGTTCCAAGGGCCTGAAAAGGAAGTCCAGGCAGAAGAAAATATTCAGAATCATTGGATCTCACATATCTCCTGAACTTGATGAATTGCACTATGACCTTTATTTTGTGGTTTTCAAAGATGCGTCTGCCTACTTTGACATGCACATACAGCAGCCATATTACCCTACAGTCTATTCCTCAACAAAATACAAAGGAATATCATTATTGCTACGAAAGTATAAGCACAATAGAAATTAGTCATATGACTTTAGGCTTGTAATTCTGCTGAATAGAAGCTAAAGTTCTTTGATTGTTTTCAAATTGTACTGGATTGTTTAATTGATCTAGAGTAAATCTGTATTATAAAGAACAAATCATTCAGATTATCAGAGTTGCAATACTTTATGAAATGTTCTAAGTAAAGTATATATTATGCATCTTTTATATATAACCTAAAATTAAAAGTATAGTCAGCTGGATATGATACTAAACCATCTGATGGTTAATCCCTAGTCTCCTGGAGCTCTGAGAAATGTGAGTCACCCCTTCATTGCCATTACTCCTGGGTTCTCGCTGACCTAGAGTGGTAGTTCTTGTTAGGATCCCATCTATGGTTCAAATAGAACTGTTTAATCATTTAAATGTGTGCAAACAAATGACTGATGTTAAATTGAATTATTAGTTTTACATAGCAATACTTGAAACCATTTTACTGTGTGCAAACAAATTAGTAATGTTGAATTGAATTATTGATGTTAGATAAGAATACTTGAAACCATTTAACTGTGTGCAAACAACTGATTAATGCTAAATAGAATTATTCATGTTTGCAATATGTGAAACCAGTTAACTGTGTGAAAACAAATATTTAGAATGTTATTTACAAACTATTCATTCACAAATCATTTGGCTTTAAATAACCTCCAGGGGTTGATATGCTATAAAACCGAACCAACCAACCTTAAAATAAATAAATGATTATGCTCTTCCCCATAACTGATTCATTACTATTAGTTTCATGTATTTTACAAAAAGAATACAATAGTGTTTTGAGAGTGTCATGAGGAGGTGAGTAGATATTTATTTATTTTAAGTTTTATCCTGCTTTACTTTTCTGATTCATGAAAAAATGTTTTTAGAATGATTTGTTTATATATATATATATATATATATATGGGTGGTGTGATAGTCCGTATTGAAAAAAATGGACACTTTATGTCAAGTTAAAATTCTGGATAAGTCTATTTGCATTTCACTACATACTAATGCTTTAAGAAAGACATGTAGCCATCTTCCCCACCCCCTAGGTATAGCTAAAATAGTAGAGTAGATTAGGCTATGTAACTTTGAAAGAGCAACTCATCTAGGAGAAGGAAAAACTGATTTCAAAACTAACAGCTTGAATCAGTCTAGCCTTGTGCTCAACTTCATTGCTACAGTTACACTGGTGCCAAGTTGTATAACACATGGCCGTTCCCTTAGACAGCATTGCGTCATGAAGATAGGGTACATGTAGCATGGGCAACTGCCAGTCTTTCAGATAATCATGCCCAGTCCTGTGCCAGAAACCAGGTTCTGATCCATAGTTTCACAAGTCTGACAAATGCCAAAAACAATAATGATAATAGTAATAATAATAATACACTCACATTTACTGGCACCACTCATCGAAATTAATTTCTTTCATTTGATATTGTAACATCAGCTGACACAAATTTGAAGTGCAGTTCAGAATTATTAGCACCTGTTGAAGAATCTAATGTATTACATTGAAAAATCACTGAGGTGAGATACATTATAAGAATATATTTCAAATAATTGAAGTTACATCATCCCTAGAAATTTCTAGAATAGCACATGACAAGGCGCATGTGCCATCACCTGCATAATATTCTTGCAAATATCTCCTGCTTAACAACTTCTCTATCAGCAGCACCATTGGTAATGTATACGAGCACAGTTCTGACATAAAGAAAGAGATAATTGATTCTTGTGCATTGGATATAAAATGACTAGCTGAAATACACATCTACATAGGGTATAACTTCAAAACTTGGATCCCAGACAAATGTCAGAGATCTCTTCAACATTTTTTGTTTTATTTTTATTAGCAATGTCTTTAACAATCTTTGTTATCACTTAGAAATTTACATCAAATGCTGTCATGCCATCTTCTCTTCTTCATCCAATGGTTGTTGTTCTTGCTGTTCCATCTTTCATTGCTGCCCCACTTTATTCAATCTTCTTTGCTGGGATGAATAACAATGCTAACATGCTTTTTTATTCATTTCAATGTCTTTCTTTATATAGCTGATATCATATGCTACCAAGAAGTAACTGGTGAATCATAGATGGAAATGACAACCACTCTATTCAGTGGTTCTGGGCTAACTAATTCAAAGTTAAAATCTATGTTCTAACTTCTAGAATTCTAGTCACCTGTCTTTACAATCCTCTAATGTGCACTTAGCTTTCAACTATCCCATAGGTATCACTACTTGTCAATTGCACTGAGTTGACCTCAGCTACTTATACAGTTTCTGAATGTTGCATTTTAAATCTTTTTTAAAATAATAAACTTCATTAAAAATTAAGCCTAGCAATTATTTAGCACAAACAATTACAAAAGTAATTGTTACTATAAATGATAAATCCACATAAGAGAAAAGATATTAACCAATTATATTTTTATATTACTTTATGAGTTGATATTGTTCGAAAATAATAATATGAAATTTTTTCAAAAAATCTATTTTAATCAAAATGACACTTAAGAGATTTATTGGTTCAAACATTTTTGTCCAGATTGTTAGTCATAACTAAGCAATAATATTCTAACTTGAAGAATTGCCTTTAAACCTAATTAGTATTGTTTAAATGTAAATAATTATGCTAGTAATAAAAATAATTTGTAAAAGATTTTTTTTTGATGTTTGGAAAATTAAATTCTGTGCTATTATTTATGTTTTGTATGACTTCCCACTAGTCTTACATGGCTTTCCACTGATCTTACATGGCTTTTCACTTGTTTTGCGTAGGTTTTCACTGATCTTACATGGCTTTCCTCTTGTTTTGCATAACTTTCCACTGGTCTTACATGGCTTTCCACTGGTCTTACATAGCCTTCCACTGATTTTACATAGCTTTCCACGGTTCTTACATGGCTTCCCACTTATTTTACATAGCTTTCCACTGGTTTTGCATAGCTTTTAATGGTTCTTACATGGCTTTCCATTTGTTTTGCATAGCTTTCCACTGGTTTTACATAGCTTTCCACTAGTCTTACATTGCTTTCTTCTGGTCTTACATGGCTTTCCACTGGTTTTGTGTGACTTTCCATTGGTTATTGATTATATCCTTTATTTTAAATCTTCTCCTATAAATTTTAAATCTTCATCCAAAAAATATTCTACCAAATTTGGTAACTTTATATCAACCTGTTTGGCAATCTATTGATTAGAGACAAGAAACTCTTTCCAATTATAAATATAAATATCCAGACTGATTAAATGATTTTAATGGCATATCAACCTATCTTGGGTTATTTTATATGTAGAAGACCAGCAATCACATTCATATTTACATTTGTGTAGTTGTTTTTTAAGAGTTTTTTTTTGCAATACAAATAATTTTTAAACAGTTCTATTTGACCCATAGATGGAACCCTAGCAGATACTAGCACTCCAGGTCAGAGCGGACCTTGTAGTTATGGCAATGTAGGTGTACTACAAACTCCCCAGATATTCAGAACTGGAGCCTCACCATCAGAAGCAGTTAAGTGTCATATCAGGGGTAAGGTTTTTTTGGGGGAGGGAGGGTTGGATCTTACCTCTCTGCAGTTTATACAGTCAGTGCATCCTAAGCCTCACCAACTAAGCAGAAGTTAACTTGAAGAGCATCCATGAAAATGTAGTCATCAAAACATTGAGTTTCTCTGACACTTTTTCTCACGTATCTTTAAGTCTTCAGATTTGCTCCAGAAAAACAGTGTTTTACATTTTTATAATTGACCAAATTTGGCTGAACTTCATAAGTTATTCTTGATATTTAATCATAATTAAAAACTCTAAAAATTATTTGGCTGCATAAAGAACAAATGTTTATTAGTTGTGTGAGAGCAAAATCCCTAAGTGCAAGTGAGTAAGATGATGATTAACATTACATCCAATACTTTACTGTTTTAGCCAACATCATTGTATTCTTGTTTGTTCTTCTCATTCCACCTTTAGATGCCTCTTTAATTGGCCCTGACCGTCTCAGAATAATTTCCAAGTTTGTTTTTTTTGTTTTATCATCTAATTATGTCTGTTGGCCAAAATTAGTGATTTCAGTGTCTAATTACAAGCAACAATAATAGATGGAGAATAATTGCAAAGAGTGCAATTTCCTGATTGAGTAATACCTGAATCTGGTTGGTGTTTCTTTTTTATTTATTTATAAAATAGGATGCAGGGCATTCACTAATCCACTGGAGCTGAAAACCATCCAGCTGGCCTATACCAAAAGAACTTTTATTTTACTGATAAAAACAAAAAAAAACAAAAAACTTATTTAGCAAAAAACAGGCACCTGTGAAACAGTGCAGCATTGTGAAGATAAAATTATAGAAGCAGCTTAGATAGAAGAGTAAAAGTTGTCTAAAATCAATGTTATTTTTTGCCAATAAGACACTCAATACCAAAGATATACAAATCAGTTATTAATGTCTTCTATTTTAAATCTTTTTGGCTTCTTTTTCATTCTCATTTGAGATACATGTGTCCCAGTGGTTAATGGTGTGAAGAATGGAATGGGTGAATGAAGTTCAAACTCTGACTGGGTCTGTTTGCATTCACCTTTCATTAAGAAAGGCATGTTTCTACTTCTCTCTCTTTCAGCTTTGGATAAGACTGATTGGAACCCTTTACTCTTGTAAAAAGGCGACCTCTCATTGGTAAGGTCATGGATATTTCCTTGCTACAGGTACCATATATCCCAGTATAATCATGGGTGTCATCATGGTGTAATGGTTAAAGCGATGGACTGCAGAATCGTAGTAAGCGAGTTTGAACTCCAGTCTCACTATTACATTCATTTTCGGACAAACATCCTTGGGAAAGGTATGAACCCCTTTATCTTCCCTGCTATGGGTTAAATAGTACCACTGCTGTTCTTCTAGAAGGATGGCTTAGGCATTAAATAACCTACAAAGGTTGATATGCTATTTAACCAAAGAAACCAAATCCAGTATAAGCTCTCACATATTACTTGAATAGGAAATGGGCATTGCCAAGTAACCCTCATTGCCTTGAGAGATGTCAAGAAATGAAAGTATAAAGCATGGTACCTTAATAATCTTATTGGTTATAGGAAACATCAATATTCTTATCTGTATTTTATATGTATTATTTATATTATGCAAAAAATAGAGTGAGAGAAAAATTATCTGTGAGGACAGATGTAATTATCTATAATAATTGTTATGACAACAACATTAATATTATCAAGTTTAGATATTCCACTCAATAAATAATATAATCATTTAATATCTTGGTTAGACTTAAGCAGATATGCTGTGATAGATAAATCTAAAATGTTTGTATGTATAGATTTTTTCTAATATGCTTGAACTAATTAGAAGTGTTAATTCTTTTTTAATTAAAGATTTTGAAAAGTTTGGATTTATTTTGTCAAAATATGATACCAGTTATATTTGAATCATAAATCAGCAAAAAAGTTCTTAAAAAATAGTTTATGTCTATCTATCTATCTATCTATCTATCTATCTATCTATATCTATATATATATATATATATATATATATATATATATATATATATATATAAACTATTTTAAAAAGTTTTTTGGTGGTTTATGATTCAAATATAACTGATATCATTTTTTGACAAAATCCGGCATTCAATCCCAGCTCGAGTCATACCAAAGACTCAAAAATTGGTACTTGATGCCACCTTGCTTAACACTCAGCATTATAAGGTATGGATCAAGGGTAACATGGAGCAATCTAGGGAAATGAGTAGCACCCTCCCTTACACCTTGGTGTAGTAGCTAATAAAAAGGAGCCTTTGGGTTGCCCTCGATTACAGTTGGCATTCCCACAATGGTCAAGTTGTCTGATGTCTTCTACATCACTGGTAACAATACACCTTCATTTTGTTCTTGGACTCACCCTTCTTCTCCATGTCGGCCTGGATTACTTATTAATTTTATCTTCTTTTCATCCCCATGGAGCTCTTCTAAGTGGTTGTTTCCAGTCTCTTTGATTCCACACAACATCTGCATGGATCAAACTGTCATCTGTGAACCTTGCTACATGTCTGGTCCTATATGGAGCTTCTGCTTTTGGTACGCTATCATATTTGAATTTATATATATATATATATATATATATATATATATATATATATATATATATTAGATAACTGAAACATACAAACCACTATCAATACAAAATCAAGAGCCTCAAAATGATTTCTAGATATTTCTAAATTACATTTGAAAAAGTATAATATAAATCAACTGAATTGATTTGGATAAAATTGAAATAACATTTTCTTCCTGGAATTCTTCTCTTGTGTAAGATATTACAAAGTTTTTATTATGTTTTATTATATTTTTTATCCTATAAATATTGGTTTCACCTGACACTATAAAATTATGAACAGAATTTAATGTTCCATTCTGAAGTCAAATTCATTGGCAGGAGGCTGTCTTTAGAAATATTGTTTATCATATAACTATCGATAAAATATATCAAATTGATAGCTGACAAAATTTATAGCTGATAACAAGTTCAGTTATCTAATATCATGTGTATTTTTGTGTGTATGCATGTTTTTTTAAAGCATTCAAGTGCTGGTGATTGGTTTCTCCTTTACCTTTTATTTTAAAGATCCATGGGTAGTATGGTTAGGAATCATTTCATTTCTTTTCACCCCTCCTTACTAAATTCTGTGAGCAGCTTTATCAGCTTTGAGGCCTGTTTGAAAATAGTGCTTCAAAATTGCCAGAATACATATACTTGAATCTGTTATTGTAATATCAGAAAGAAAAAGTGACTGAATACTACTCATGAGGATATATAAAAGAATAATATATAACATATGTGTAATACTAGTATACCAATGTCTTCATAAATGATGGCAATAGTTTGTAATTGCATCTTATTTGTAGCACAGCTTCAAATAAGATCTGTATTTTTTTTTATTCATTTATGTTAGAGCTACAAATAAGACATTAATAAGTTTTTATATTTTATTTTTACAGTTTAGAATAACAGAAAATTCTATTTCTAATATATTACTGGCACATTCCATATTCATTATTAAATCATAAATTTTATTTATCAAGTTTGATTTAACAAATTTAAATATCTGTTGCATCATCAGAAGAGTCCATTACAATGAGATAAGCAATTTAGAGAAAATAATGTTGAAAAGTTTAATGCACAATAAATTATTTTGCATTTTTTTACAAATATCACAGAGATGATTGTTATGCTGAAGTTTTTAATGTTACTCATTTAAAAAAAACATGTTAAGTTATAGAATCCCCTAGATCTCTTATGATTAACAGGAACAAGAGTTCTGAAGACAGTGAAATTGTTGTCTTGTAACTGAACTATTTTTCTGCTACATATATTTCCACTGATATGGTAAAACTGAAGCCTACAGCTTTTCCACCTGGCTATTATGAATGTGATTGCATGCAGAAAGAGGATCTGTTTATGCAGAGGGCCAGTGTTCATGACAAGAGCACATCACAAAGGTTAACTATTACAAGTTGTCTATTGCATAGTGAAAGTGAGAGATGAAGATAAAGAATAAGATAGAAGAAGAAGGAAGAAGAAATGCTTTAATTATGATACAGTGTTAGTATGTCTATTGAAAAAGAAAGAGAGATATTGAAACTCAAAGCAAGACAACAGCATCATGAGATGTGATCATGTAACAGGCAGGTAATCAATAGAGACAAAATTATATGCTTTGGCATTTTGCTTTTGTTTTTCTCTTTCTATTGATTGGCTCTGATATCTTTTGATGTAGTTATATACACGTGAGTGTGGATTGTATCATTACATGTCAGTAGATTTTTATGTGTGTCTATATGGTTGTGAGAAAGAATATGACTAATGTGTTTACAATTCAGAAAACATGTATGAGTTTGTTAATGTGTGTGTGTGTGTGTGTGTGTGTGTGTGTGTGTGTGTGTGTGTGTGTGTGTGTAGTTGAGTTAATATGTATCTCCAATAATGTGTATATATGCATGTGTAGCTTTTTAAATTTGTATCTATGCACTAATATATCAGTTTGTATTCATGAGAATATATCTATGTACTTATCACAAAAAATATGTACATTTGGTTATGTCAATGTGTTTTTTCATAAAGGCTAATAGGTTCATAGCAATGAAAAATGTGTTAATGTAGTGGACTGGCTAAAAAGTTTATTCTGTTTTTATCATTAGATGGCATTAGGGGTATTTAGTTTTAACTAATATGATTCAAAAAGATTGATTTTGATTGCATTGTGACAGCTGTCATATAGTATGCATTTTTTAAAAATTTTATCAAAATCAGTTTATTTTTGTTTATTGATTTAAGATTGAAGAAAATAAGTGACATTTTCAGCCTATTATACTTTTTTTTTTACTAAAAGAAGGTATAATGCAACTCATATGCTAAAAAAGGTATTGATTTTAATGTAGTTTTTTATTTTTACATTTAAAAAAATATTTAAAATTTTACTTAGTCTGTAGGGATTCTTGAGATTTTTAAGAACTGCAAGATTTCAAAATCTGTTTTTCTATAATCTGTTTTAGACAAAGTATTGTCTGATTAAAATCAACTTTTTCGGATTATCTATTATCTTTGAACTGTGTTGTATTTGTATTTGCTGACCCTGTAAATGAGCCAACAGCTAAAGACAAAGATGAGTTTCTGTTTACACTGTTTGGACTTGTGGAAATTCTATTATTGTTAACAATTAAGATTATGTATTATCTTCAGCCTCTGCTCTTTTTGTCATCTTTTTCCTATATCTTTTCATCTCTCCTTTTGCCTGGGGATTATTTTTTGTTTCTGATCTGTGCTGTTTACTTATTACTATAGACTGACTATCTGAGTAGTTGTGATTAAAAACAACTAAAATTGAAAGGAAAGAAATATATCCAAACATTAATGATACTTGATGCTCTTGCAAAAATGGTATTAATAATTTTGAATTAGTTGAAAATGGAGACTTGTACTCTAACTAGACACCCAACCTTTACTTTATTAGTTTTTTTTTTTTTAAGTTTTTAGTTATTTCTTTAAATACCAGAACTTTACCAACCAGGATTATATTTAGACCACCTTCAATAAACTTTTTCAATAAAGTCTTTTTTTAGAATTTTTTTCTGTTTATTTTGTTTAAATTATTTGGAAATTTTATATTGACAATCTAATATTCATGAACACGTTGACAAATTAGATGGGAAATTTTTTAATTTTTCTTTTCTGAGATATAAGAAGCCAATTGTATTCAACATTTAAAACTTATAACCGATGTTATTTTTTGAACCAATTGGCATGAAGTGACTAAAATATTCCAGCATTAAATTATGTAACAAGACATATACTATTCTTCAGTTGAAGCAGCAGACAAATGATATTAAGTTTAAGGCTCCAAGTTACCACAACCACCACCAAGACCACCACCACTGTGATGTACAATGAAACAATGGTCTAGTAGATAATATGTGAGTTATGAGTTCAATCTCTGGGTAGTGCATAAACTTTGCTTCAATGAAAGAAACGGACAAGCAAAATCTTATGGATAAATTAACATAGAAGAATTAACATGATAACCTCTAAGTATTAACAGAGCCATTGGCTTAATGAGTAGAGTGTTCGCCAATGGTCCGGGAGACCAGGGTTCAATCCTAGGTCGAGTCATACCAAAGACTCAAAAAATGGTACTTGATGCCACCTTGCTTAACACTCAGCATTATAAGGTAAGTATCAAGGGTAAAGTGGAGCAATCCAGGGAAGGAGTTGCACCCTCTCCACACTTTGGTGTAGTAGCTATTGAAAAGGAGCCTTTGGGTCACCCTCAACTAAGGTTGCCAACTTTTATAGATCCATTCTATTAGCAAGGCTTTGAATATGCTGACCGTATCCCCTGCAATGGAATACCGAGTGGTGTTCTGGGTATGACGCTAAATTGCATCTGATGGTGAGGCTCCTGCTCTGAGGATTTGGTAGGTGTGGAGTACCCATTCATTACCATTACTCCTAAGTCTACTCTGACCCACAGTGGTAGTATCTGTTAGGGTCTCATCTTTGGGGCAAATAAATCTGCTTTAAGATTATTTGTATTCCAGAGGACCATGAATAAAAGAAGTTCTTTTAAGAAAGAACTATGTAAAAAATGTAAGAAAAAACCTATAATGATCATGATTCCCTAACCTCTTGGCATAAAATAATCCTAGATGGGTTGACATGCCATTAAGATCAATCACTCTCAGTATGGACTGCAGAATGAGAAAAATCCATCCCGATAGATTAAATAAAGTGTTCACTTCAAAATTACCAGAAAGTTACTATATCAAAGACTTGAAGATTACTTAAAAAAACTCTACTCTGTTTACATTTGTAGCTCAAATAATTGCCACCTAAAAACCATAAATGTTGACCTCTTAATGATGTTTATTAACTCCTTAAAGTACTGACAAAAAATATTGTCAGTTTTTACGTTTGTGTTTATTGCTGCAATAAAAGGTTTCTTTGTTTAATAGCATATCAACCTTTGTGGGTTATTTAATGCTAAAGCCATCCTTATAGAAGAACGACAGTGATACTATTTAACTCATAGCTGGGAGGGATAAGAAAATTCATACTTTTCCCAAAGTTATTTGTCTATCAGTGAACATAATAGTCCTAGTGAAGTTTGAACTCACTTACTTTGAGGCCACAGTCCAGCACTTTAACCATTACACTCCTTCTGCAATACAAAGTGGAAGGAATAAATTTAGTCTGTTTATATAACTTAAAATCCCACTTATAGAGCTGAGTTTTAGCTATTAGCAAATGATTTTAAAAGATTTAGGTTATCTTATATATTAAACTCCTGTTTAGAATTTTAATTCAGCCAAAATCTTAATTGAGTTACTATAATTGTTCTATTTGTTTAAGAAATTAAAACAATGATTTGTTAATATCTTAAGATAAGAAGCTTTAAGTAACACACAATAGGTAAAATGAAGCTGTCTAACGGATAGCTTCTTCTTACCAAATAAGGATTAAAATTTTCTTTATAATTCATCCCATCAAGTGCATAAAATCCAGATAGTTTTAATAATGGATCTTTTTTTTAATATGCTTCAAAAACAAAAGAATTATTCTAGGAATATCAGGTTTTTTTTCTATCAAGTATCATATAGAAATTAGATACTTAGCGTATCCTCTTCTTTGACAGTCAGTGTTCTCTGATTGGGAACTCTTAGAGTTCTATCACTTGGGCAAATTCCTGTTCCTGGTGCTAAAACTTCTCAAATTCAATATACGCTACTGTTGCGTTTCTTGCCTGCTATTTTGGAACATTTCTAAGAATCAATAGAGTTATTCAAAATATGTGATTGTTTTTCACCCGAGGTTCTTACCATTTCTGTCACACAGAATAGAGGTAAGTAGGTCTGAATTAAAATCCCTTTTCTATGTAAAGCTCTATCAGCTGGGCTTAGAATATGCTGACTATATCCCTTGCAGAGATAACACCCTCTCCCCATAAGAGATGTTCTAGGTATGGCACTAAACTGTATCTGATGGTAAGGCTGCAGTCCTAAAGATCTGTAGAGAATCTCTTTATTGTCATTACTCCCAGCTTCACTCTGACTCGGAATAATAGCACCTGTTATGATCCCATCATTATGATCAGATAGAACTGTTGTGCAAAACACTTAAGAAACTACACAAAAAAATGTAAATATAAATGTGCAATGTATGTAATTCTCTAACTTCTAGGCATAAAATAACTCTTGACGGGTTGGCATACTGTTAAAATCAATCAATCAATCAATCAATTTTTTTCTGTATGAACTTGTGGTCAACATTTAGATGAGAGAAGTCTTGATTGTTACCATGAAACTATAGATATAGCTAACTTGGATCAGTAAAGGCAAATCAAGAAATGAAATTTAATTCATATAATGATGAATTATCATCCTTAATTCTGTATAGAAATCTTACAATGATTCATTCACCAAAAACATCTTTTTCTGTTCATCTGTCAGCTATCATCAAGGATAGCTAGAGCTCACCAAAGTTTTTATGGTTACTATTTAGCCCTTGGAGCATTTTTTTGTTTTTATAGCAAATTAGTTTTTAAAAATCTATATGATGTTTAGTTTTTAACAAGACGTTCAATTTACAGTGTAATTATAATTGAATACACTCATGGTGAAAGAGTTATCATCATAGGAAATGGACACAGCAACCCAAGTTCAAATCCTGGACAAGGCTCTTTTCATTACACATAGCACTAATTCCCTTGGGAAAGGTATGCATCCAACTTTTCTCCCTCCAGCTCTGGGTAATAGCAGAATAGACTGGGATCTTTAACCTTGGTATTGCAACTAATCTTGGAGAAGGAAAATTTTGAATTCAAACCTGTTGAACTCCACTTAAAAAAGACCTTGTGTCACATCCTGCCAGTGGTGAAGGGGTTGGGTAAAAACATAGAGTTTAAGTATAATGTAAAACTGGATACTAGCTTTGTATTTGTCATTTAAGCTAAATTAAATCTTTATCTTTTTGCTAAATTGGATAAAATAGACATTTTGCGAAAAAGTTTTCCTTGCCAGTTATTGAAGTTATAACTTTTCTTCCATGCCAATTTTTTTACACTCTCAAGAATTAATATCTAAAATAATTGGGCTGTACTTACATGTTCTGTCAAAGCTATGTTAACCAAGCAGTCATTACCATTAACCTCTCATTTACATCTATTAACTTATATGTCTTCACAAAACATAGTTCAATGTTACTAACTTAAAATTTACTTCATAGAGTAGGTTCTCAGCTAATATTAAAAATACATGCAAGCGATAACATTATGACCGGTTATCAAACATATGGAAATCTGATCTCTCTGATAAAATGAACAAGAATTCTTCCAAGCTGTTGCTGTGTCAGTACTACTGTATGGTTGTACCACTTGGATTCTGTTGAAATGCTTGATGGGAACTATAAGGATGCTGAAAGCAAGATGGGAACTATAAGGATGCTGTGGTTATTCAAAACAAAAACTCCCTAAAAAACAGCAGTTGTACAGCCATTTACCTCCCATCTTATAAACCATTCAAGAAAGGCAAGCAAGACATACTGGGCACTAGTAGAGAAATAAGGACAAACTCATAAGTGATGTTCTCATATGGACTACTACACATGGACACACCAGTGTTGGTTGACAAGCAAAAGTTTACATCCATCAGCTCTGTGTGGGCACTGGGTACTATCTACAGAACCTACTAAATGTGATGGTTGAGAGGGACAGATGGCAAGAGAAAGACAAAAGAATCCATGCTGTTGGCATGTCTTGACAATGATGATTACAATGTGATATTTACTTTATTCAGCTAAACATATTTTTGTTAAAGTGAAAGGAAAGAGATATAAAAAGGCATGATTTTGGATATAATACTGAACAAAGTTTTATTTCTAAGATGTAACTTCTATTTTTTTAGCTTAAAATTTACTTCATAGAGTAGGTTCTCAGCTAATATTAAAAATACATGCAAGCGATAACATTATGACCGGTTATCAAGCATATGGAAATCCTGTATCGTTTTTTTATTCTTCTGCTATTTCTCTGTTTTTTAAATGAATGCAGAACATCTGGACCTTTGTATATTGGTAGCTTTCATATTCTTACAGTTTCAGAGACTTAAAAAATGTTTTCCTCTATTCTGGGAAATGAAACTGTTTTGAAACACATTATTCAAAAATGATTCAACCTACTAGTATTTGTATGAATTTTAAAGAAACAATAAACATAATGATAGTAGTTCAAATACTCAAAAATGACATATCTACTTATGTTAATAAACCCCAAGAAAGTTGACTGGCAATAAAATTTAAAATTTGTACTTAAAAATGTTACTTAAAAATAATGTCAAAAATAGATTTTAAAGATACAAAAGTTTTACAGAGTAGAATATTATGAAATACACTGTTTACTCCTAAGAGAATGAAGAAAAGATCAAAGTTATGTGTTTAAATATTCCTTAGAGACCTTTCATTGATCGAGTGATGTGGCATTGTTTGGTTTGTTTTCTTTATTTAATTGGCATATCAACTTTTGTGGTTTATTTAATGACAAAGCCATTCTTTTGGTAGAACAGCAGCGGTACTATTTAACCCATAGTTTGGAGGATAAGGAATTTTATATGTTTCCCAAGAGTATTAAACCAAAAGTGAATATTCTAATGCAACTGGAGTTTGAAATTGTTTGATATGTTGTTGTAGTCCAGCATGTTAGTCATTACGCTATAGGGACTCCTTTACTTGCATTGTGTTTAATTGTACAAAATACTTTCAACAGGAACAGAATTTTATTTCCACTTGGGCTTTAATGAAATGCTTGGAGAAAAAAATAGATGGGAACTACACAAGGATGCTTCATGCTGTTTTGATCAAATCCTGGAAGCAGCACCCTACAAAACTGCAGTGGTATGGCCATTTACCACCCATCACACAAACTATCTAAAATGAGCAAGACATGCATTACAGGAGAAGTAAGGACAAACTCATATGTGACTTTTTTCAATAGACTCCTACTATACATGGATGCACTAGTGTTGACCAGTCAGCAAAAACTTACATTCATCAGCTTTGTCTAAATAGTGGATGCTGTCTAGAGGACTTATCAAGAGTGATGACTGATTGGAATGGATAGCAAGAGAGAATGAAAAGAATTCATAGTGTTGTTGTTGTTGTTGTTGTTCATCATCATCATCATCATCATGAAAAAAAATGGTATTTTATACCACTGATTAGAACAAATCAAATTGGCTCTAAGGTTGGAAAACAATTCTTTTTTGATCATTCTCAATTATTTCAAATATGCTTTTCTTGTTAGTTTGACAGCATAGTGACACTTATCAGAAGTGCATAAAATTTCAGTATGTTTAAATGAAAAAGATGTCCTCATTTTCATTGTTTTCTTTCAGTTGTTGTACTCTCAGGGCTTCTTCAGATATCTGTTATTGAAACCTTTTTATTCAATGTATGGAAGTAGATTATTCTCATTTCATTGTCCATGCTTAGAGGATATATCATATGAAAACTTTCTTCTTAATTTGTCTTTGTACTGTCATTTTTCTGTCTCTTTTATTTAGCCAGAGTTTCTGATTTTTCTGCACTACCTGACCCAAGGATTCAACTTAACCAATACTTTTTCTTCATTAGGCTATGAATTTTTTCTTTTCTCCATTTCACATGAAATCATTTTCTTTAACATTCTGTTAATGGGGCTTGGAATACGCTGACTGTATCCCTTGCAGAGAAGTAAGACTTCCCCCTAAAAAGAGATGTATACTCTGACCTGGAGTATTAACAGCTGTTAAGGTCCCATCTATGGGTCAAATTGATCTGTTTAATTTATTCATGTTTGATAGGATCATATGCAAAAAAAAATCTCTTTCAAAAACAACTAAGCAAAAAAATGTCATGAACATGATTCCCTAACCTCCAGATGAGTTGATATGCCATTAAAATCAATTAATCAATTTTCATTATTTTTAGCTTTTGTTTTGATTTTGTTCCCTAATTTAAAAAAAATATTCATGATTACTATTCTGTCATCCTTTCTATTCAAATTGTTTTTTGTTTTTTTTAAATTTCTGCTTTTCTTTTCTGAGTCTTTTTTCTCTGTATTCTTCTATTTCCATTCATTTTGATTGTTCTGTCTTCCACTGTACATCATAAATTTGAAATGTAATTCCTTCATCTTCTCTTTTGAATATCTTAGTTCCTCTCTCTCTCTCTCTATATGTCACTTTATTGTTTCTTCAAACATATATATCCCCAAGTTATTTTGCTGGTACCATGATAAAGTTCATTAACAGAAAAAGAAAAAGAAAACATGCATAGAACCAATCCCATTTTCCAGACGACTAACATAGAATTTATGAAACAAGAGATTTCAAGAACATTTGGTAGAATGGTATTTACCAAGAATAAGATATGAACTTGCAAATATATATGAAAAACCTAAAAGAAAAAGTTGCATTCCATATGTTAAGTTAGCAACTTTTATAGCAATTTTTGGTTTAGCTCATCACAAGTTGAGATCACTTTGATTAGGGGAAGTCTTACTAAAAAAAAAAATAAAGAATGGATGGAAAGCATAAATTCAAGAAATGAATACTATTTATTGCTAATAATGAATAATGATAAATATTGAATAAATACTTGGTTTTAATATAGGACCAGTTATCTTAAATAGTATCCCTCTTATTTCTTCATTCATTTCTGGTTAAAACATTAAACTGCATTTGATGGGAAAGCTCCAGTTCAAGAGATCTGAGGAGTATGGAGTACTTCTTCATAGTCATCACTCCCAGCTCCACTCTTTCAAAAACAACTAAGCAAAAAAATGTTATGAACATGATTCCCTAACCTCTAAGTATAAAATAACCCCAGATGAGTTGATATGCCATTAAAATCAATTAATCAATTTTCATTATTTTTAGCTTTCATTTTGATTTTGTTCCCTAATTTTTAAAAATATTCATGATTACTATTCTATCATCCTTAGAGTCTTATCGATGGGACAATAGATCTGTTCAAGAATTATTCATATTTCATTGAACTCTATGCAAAAAGCTCTTAATAAACAACTAGACAAAAAATGTAAATATGAATATATAATGAATATGTTTCCCTAACATAAAATAACCCTAGACAGGTTGGCATACCATTAAAATCAATCAATCAATTTTATTTCTCCTATTTATACTTTTCAATCATTTATTCATTATTTGTTTTCAGCAATAGTTTCTCGTCGTCAAAGTGATTTACAAATCCAGTGATTTAAACTGAAAAATAAACAAAAAAAACTGACTTCTTCTTTCAAATAAAGTATAGAAGGAACCCTTTCAATTTTTAAGTTTCTCATTTATAAAGTATTCAATGTTCAAATGATATTGATATCAAAGATTAAATTGAATTGAAGTTTAAAAAGGTAAATTTTATTATAGCCCAAAAATATATTTCAACTTACAGAAAAATTTTAATTATGTCAAAAACTTTCTACTTAGTCTTGTACATGACATTCTACCTATATGAACACAAACTTTATAATTACAAAGTTAAATACTTAGATATGGCTAAGACTTCTTTAACAGTTGTCCAGTATCCATCTGAATTAATGGCGCTGTATAAAGAAACTAAAAATATTACAGTTATATGATTAATAATTCATAATGTTCATCCAATTAGAATATTAAGTTCTGTTCAGGAAGAGACAAATTTTCTAACATAACAATTTTATTGGTATGTAACCAAATAGGAACAGACATACAAAAAGGAAGATCTATATATGTGAATGTATGTGTATGTAATAGAAATGAAATCTGGTCTAATTTACCTACTTGATGGATGTTCCTCTTTATTTTCATTTTGGTTATATTCAGTTTATGTAATATGCTGTTAGCACAAAGCAGCATTGTGTTTATGGGGATATCACAAGAGCCCAGCTCCCCTGAAGTGGTTAATCCACAGAAAGATGAAACTCATATCTTACTACATCATGAGAGAAAAGGATCAATATTTGTGCCTTTTTCTTTGTCATTAGAACAACTATTTATGTTGTCACCTAGTGATCATTTAGAAAATTCATCCAGCATGCCAGGGTAGATAACCCAACCAAACTATCAAGGACAAAAAGCTATAATGCTGTGTAAAAAATGCATTCTAGAACTGATAAATGGGAATAAATATACTCTCACATTCCTAAAAAGCTCATTCTGGGAAAACTGCAAAAGATGTGCTTATGGGAAGGGTGTATTGAGAAAATATAATATGACATCATTAATGCGTACCAACAGCACAAATTCCTGGGATTGTCTCTCTCCCTCTCTCTCTCTCTCTCTCTCTCTCTCTCTCTCTCTCTCTCATTATCTATCCTTATAATTCATTACTGTTTGTAAGTCCTCTAGATAGCCCCCAGTGTCCACACAGAGCTGATGAATATAAGTTTTTGCTGATGAGCCAACACTGGTGTGTCCATGGGTTGGAGTCCATAGAAGAACATCCCTTGTGAGTCTGTTCTTACTTCTCCAGCAGTGCCCAGCATGTCTTATTTGTCTTATTTGGATGCTTTGAGAAATCAGACATATTTGTCTTATTTGGATGCTTTGAGAAATCAGACATAAGTGGCTGTACAGCTGCTGTTTTGTAGGGTGCTGCTTTCAGGATTTGTTCAAAACAGCATGCAATATCTTTGTGTTGTTCCCACATAGTTTTTCTTTTTGTTTTTTTGTTTTTTTTTGCAAACATTTTATTAAATTTCAGTTGATGCAATTATACATTAGTTCTGACTCATCCACTGCTTGGAAGAATATGATATGGCATTAAAGAAAAGCACATATATTCAATAGAAATAAAAGAGTATATTTTCATACATGTTTACCTTAGAAAAACAGTAAATGATTAAATAAAACTGCCTTAAGGCTAGCCCTGATGCAGCCTCAGAAGTGACTGTATGCTCAGATAGTTCAGATGGTTCTTCTTTATGTTAGTCATCATGTCCATGATGGCAACCTCTGGCAAGTCCATATGTTAGGGCTGCTACTTAGTCTTCCTTTTGACAACACCCCAGTATAGTAGTACTGGGGATTCATATCAGGAGAGCTAAGAAACCACATGTTAGGGGGTCACTTGATTTTATAAATTCTTATATATATAAGTTGGTGACCATAGTCGAGAGCAACCTGAAGGCTACCTTTTCATTAGCTACTACACTGAGGTGTTGGGGAGGGCACTACTCCTTTCCTAGGATTGCTCCACTTTACCCTTGATCCATACTTTATTATGCTAACTGTTAAGCAAGATAGTATCAAGTACCATTTTTTGAGTCTTTGGTATGACTTGACCTGGGATTGAACCCCAGTCTCCCAGGCCATTGGTGAACACTCTACCCACTAGTTCAATATATATATATATATATGCAGAACAAGCTGGATGCTTATATATATATATATATATATATATATGTATATATTTCCTGCTAGAAACATACACCTTGTTCCTTACCATAATCACAAGAGACAGGGTTACTTTCAAGAACCTAACTATCTCATCTGATCATGAATTACCTTTTCATTTCATATGTCAATTTCAAAACTACTCTAACAATGCCATTGATATGTCTATAAGAGAAATGAGAATGTTTGGAACATACTGCATAACATTAAAGTAGGCTTCCTTCCAGTTATGGCTCACTAAAAATTTGTTGTTTAATGGCTGATGCACCTTGTAGATTGCAGTAACATATGTGAGTAAATTTATATTGAACAGCTGGCTATGATAGCAGTAGAACCATTTTGTCTCAATTTACTTAGAAAATCAAATAAAACTTTTTTTTTTAATAATCAACAGTTGGGCTATTGGAAAGTGTTTTTGTGCATTGGTTTGAGAATATTTGAAAACATATAATAAGTAAAGTTGGCGACCTTACCTGAAGGCTCCCTTTTCAATAGCTACTACACCGAGGTATTGGGGAGGGCCACTTAACCCTTGATTCTTACCTTAAAATGCTGAGTGTAAGCAAGGGGGCATCAATTACCAATTTGTGAGTCCTTGGTATGACTTGACCTGTGATTGAACCCTGGTCTTCCAGAACATTGGCAAACTCTCCATTCATTATATGAAAAACATATAAAAACATATAAAACATATGAAAATATATAAATGCTAGTAATTTTCATGAGAAAAAAACTAAAGGGTTGCGAAAACTTAAGAAAGAATGAAAAATTATGGGAGTATTGAATATGAATTTGTCTGCAAATAAACAATGATAGCAGATAAACAACTCTGACATGTATAGTGCTGTTAATACATTTGAAGAAGAAGAAGAAGAAGAAGAAGAAGAAGAAGAAGAAGAAGAAGAAGAAGAAGAAGAAGAAGAAGAAGAAGAAGAAGAAGAAGAAGAAGAAGAAGAAGAAGAAGAAGAAGAAGAAGAAGAAGAAGAAGAAGAAGAAGAAGAAGAAGAAGAAGAAGAAGAAGAAGAAGAAGAAGAAGAAGAAGAAGAAGAAGAAGAAGAAGAAGAAGAAGAAGAAGAAGAAGAAGAAGAAGAAGAAGAAGAAGAAGAAGAAGAAGAAGAAGAAGAAGAAGAAGAAGAAGAAGAAGAAGAAGAAGAAGAAGAAGAAGAAGAAGAAGAAGAAGAAGAAGAAGAAGAAGAAGAAGAAGAAGAAGAAGAAGAAGAAGAAGAAGAAGAAGAAGAAGAAGAAGATTATTTTCATTTCTTCAAAATATTTTTTTTCATTTTCATTTTTTCATTCATTGCCAAATGGAAATGTTTTCAATAACTGTATAATAAATATGCATACAATTTAATGATTCAGACTATATTTGTAAGTTATTTTTATTTCCTTCACCCTTTATCTGGACCACCAAACACCCTCAATCTGTTGCCCTGTTTGACAGGGCTTAGAATATACTGACAGTATCCTCTGCAGAAGTGTAAGACCCCACAAAAAAAAAGATATATCCTGGGTATGACACTGAACTACATCTATTGGTGAGGCTCCATTTCTGGAAAAATGAGGAATGTGAAGTACCTTTTTATTGCCATTACTCCTGAGTCCACTCTGAACTGGAGTGGTAGCACCTTTTAGGGTCCCATCTATGGGTCAAATAGATCTTTTTAAGAATTATTTATATTTAATAGAACTGTGTGCATAAAAACCCTTAAGAAACAGCAATACAAAAAAAAATGTACATTTGAACATACAATAAATGCAATTCTCAAACCTATAGGCATAAAATAACCCGAGATAAGTTGATATACCATTAAAATCAGTCAATCACCTCCATGTGAGCTCACAAAATTTATAAAAAATTACATTCAATACACTTTGTTTCCAGCACAGATATTTTTGTTTAAAGCTATCAAACTATTCCATTAAAAGAATGGTTAATTATGATGTCTTTTATTATTAGTATCTAATTTCTCCAAGTCCAAGATGTTGTGAACCTATCATTGTTTTAAAAAAATGACAACTTTGCCTGTTAAACTTCAGATCTCACTTGTATACCTAAATATTTGTATTCACTGTTTTAAATCATCTTAACCTGATTATATAAAAACACACTTAGATAAAACAGAAAAAACATTGCTACTACTTACTTACTGGTAAGGCATATGGTACAATTGGGTTGATGAAAATTGGGGCTGCATATTTTTTAATAGCATTTGGTTAAAACATTTCCAGCCAGTACATATAGAAACATATATCTGAACACACACACACACACACACACACACACACATTTCAAAATAGAAAACAAGGAAAAATTACTCATTGTCCTATAAGAAAGCAATAAATACATTCTTTGATTAGCTTGCAATATATTTAATTCCTTTTGTTATTATCTTATATTCTTTCATTTTTATTTACAATTATATATATCTTACATTTATTCTAATCCTTATAATTTGCTGTGTTTTTTAATAAGTAACCATTGCAATAACAGCTCATAAGTACTTATCATTCTACAATTCACTTTTCTTTTTCATTTTTGAAAAATGAATGTTAAATTTTTGTCTGACTTTCTGAAATTAAGTTATTCTATTATTATATCCTGCTAAAATCATCAAGTCGTTCTGACAGCTCATAGTTCCTTAATTCTCTCTTGCCAACTATCCCTATTCGTCTTCACTCTTAGCATGTCACCTAAACTGCATTCTGTGTCTGCATGGGAGTGTCCTCATGGTATAATGGTTAAAACAATAGACTATGGAATCATAGTAAGTGAATTTGAATTCCAGGGGCACTATGCATTCACTTTCGGTCTAATACTCTTGACAAAGGTAGGAAGCCCATTATCCTCCCATCTATGGGTTAAATAGTACCACTTCTGTTCTTCTAGAAGGATGGCTTTGACATTAAATAACCTACAAAGGTTGATATGCCAAGAAACAAAGAAACCAAACCTGTGTCTGCACAGAGCTGATGTATGTAAGTTCTTTCTGTTCAGCCAACACTGGCATATCTATGTATTGGAGTCCATAAAAGAACATCACTTATAAGTTTGTCTTTACTTCTTTTCATGTCTTGTTCATCTTACTTGAATGGTTTGTAAGATAGGAGGTAAGTAGTGGTACAGCTGTAATATAATGGCCGAGGGATTTCGTTTTATATATCTTGCCTTTGGGTTCAGTTAGGCTGAGAACCTTTCGGCTCAGTGCATGGGTTAGTTAGGTGCAAACATGAGCGCAGGTGTTCACGTGCATGCAGGGAGGATGTGTCATTCAGAGATGTCAAAATAAAAATCCCAGATAGAAAAATGTGACCAAGGGATGTTAATGACGTCATGCACCAGAAGCGCGCATAGAGGATTTTGGGGATTTTGAAAAAAGTCAGTTAGTTGAGTTTTGCTCGCCGAGGCCTTGTGGCGGGTATGCACGTGGTTTGGGGCAGATGGAAAAGTCAGCATAGAAAGATGGTATCTCTCTCCTTATGTTGAAAAACCTTTAAACTCAAAGGTAATAAAAAGTTTCATACCTGAACTAGGAAGTCGTAAGTGTTTTTGTGTTTTGGGATTCCTATGTTATATATATGAACATTTTATGAACATTATATGTACGTTTCACATATTCATGTATGGGTATGTTACACAGCTGCTGTTTTGTGGGGTCCTGCTTCTAGGATTTGTTTAAAACATCATGTAGTATTCTTGTGTAGTTCCTATCTAGCTTTTTCTTTTTTGTTAGCATCCAGGTGGCTCATCCATACACTAGCACTGACAGAGCCACAGCTAGGAAGAAATTCTATTTATCCTGAAGTACTCAGGATATATATGATGTACTCAGGCAAGTGTTCTTATCTTAATTATTAGAGTCACAACCTTTTAGCCATTGTACTTTCCAACCTTCTTTAGGTGCCTGTTGCAATTGGTAATGCAATTTCAAACCAAATCCTTTATTCAATCCATGGAGGTTCATTCTCATTTTACTCCCCATTCTTTGGGGATATTTCATATCAGCTAATTATTCCTAGTTAATTTGCTGTTGTGATGTAACTAGTTTGTTTCTTTTACTGGATCAGAGTTTATGATTTTATGCATTGCCCAACTTTTAAAGGGCTTAAATTTCAAAACTTCCATCTATGTACTATGATTGAGCATTGATATATATATATATATATATATATATATACTCTAGCTAAGTTGAAGAAGCAGACAAGTGACATTAGATTTAAATCTCCAAGTTGCTACCATCAGATTGTCATATAGGACACATGATCTAGTGGATACAAAGCATTTATTAAAGCTTGCCTAATTACCTAGTAGTTGTGAGTTCAATCCTGATGTTATAGTCTGGTTCAGTGGAAAAGATAGACAAGCAAAGACAAATTAACTATAAAGGATAAACAGAAAATTTAATTGCAGAACACATTCAAGCATCACTTCAGGGTCCAGATATTTTTATTCAAACGTTTCCTATTTTATTTAAATGACTGTGAATGGTTGTTATTTTAAGCCTTTTATTATTTGTATCTGGTATGGTCCCCATAAGCTCAAAATATTGGGTTTGAAATAGCACTCCACCTGAAATACTGAGCTTACAGGTTCTCACACACACACACACACACACACACACACACACACACACACACACATAATAATAATAGTTGGATGAATATAATGATATTTTTATTACTTAGAACATCTAGAATATGGCCTTGATAGAATAATCTTTTTCAAATGACCTTCATCTATGATGACTATTTATTTTCTTCCTTCTACTTAACCTATCACAGAAAATAACAATTCATTTCTAAACAGTTTAGTTATCAAACAGATGCAGATCTTCTTTCATTCTTTCTTTTCCAAGTCTATATATATATATCAGTCTGCTTATATACATCTTTCTTTCTTTCTTTCTTTCTTTCTTTCTTTCTTTGCATTAGTGGCAACAAAGTACTAGTTGCATTGATAGGATTCATCTAAAAAGCTATGCAATAAATGTTCATGGTAGAGATAGGAGAATTATTGAATGATACAAGAAATACATTAAATATTAACTTGGTTGATTGTGATTTACATTTAGTTGTGAAATGAAATATCCATACTAGCTGAAAGTTTGCTCTACAGACAAGGTTTTAACTTATAATTTTATCCTTCCTACTTTTTACTGCAGCAATAAAGATCAGTCTAATACCAAGCTTTTTTTGAGTGCGAGGACTTATAAGTCAATAAACATTATTGAGAAGTTAAAGTTTATGGATTTGTGGTGAACATTGTTTATACTATGAATACAAACATAACGCAATTATCTTGATTTTCTGGTGACCAGGAAAAAGTCATATAAAAAACAGGTCATATCTTTGGTTACTGGCAAGGAAATTTTCAGCTTTATACAATGAAACAAAGAAGATAAATGATTGGTTGGTTGATTTTAATGGCATGACAACCTGTCTAGGGTTTATTTTATGCCAAGAGGACAGGGAATTGCATTCATTGTATGTTCATATTTACATTTTTTATGTAGTTGCTTCTGAAGAGTTTTTTTTGCACTTAGTTTGATTAAATATAAATAATTCTCAAACTGATTTGACCTATACAGAGAACCCTAACAGATACTACCACTTTGGGTCAGAATGAAACTAGAAGTAATTGCAATAAAGGTGTACTCCACACTCCCTAGAGCTCCAGAACTACAGCCTCCCCATCAGATGCAGTTTAACATCATACCCAGAACACTCCTTTTTTGAAGAGTGATTTTACTCCTCTACAGGGATATGGTCATCATATTCTAAACCATACCAACAGGACTACAAAAAAGATAAAGATTTTGTTTAGATAACATGATGGACACAAAATAAGGGTTAAAATTAAGCATAATAGTTGAATTGTAGATTTAACCCCTTGCTAAATTGTTGGAAATTTTTGAAACCTTAAAATCTATATTTTTTTTTACAAATGGTTATTCTGAAATGCCTTTATTTTATGGTTAAATTAATGATATGCACACAAGGATCAGCTGAAAAGTTCATAGAATACCCTCATGGAATGTGACCAAATGAGATTTATTTTTCAATGTAGTCCCCCTTGTCATCCACACATCTTCCATCAGTGTTGCAGTGCTTGAATTTATTGCCCGTGGTGTAATGGTTATCGCCGTAGGAAATGGACACGGCGACACGAGTTCAAATCCTGGACCAGACTGATTGCATTTCACATAGCACTAATACCCTTGGGAAAGGTATGAATCCAAATATTCTCCCTCAAGCAATGGGTAAATAGTAGGGCAGACTAGGTTCTTCAGCCTTGGTGAGGCAACTAGTCTAGGAGAAGGAAAACTCTGAATTCAAACCTGTTGAACATCGCTTAAAAAATTGACCTTGTGTCATATCCTGCCTGAGCGGAGGGGTTGGGTAAATATGATTAATAACATACATTATTTCCTTTTCACCCTACTCTTGTACATATATTTCCATACTTATACATCTCTCTTTAAGGGTAATTAAAATCTCACATATAAACCTCACCTACTGACACACTTTTTCTTTGTTCCTTTCTCTGCCCGTTTCATTGAATGGCACTCAATCTTTTTGCTTCCTCCATCTTAGCCATGAAGGAATGATTAACTTCTTTAAAGATTCAAGTTGATCAATACTTATTTACCTCTTTTTGTATTCACTATTCTAGTAAGGATAGAAAATGGAAAAAGTTATTTAATAGCTTGTTACCCTGAGATTTAAAAATATTGACAAGTACCAAATCAATCCACACTGATTTCTTCTTTTCTATTTGCTTGATAGAAGCATCTTATTTCAGTAATATCACCATAATTAAAACCACCATTTTTTCTTTGGTTAGTTTTTCTCAATCAACAATCATTCATTATTTCTGCGTACATTTACTGTACATAACTGGAACAAAATTTCATTAGAGAAAACATTTGTTGACATAAGCAATATGATTCTCCTAAAGGAAATATATATATATATATATATATATATATACAAACAAACACACACATATATATGTATATACATACACACAAACACAAACAAGTT
The DNA here is from genome assembly GCA_963585895.1 of Sepioteuthis lessoniana. NCBI lineage: Eukaryota > Metazoa > Mollusca > Cephalopoda > Myopsida > Loliginidae > Sepioteuthis > Sepioteuthis lessoniana. The sequence goes on from OY757909.1 coordinate 73,753,664, forward strand.
AAATTGACCAACTGTAGTCAAGGGTACTCCAAAGGCTCCATTTTCAATAGCTATTAGGCTGAGGTAATGGAGAGGGTGCTACTCCTTTCCTTGGTTTGCTCCACTTACCCTTGATATGTATCTTATAATACTGAGTGTTAAGCAGGGAGGTATCAAGTATCACTTTTTTTAGTCTTTGGTATGACTCAACCTGGGATTGAACTCCAGTCGTCCGGGCCATTACAAACACTCTAACCATTATGCCAATAATGGTTAGAGAGTCCGCCAATGATCTGGCAATGATTACTCCCTCTCTGTCTCTGTCTCTGTCTCTATATATATATATATACCTGTTTATATAAGGCCAGATCAAATAAGCAAAACATAATTTTCAGTTGATATTTTATCTAAAATATTCACTGTACAATGTTGGTGCTAGTTGATTAATATTCAACACTGAATTATGTGCATTGATTAAATATACTTTGAAATAAATATGAGGTCAAAATAATAGAGAATATCAAGTTCAATACAATTAGGAAACCTATGACTAGTAAAACAAAAAACTATCACCAGTGTTCCCTTATCTGAAAAATATTATTGTTGCCTGTGTTTTATTAATTCATTAAGAAAATTGGCATATAGTCCATTTATTATTTGTAGTCAGTTGTTTTCCAGTCTAAGTTGGAAATAGATTTTGTCTGCAGAAATTTCTGATATTCAGACCTATAACCTACTCTAATAAGAAACCTTCTCTTGACATATGAATTATATATATATTTGAAATGATGTTTGAAAAATTTATCTGTCAAGACTATGATAAAACCAACAAGCATAAAAAAAAATATTAGTTTGTACAACTTGTGAACTAAAAAACAGAAATACTTAGAAAATGTCACCAACTTAGATAAAACACTTGTTTTGTTTTACTTCATTTTTTTTTCTTTTCATTTTTGTTTGGTGCAATAAATTTTTTGGTATATAAAGAAAACTATCAGTTCTACTTGCATGTATATCTCACCTGTTTTGTTTGTCTATTAGTGAAGCCAGCATGTATTTACCCAAGCTATCATGACACAAAGTCAATTTTTTATGCAGAGTAAAGCTGGTTAGAATTCAGAGTTTTCCTTCTCTTAGGCTGGTTACATAACCAAAGCTAAAGAACCCTGTCTTCTCTACTATTTATCTATAGCTTGGGTGAAAACAGATGGATTCATGCCTTTCCCAAGGGCATTAGCATAAAGTAAAGAACAAACTACCTTGTCCAGGACTTGAACTCAAGTCACTGATTTTATTTCCTATGACAACAATCATTTTGCTCAGCGCATCATCTATCAGTGAACTAAGTATGTCTAATATGACTATCTACATATTATTATAAAGATTTTCCGAAAATATCACAAAACATGTGCTATCAAAGTCTCTATGATTTATATATGTACTAGCTAAAGTACTCATCTGTGCTACTTGCCCAGTTGGCTGGGGCTGTAGAATACACTGACTACACCTCTGCAGAGGGATAAGACACCCCACCAACAAGTGTCCTGGATATGACACTAAACAATCTGATGGTGAGATTCCAGTGATGCTGGAGCTTTGGGGAATGTGGAGCACCGCTTCATTGCCAACGTTCCCAGGTTCACTCTGGCTCAGAGTGGTAGTACTTGATAGGGTCCTATCTATGGGTTAAATAGAACTGAATTGTTTGAATTAGAACCGTTTGACTAAACTGAATAACTTGAAATAAAAATGTTTTTGACAATTAAACTCTGTACTCATGCTAAACTGAATTGTTTCAAATAGAACTGATTATTTGTATAAAAATGGATTTGGTATTAAATAACCTACCAGAGTTGATATGCCTAAAACCCAACCAACCAACCTACCAACATCTATGCTATAGTCTGGTCAGCTGGGGCTGTAGAATACATTGACTGCATCTCTGCAGAGGGGTAAGTCCCCCACCCCAATGAGTGTCCTAGATATGACATTAAAACATTTGATGGTGAAACTCCAGCCTTGGAGATTTGGGGAATGTGGAGTACCCCTTCATTGCCATTGCTCCAAGGCTTACTCTGGCCTGGAGTGGTAGAATTTGATAGGGTCTTATCTATGGGTCACATAGAACAAACTATGTGTGCAAACAAATGACTGATGTTAAATTATGTCTGTTATATAGCAATTCTTGAAACCATCTAACTATATACAAAAAAGAGCTCTGGCTCATTTAAGAATGTTGTCTACAAAATGATTTTATAAATCATATATATTTAACATATATGTATAAACAGGATTTGGCATTAAATAACCTACAATGGTTGATATGCCATAAAACTGAACACAAACCATCTATGCTACATGGGAGGTCAAGATTTGGATCACAGCTGGTTGTTTTACAATCTTTCTTTTCCAGTAAAAATTAACACTGAATGGCTACAAATGGTAATTGTTACTATAAAGATGAATCCATATAGCAGAAAATTTACATATTATATTTTTGATATCATCTTATGAAATTGATATTATTCTGTAAAAAAATATTTAGGAGTTTTGTAGAGAAATATTATTTGATTTGAATGATACTTTGAACATTTTTGTTTTTTGTCCTGATTCTTATTTCCTAATTAAGCAATAATTCTATGTAATTATTTTATATCTCCAACTTGAAGAAATACTTACAAACCCTATTATCAATGGTGAATTAAATGTCTATAATTATTTTAATAAGTTAATTCCATTCTTTTTCTCTTGAAATCTGGAAAATGAAATTCTCTATGATTAGTTGCATCTTGCAGCAAAATTATTGATTGGTAGAGGAACAAAAAATATTTTTACATGAAAAACTTCCCCAAAGCCCAATTAGTTGCATATTAAATTTAGTAGCTCTACATCAAACTATTTGGCTGTCTATAAAGAACAGACAAAAAACTCTTTCCAGTTATTGATATAGATTAATACATAAATCTATGTAGACACTCATGGCATGATAGTTATCATCATAGGAATTCAGCTACAAGTGTTCAAATCTTGAATAAGACTGTGTACGAGGATCATTAAGTAAGTTTCCGGACTTTTTTCAGATGGGCACTTTTATTGATAGTATATACATGAAACTCTAGTCCCCTTTGAAGTAATCTCTTCCGGCTGCAATGCACTTGTTGTGTCGTTCCAACAACTTCTGGAAGGCCCCATGGAAGTCCTTTTGTATGAGCGTGTCAATGACCTTCGTCACAGCCTCTTTCATCTCCTCAATTGTCTCATAATGACAGCCTCTGAGCTTAGGGAATAAGCAAAAGTCACAGGGAGCAAGGTATTAACTATAGGGAGGCTGAGGAATTGTCTTGATGCCCATCTTGGTCAAATAGTTTGTGACAAGGATGGAGTTGTGGACTGGTACATTGTCTTGGTGGAAATGCCGCTGACCCAATTTCAAGAGTGCTGGCCTCTTCCGACGGAATCTCTTCCTGAACTCCCTTAAAGCCTCAACATAGTAACCCTAACCCTTTGGCCAATCAACTCTGGTGTATTGACTTCCTTATTCCTCCCACACCTTTCATCATCCCTCACAGACTCCCTGCCTTCCTTGAATCTCTTATGCTACTCAAAAACTGATGCTCAATTTATGCAAGATGCTCCAAAAGCAGTCTGAAGCATTCCATGCATTTCTGTGGCATTTTTTCCAAGTTTAAAACAAAATTTTATTGCATATCGTTCTTATAAAGTGTCCTCACGTCCAGATTGCATTTTTGAAATTCACCAGCTGTGACAATCAGGCTTTAGTAGGGTGTATTCCAATTGCTGCTGTAGCTGTTCATTGAACCTGGAATCATAAAAATTGGTCAGTCATCTTATAAGATGTATAGCAATAACATAGTGAATTTTCAAGAGTCTACAACAATTTTAAATGCCTGTACAAAAAAAGGTCTGGAAACTTATTGAATGCGCCACATACATTTCACATAGCACTAATACCTATGGGATTGGTATGAATCTAACTATTCTTTCTCCAGTTATAAGGAAATAGTTGGGCAGACTGGATTATTTAACCTTGGAATGGCAACCAGTCTAGAAGAAGAAAGACTGAATTTAGACCAATTGTAGATCTGGAGAAGGATAGGCTCTACCAGGCTATTTGTGTCTAAAACATGCTACATGATTAGCAACCTCACAATCAAACCAGGTTATGGGATAAGTCTCTTTTTCTATAAATTTTACATTTTTTTTAGAAAAATCATCTATACATAAAACTAAAATGAATGCTTTCTGTAGTAGAACACATTAAAAATCTGATTTAGCTGTGAAAAACAGACATCTATTGTTGAACATATATTGCCTGTCTTAAGCTATTTTATATAACTCTCTTCATAATTATCAATGTATAAGTTATATATATATATATATATATATATATATATATATATCAGTATGGAAATTTAACAAGAAAATAGGGTAAAAATAAATAATACCATCTCTTTAATGTAGTATTGTTGCTTTTTTATACTTGATTGCTCTTGACCATTTCAATCATCTGCCCTTTTCATTCCCAATCATTGGCTATTTTGCTCTCATCCTTGAGACTAAACACTAAGATAATAGATAAGTGGGGAATAATTAAAGATGTTCTTGTTGAAATGTCAAGATAAGAACAGAAGTCATTTTTTTTTTCTTACAAAACATCTTTACTGAAATCTTTGCTCTGAATTCATCACAAGATTTTTTTCTAGTTTTTCTTTATGTTATAAGAATATTTCCGCTTATACAATCATAAAAAGTTTTATGCTTGAGTTTCTGAGATGATTTATTTATTCATTGATTTTAACAGCATGTAAACCCTTCTAGTGTTATTTCACGCCTTGAGGTTAGAGAATCACTTTTATATTTACATTTCCTTGTGTAGCTGTTTCTTGAAGGGTTTATTTTTTACACATGGCCATGTCCAATACAAATAATTTTTAAACAGATCTATTTGGCCCATAGATGGATCAGAGTGGATCCGAGAGTAATGACCATGAAGGGATATTTCACACTCCCCAGAGCTCCAGGACTGAAGCCTCACCACCAAATGCAGTTTTTTTTTAGTGGGAGTCTTACCTCTTTGCACAAGATACAATCAGCATATTCTTAGCTCTATTGACAGCTTATTATAGTCACAATGTTTCAGTCATTGTACCTTCTAACTTCCCATAGGTGTCTGTTGTAATCAGTAACCTTTTGGAAATTTCAAACTGAACTATTTAATCAAATGTTTTCTGTATTAACAGTCCATTCTTATAGGATACCTTATTTCAGTTAATTCTTTCTAGTTAATTTTCCTTGAGTTGTTATTTGTTTTTCTCTTCTGAAGAAGACTAAAGGTAACAATAGCTGAAATGTGGCTATAATAGCAATCATGATAAGGACACTAATCTGAGGATGTTACTGTATAATAAAGCATTTCTCTCTCTCTCTCTCTCTCTCTCTCTCTCTCTCTCTCTCTCTCTCTTAATTCTGGCCTGCCCAATTAACATTCATTCCTCTCTAACTCTTATCAATATTATAATTTCTTATCATTTATTTAATTGGTTCTTAATCTTGCTTTCACTTTTCTCATTCCTTTCAACTCAACATGCCTTTAGTGTTTGTAACAATGCCAAAGTTGGATTTAGTTGGCCACTCAGAGTGCTGTATCTACTGCAGTAGCCAGTCACTTGAGAACCTTATAGTGAAGGTACTCTTTATCAAGAAGAAATAGAAGAGCATTGTTGTTGTTGTTGTTGTTATTACTACTACTACTACTATTTTTTGCTCATCTCAATATAAACAGAGCCAACCTTAGGGTTTCTAGCACCCTGGGCAAGCTGAACTTTGGCACCCTTTACATTATATCCATATTCATAAAGTGTATTTTTATCTTCTTTCTGTTTTACAGAGAGGAAAGTAAATATATAGGAATAGGTTAGGATAGAGAAGAGATTCTTAATCGAAGCATAAAATCACAAAGATGGTGGAGAGAAGGAATCGAGAGGATGAGGGTAACAGGGAAAGGCAAGCATAGTCCTGAATTTCTCTTGTGATCGTATGTCATCTGTTTTATTATTACTTCCAGGACCTATCAATTATAATTATTTTGACATTACATCTGTGATTTTTGTTATTTTGACTGCTTTTTTTTTCTGTTTAATTTATTTTTCCATTTTTCTATTTGCATTTGAAAAGTCCTTATTTCACCTTGTTGGTGGGACTTAGATTATGCTGACTGCATCTTCTGCAGAGGGGTAAAACCTTCCCCTCTCCAAAAAAGGTGTCCTAGGTATGACACCTAACTGAATCTGATGGATTTGGAAATGTAAGGAGTACACCTTCATTGTCATTATTCCCAGGTCCATTCTGAGCTGGAGTAGTGGTAGTCGTAGTACCTGATAGGGTTCTATCTCTGGGTTAATAGATTTGTTTAAAAATTATTAATATTTGATAGAACCATGGGTAAAAAAAACTCTTAAGAAACAACAAAACAAAAGATGTAAATATGAATGTACAATGAACACAATTCCTTAAGCTTTAGGAATAAAATAACCCAAGACAGATTGACATGCCATTAAAATTAATGAAACAATTAATCAATTTTCTATTAATTAGTCAAAATTTAAGATGACTGAATTTGTCTTAAACAAACATTATAGAAACAAGCATCACACACACACACACACACACACACACACACACACACACACACACACACACACACACACATATGTATTGTGTGTGCATAACATTTTTACGGAGTGCACAGATACTAAACTCTGATCCTGGTATTTATTTATCTCCCTACAAAAGAAAATTTGATCCAAGAATGATTTTGTATGACAAAAATGACTCAGCCCTCACAATCTTATATATTTTGAAAGTGTCAAACTTCTACCCACTTCTTATTAAGTAGTAGGGAAGTACTGCATCAAAATTGGAATCTTCACTCTTTTCCACATTCTACTCAAAAATGAGAACACAAATAATGAAGAAAAGATTGGGATTTAGCTTGAAAACCAGGAAAAAATTCTTTAATCCTAAGTAGAAGTACCTGGGAAATGATTTTGATTCTAGACAAAACACATAGGTAAGCTGAACTATCTGTGTACTTTGCCTAGGCAGAAGTGCCATTCTATATGTAAATAAATAAAGTTGGTGACCATAGTGGAGGGTGACCAGAAAGCTCCCTTTTCAATAGCTACTATACCAAGGTGTAGAGGAGGGTGCTACTCCTTTCCCAGGATTTCTCCACTTTACCCTCAATATGTACCTTATATTACTGAGTGTTAATAGAGGAGGTATCAAGTACCATTTTTAAAGTCTTTGGTATGATGCGACCTGGGATTGAACCCAGGTCTCCCGGACCATTGGCGAACACTCTACCCACTAGGCCAATGAGCTGGTTAAACTAGGCTAATGAGCCAGTTTGTAATTTTTGACAGGTACTTTGCTATTTTTTAATGATATATTATTGTTCTTACTTTACATAGAATTAGTGATGCAATTTAGTTACTTTTACTTTTTCCCTAAAGTTGTAAAAATGTTATAATTTTGCCTAACATTTAGAAGTTAAGTAATAATTTCTTTAAATTGGCTCAAAAAGAATATCTTGTTATAAAATATCAGGGTGAGTCAGAAGTTTTGCAATATTTTGGTAACATAAGGCACTATTTGGTAGCTGCAGATGCTTTTACCAAAGGCATAAAGGTGATGAACCACACTGAACTGTGAGATACCAAGCTTGCCTGATACTCTCTGTTTGCTACTCATCGGATTTGCCTCTACAGTTTGAAGTACAGCCTTGGAAACCACAGTCTTAGGCTGACCTGACCTTGCTTGATCATTGAGCTTCTTGCAATTTGAGCAAAATTTTTTGAACCATCTGGTTACTAAACTGGGATCAACCACACCTTCACCTTTTGTACAAGAGATGTTTTTAGTTGCTTTTAGTGTTATGGCCAAGTGTGAACTCAAATTATACTAAGGTATGCATTCATTTGTGCAGCTTTCAAATCACACATGCAGTGAAGCAATGCACAATGTGTCAGTACACCAACTACCACAGTATTTTTAGTGAGTACCTTCCACAGCTTTGAATGTCTTTGGTCACATGATATACATACCACAAATTTGCATCTACTAAAATATTGCAAAACTTATGACTCACTTTTGATGAAACTTCACAAGAGCAACATGTAAAAAGCCAAAAAATTATCCATTATATTGGTTATTAATACCAACATTTTTTGGGGTGGGGTATATATTTGTGTATCTATGATTGGTAGTAATTAAAACTAACCTATTCACAATTTGAAGTTTTTGCCTTTATTATGACTATATGATTATTTTATACTAAATGAAATGTTATAAGAAATAATGTTTGAATCAGATTATTGAAACATCAGTAGGTGGTTATCTCACTGTTTGTTTTGGAAGGTTCTAAAATGTTGCTTACAATTATGAACTAAAAAACACTTCATAATAAGAAAAATGCTTCAAGGTTCTGAGTTAATTCCATATATGTAAATTTAGACAATACCAAATTTTATATACAGTCTAGCATATTTCCCATAATTCATAGTTGGATTATTGAGATATGGACCAGTACATCTACCAAAGATCAGACTGTAGTTTCTGTGCTCTCTATCTTAGATCAAAGTCTCATTCCCTGGTAATTCTGCCTCAAGTCAAAGTGTAGCCTCTGCAGAAATCTAACACTCATTTCTTATTATAAAAGTAAAAAAATATGAAATACATTTAATTATAATTATTTAAACAAATTTCTTCAGGCTCAAATTATTCAGTAGAAATGTGTAACAAATTAAAGGTGTTTCTCAGTTTCATGTTAGTAACTTTGATTTATTGCTGACCAAGCATAATGTTGCTTAACTGATGATCAGTGTGAAAGTGAGCAGGCCAAAACTGATCAACACAAACAATAGTATTATCATCAGTATTATAAAATGCCCAATAGTCTATGACAATATGCCAAACACTAAAGTATGACGATGACAGAATTGTCAGTTGAGAACAAATTATCAATAACTTTGATTGCTCTGTCTTGGATACAATCCAGGTTATTGGCAAACAACAAGAGGAGAAAAATAATGATAAAATTCATTTGTCATTTTAAGGATTCATAAAAGATGCAATTCATTAATCCCATGGTTTTATTCAGTTCTTTTTTCATTTACTTTTATATAATATTCTTTTTTTATCAAGTTTTCTTAATGAACAAAGGTTTACTTTTGACAACTGCATATTTAAATAAAGGATTGGCTTTTAACATTATCTTATCATTTTTGCTTCTAATTTCAATTCGTTGATTTGATATCTATTTATAATTTTTTTAAGTCCAGAGATTTTTTTTTATGTACCACACACTCTATTTTTAGGAGGCCATCTTAATCTTTCATTTTTTTTTTTACAAAGAACTTCTTTTCATTATTAACCATAAATTTTGACTCAGGCTATCAGTTCACCCTGTAGATAAGGCTTAGAATAAGTAGTAAGTAAAGTTGGCAACCATAGTCGAGGGTGACCTGAAGGCTCCCTTTTCAATAGCTACTACACCAAGGTGTAAAGGAGGGTGCTACTCCTTTCCTTGGATTGCTCCACTTTACCATTGATCCATACCTTATAATGCTGAGTGTCAAGCAAGGAGACATTTCTTGAGTTTTTGGTATGACTCGACCTGGGATTGAACCCAGGTCTCCCAGGCCATTGGCATTTGACAGTATCTCCCTGCAAAATGGTAAGAGCCCCCCCTTCCCCCCAAAAAAATGATGTCCTGGGTATAATACTAAACTGCATCTGATAGTGAGGCTCTAGTTATAGAGATCTGGGGAGTGTGAAGTGCCCCTTCATTGCCATTACTCGTAAGTTCACTCTGACCCACAGTGGTAATACCTGTTAGGGTCTAATCTATGGGTCAAATAGAGCTGTTTAAAAATCATTTGTATTCAATTGGACCATATACAAAAAAATATCCTCTTTAGAAACAGCTTGGAAGGAAGAGCAACTTGCAAGCAAAAGTAAAAACTGCCAACCAAAAAGAAAGAATACAGTAGTGGAAAGATCATTTGAAGAAACTTTCCTAAAGTCATTGATAAACCTATCAAAAAAATATTAATTGCCAACTTGACTTCAAACTAGGACAGTTTACAAAGGAAGAACCTGAGGTAGTATTGAAAAAAAATAAAAGCAGAAAACTGCAGGCCTTGACAAATTACCTCCTGAAGTATGGAAGACAAGGAAATTCGATGACACCCTAATTCAACTATGTAATACTATCTATGAATTAAATACAAAAGAAATAGACAAAAGTTTGCATCCTCCCATTCCCCAAGAAAGGTGACCTCAGAATCACTAAGAACTACAAAGAAAAAACTCTTACTCCTACAGCTGCTAAGGTTTATAATGTTCTGCTTCGCAATCTTATCAAACTTGAAATCAAGAAAATATTTTGGAAAAATTAGAATGGTTTTTGGAGATTCTGACTATCCATTGACTCATTGATGGTATACCTACAAAAAACCTCAAGACAACACTATTATTCAAAGATTTCTCCTAGGCATTTGATCCCATACACAGCAGGAAGATAGAGCAAATACTTCTAACATATGGTCTTCCTAAAGAAACTGTTACAGCTATAAAGATGCTTTATAAAAACACAAAAGTAATGGTTTGCTCACTTGATAGAGACCTAGACTTTTTCGACATTGTTGCTGGAGTTTTGTAAGGAGATATATTAGCACCATATTTATTTATAAGTAATCTCAACTATGTACTTTGAACATCAATAGATCTAATAAAAGAAAATTGTTTTACACTAAAAAAAGTAAGAAGTAGACGATATCCTGCTGAAACTATGACAGATGCAAACTATACAGACAATCTAGCACTTCTTGCAAATGCACCTGCCCAAGCCCAATCCATAGCCTAGAGTGAACAACAGGAGGCATTGGCCTCCACGTGAATGCAAATAAAACAGAGTTAATGTGATTTAAATCAGGAGCTATCTTCACTTTAAGTGGCAGGCTTTTAAAATTAGTAGATGAGTTCACAGCAGCAATATCTCATTGACTGAGAATGATGTTGATATATGCCTACCAAAAGCAATAGGTTATTGATCAAATAGAAGTCTGATCTATCCGATGAAATAAAATGGGAATTTTTCCAAGCTATGGCTGTGTCAATACTATTGTATGGTTGCATTAGATAGATACTAACAAAACACATCATAGATAAATAGATAGATGAGATGTGATAAAAAAAAAAAACACAGACTGAAGCTTTAAATAATTCTGATTTTAAAGTTTAAATGAAGATAATTGCACAGTTGAGCAACTTAATCATAAAGCAATGCTGTCTAGAGAAGTCAGTAACAATTTGAAAAAGAATTATGAAACACAGGATTGTACAAGTGCAGAATGCTTCATATTCACCAGACTTAATTCCATATAACTTCTTCATGTTTCTAAACCAAAAATTCATCTCAAGGATAACATTTAAGAATGTGGAGGATATCCAAAGAAATACAACTGCACAGCTTCACGTCAAATCAAAGAGACATTTCAGAGGTGCTTTGACCATTGGAAAACTCAATGGAATAAGTATACTGAATGTCAAGAGGACTATTTTGAACTGCTTCAGTTTTTATACCTTTTGAGCTCACATTATCTAAGTTAGGATAGCATTGGCACGCAGTCAACAATGCTTGGTGACTGTCAGTTTCTCACCTATGCAATCATCCTGATCCTCATTCTGATGATTACATAGGCAAGAAACTGTCAGTCACCCAACACCATTGACTCTGTCTATACTATCTTAACTTACGTATATATGCTCTATCACCGGCATTGAGCAATCTTGATTTATAAATGTATCAAACTATATATATATATATATATATATATATATATATATATATATAATTAGTAATGTAATTGGTCTCACGATTGAGTGATGAGAAATTTTGTTATGGTAACATGAGACGTTATTAGCTGTAAAAATGTCAATTTTCTAAACTCACACTCTGTCTGTCTGTCTGTCTGTCTGTCTTACGCACACACACACACAGCTTTTTGCAATGATTTAGCAGCTCAGTAATAAGAAATTTCATTGTTATGTTAATATGGTTTTTGCATTTTTTGTTCTTAATAATTTTTAGCACAAATTTTGTTAATTTAAACCTGTGCAAGTATTTTAAGTATTGATTTATAAATCTCATATTTTCACAATTTTTGAAACAAAATGGACACAAATCAAGGACTACAAATGATAGAGTAATGTAAATTATGTTCATTGAATGGCAAAAGGATAACATTTTACAATCTGCAATCATTTAGTCTCAAACATGAACCAAAAATGTCAAGAATAGCCCTAGACTAAATGCTTCAAATGTCCACCATTTACTTGAAGGCACTGTTGAATACAACATGCAAAGTTGGTGATGTTTCATGCACATTCCTCTTGAGTGGTGGTGAAGAACCTGTTGCCCTACAATCTTCACAAGTGCCATGAGCTTCAAAGTTCTTGATCAACTTGAAAATCTGACTTCTGTTTGGAAAGGTATTGAAATTGCACTTCTTTCTGCAACTTGCTTGAATGATTTTGAAAGACTTTGTTTCATAATATGACTTTACACAAAAAATCACATGATTTTATTAAATTTAGTTAAATATATCAAAATATTAACTATTTCCCAGCAATAATCTGCAAAGAGAAAGAGAATAAAGTCAACAAGGAAGATTTCAGAGACTGCTGCTTTGTTTCAACAATTTTGAAACATCCTGTACTTGCTTTTCTTTTTTATTCTTAATATATTTTCTTCATTTATTACCTCACTCCAAACGTTTATATTCTTTTCATCATTTGATGTTTATTTATCTGGGTTATTTTACTAAAACAACAGAGAACAAACCCCAAAACAGCAGCAGTGATAAATTGAATATGATATATATATATATATATATATATATATATATATATATATATATATATATATATATATATATTAATGGTTCTTTCAAAAATATTTTTTTAAAAAGGCATTAATGATGAAAATAAATCTTCTTTCTTTAAAGCTTCACACTGTTCTTCCAGTCTACTGAATCAAAACAAACAAACATTATGCTGATAAATGAATTGCAATTATTAGAGAATGTTGCAAAATCCATATCAAAACAGTCTGCAAAATAAAAACAAAAATTTATGCCTCATCTTCTCTGTTCTTTTTCGAATACATGTCTAAAATATATATGAGGTTTATCAAAAAAAGAAACCAAACTTTTTCAAAAACAAATTTATTGCTTTACCTATAACTTAATGAGATTTTTCTCCTTCAAAATAATTCCCCTTTCCACTGTTGATACATTTTTCCAGTTCTTAGGATGCGTTGTCATTTACAAAGTCAAGCCTATTTTGACTGAAGCTCAGAAGTATAGTGTACCCAGTGAGAATCAAACTCACCAACAAAAGTCTTCAAGTCAAACTAGATGCCCAGTTCTTAGAATATGTTCTGGTCATTGTTTTAAGGAATAATGTGCAAGTTTCATTGTAAATTTTCTTCTCTCTTCAATTGTCTGAAATTGAAGATCTTTTAAGGTGAATTTCACCTTTAGGAGCAATAATAAAATGTCTTCCAGGATCAGATTGGAAGAGAAATTTAACCGATTGGAGGCAAAAGAAAGGTATCATGCTTTACAAAAATTACCAATGCAATTATTATCCATTGATATGAATGAACATCATTCAGTTTTGGCGTCATCTTTGATAAATATTTTTCCTGATTTGAAATGCATGTCCTACTATGAACCAATGTGGTATGATGCATTTTTTAAAATACAAAATGTCAAGGTCACTGCTATACAACATTTAATTCACAAACATACTAAGTGGGGAGTCCCTATAGCATAGTAGCTAACATGCTGAATAGTGACATCATAGACTAATGCTTTTGGGAAAGGTGTGAAGCCCTTTACTCCTCTAGATATGAGTTACTATAACTACTGTCTCTCTACAAGGATGGCTTTGGCATTGAATAACCCATAAAGGTTGATATGCCATTAAAACAAAACGAAAAGGAAATCAAGCATACTAAAATGTCTGATTGGCACACTGTTTTAGATCAGTTGATTTTTTGACACACCTTATATATATATATATATATATATATATATATATATATATATATATATATATATATATATATAATTGCCTTTTTTCTATCGCATTTTAATGTAAGACATTTTCCTTTTGACCAATTCAATGCTAATATATAGAAATATCACTAGGTGGCTGCACTGTGGTGTATGATTGTATAAAGGTTGTTTTGCAAAATTAAATCAAAAGTGAGTGCTTTATTGTTTTCATATTTACTATGACACACAGTTGTGGGTCAAATCATCTGGAGGAGTCCCCAACGGTATAGTGGCTAAAGTGCTGGACAGCAGCCTCAAAGTAAGCGATTTCAAAATCCAGTTGCATTACTACGTTCACTTTCGGACTAATACCCATAGGAAAGGTATGAACCCCCACCATCCTCCCAGCTATGAGTTAAGTTGTATCACTGCCATTTTTTTTACAAGTAATTTAACATTAAATAACCCATGAAGGTTGATATGCTATTAAACAAAGAAACTAAACCAAATCAAATTATCATGTTTTGTTTGTTTTTTTATCTATGATTAATTGACTTGTTTGAACATTGCCCACTCTACGAGGATTTTAAAAATTATCTACCTGCAAAAAAGTTAATTATGGTTTCTCTGTGTTCGGTTTAGTAGTTGTTTGATACTTTTGAAAAATTGTTTTAAGAAAACATAAAATGATTTAGTCTCTTATTCATACTTGCCTTTCATAATTTAGTAAAATTTCATTTATTTTCATCATTTCAATTTTATAGGGTGGTAACAACTTGATGATATCTAGGTGTTATCAGAATCTGATAAATGAGAGATACTGCCTATCAAATGGTTGTTGTTGTTCCTTCAGATCATAAAACAGTGAAGATGAATATGAATTTATATGTCAAGGTTACATGACTTCAAAACCATCCAAGTCACTTGTAGTCAAAGATAAACATTCTGAATGTCACTAATATAATAACTTTGGTTTGTATTCAAGAAATCTTTTCATTTTAATTATGATAGGTAAAATGTTAAGCCCAACTTGTAGATAATTGAAAGGTATTTTCATAACACAACAAAAATAGTACATTATATCTAGATTTTTGTCGGAGCAATGTTTCTAAAATGTTCTTAAAGAATAAAGCATTTTTCCATTTATTTTGCAATTTAATAGTATAAGCATGGTATCTCATACCTACTTATAATTTTTCAAGAGATAATTATTATATACTAATTATTGTGTACTTCTATTATTTATTTGAAGTTAATTATAATATAAATTCTACAAATAGAATATGACTTGGCACTAAACTTAATGGTTGTTGAAAGTGATCTTTATGTGAGTATAGATAATGAATGAAATTAGTACAAATCTATTATTGATACCCTTGATAACATTATTCTTTCATGGGATTGAAGATGAGGATTTGACATTAAATAACCTACAAGGGTTAATATGTCATAAAGTACAACCAGCCATCTCGATAGTTATACAATAGTGATTTTATAAAATTATTTCCATAATAAAATTTTCATAATGAAAAATATTGTTTTTGATTTCTGAAAACTTTATTTTGTTCAAGGAAATTTTGTAGATTATTTGTTTCCACTGCAAAAACAAATGCATTTTTGTATCAAATTATTTAATTAATGCAGTCATCGTGAGAGACCGTTCAAATTCCTCTCTCTCTCTCTCTCTCTCTCTCTCTCTCTCTCTCTCTCTCTCTCTCTCTCTCTCTCTCTCACTCTCTCTCTCTCTCTATATATATATATATATATATATATCATCATCATCATATCGTGCTGGTAGCACGGATATCCCTGACCCTCTCTCGCCACTCCTCCCTATCGTTCATCGCCCTAGGTAGGTCTTCAGGACAACATCCCGTATCCTCACATAGCTGCTGAATGTATGTTCGTGCTGGTCGTCCTGCTTTTGCACGGCCATGTGTGGGGGTCCATAAGAGTACATCACTTATGAGTTCGTCCCTGCTTCTCCAGCAGTGTCCTGCATGTCTGGCTCGTCTAACTTGAATAGTTTTCGTGATAGGGGGTAGGTGGCCATACAGTTGGTGTCTTGTGGGGTGTTGCCACCAGGACTTGTTTAAGATTGCACGTAGCATTCTTGTGTAATTGCCGTCTAGCTTCTTCTCCAGCCGTTTTGTTAGCGTTCATGTAGTGCAGCCATATAGCAGTATCGATGTGACCGCTGCCTGGAAGAAACTGCATTTCATTTTATCAGTTAGGTCTGATTTCCAAATAATCGATAACCTATTGATAGCTGTCCATGCTTTCACTAACCTCAATGGCTTCGAACTGACGAAGAAAAGAAGCAGAAGGTACCCCGCAACAACAATTACCGACGCCGACTACGCCGATGACATAGCGATACTGGCAAATACACCTGACCAAGCCGAAACACTTATATATATATATATATATATATATATATATATATATATATATATATATATATGTATATATATATATATATATTCAAAAAAGTTTTGCTTCAGTACGTTGTTAGAGCAGCATCTATTATAGACCTACATAAGATTGACAGTCCTAAATGCAGCACCTGAAAGGACTATTACTTCAGGAAACTTTTATGTATAAAGTTATTATATAGATTTGCGCTTCAATTTTATGCTGATAAAAAAGTACATATTTATATAATATCTTTATGAATAGCTTTCATATAACATAACTAATCTGATATAGAATCAGAGAGAGAGAGAATAAATATTTTTATTGTATCTCTTATCCAACCTTTATTCCAATACAGCTGCAAACATTTTGATTATTCCAAGAAGTCTTATTTTCTTATTCTCATTCACTAAATGTCTTTTTGGCCTGTCTGCCATTTCATTATTTAAAAACAGAAATGGACATGACACTTTTTTTGCTGACAAATGAGACATCAGAACATATTTTCAGTATATTAATTTTTGAATATTTAGAAAACTTTTAAAGTTTTTAGCAAAGAGTTTTATTCATAATTCAAGTATCAGACTGCCAAGTTGGCAGGGCTTAGAATATGCTTATTGCATCTTTTTCAAAGACCCCCCCCCTGCAAACACAGAAAGGGTGTCCTGCACTAAACTGCATCTGATGCTAAGGCTCCAGTTCTGAAGATTTGGGGAATGTGAAGTACTCCTTTATTGTCATTACTCCTGAATCTGCTCTGCGCCAGAGTGAGAGTACCTTTTAGGGTCCCATTTATGAGTCAAATAAATCTGTTTGAAAATTATTCATATTTGATCAGACTATGTGCAAAAAAGAAAAAAAAGACAAAACTCTTAAGAAACAACTATACAAAAATGTAAATATAAATGTAAATGAATACAATTCTCTAACCTTTCAGCATAGAATAACCCTAGACAGGTTGATATACCATTAAAATCAGTCAATCAATTATATATGAGTCAGATCAACTAAATTGAATCTTTATCTGTTTAAGTTATTAGTCTGGTTCAATTTACAATGAAAGTATAATGCAAAACTGGATCATAAAAATATGTCCATCAGGTTAGTTAAACTAAATCTTTATCTTTTGTTTAACCATATAAGGTAGACATTCCTCACCAGGAACCTAAGTTATAAACTTTTTTTTCTATGTATTTTCTTGACACTTTCTTCTAGTCACTTCTAAATCTTGACTTTAAAAATTTGTGTTGTATTTACAATTGTCATATGAACAATGACCTCCACCCCCACTTCAAGTAACAATGAATATTAACTTTTTAACAACATTTATTGTAAGTCCTCAATAAAAAAAAAAATGATGGTTCTTGAAGCTTTTTGAAATATTCCCTGATATTTATATTAAATGTGATTAAAGTGTTCATATTAATATTTTTCAAATAATGTAATAAATATATAATTTAAATCAATGATATCCTATTGGTGCAAAAGGCTCCATTTAGACCTTCCTTGTAAACTGGCTTAAAATCTCGCCCAACAGGGAGGTATTTAGCCACTTGTACATAATAGCCTTCATACATGATCACAGATAAAGCCATCCACTTGGATATTAGTCAATTGCTATCAAATACTTGTCGGATTAAGCAAATCCATTAATTTCTTTTTCTTTGTTTATGTAGTAACTTTCACGTTTCTATTTTTTCTCCCTTTTGTTCATTATTTTCATCATCTTTTCTTGTATATCTCATTAAGGCTCTTTTTGGACTTCTCAAAATCCACTTCAGGTTTGTAACTGGTAAATTTGCCATCTCTCCAATCAGCAAGATTAAATTCCTTTTTCAATATAAGAACAATAATTTCTATCCAACTCACTCTCTCTCTCTCTCTCTCTCTCTCTCTCATCCACACAAAATGAACAAGGTAAAAATAAAACAAATTATTTCTTTTGCTCAGTTAAAGATATTTTGAATTTCAACAATTAGATATTTCTTTAAATTTGTTAGTTTTTTTTTTCATTATCAAAAATGAAGCACATTAAGGTATTTTCAGAAAATGTTAATTTTTAAGAAAACAACTACATTTATAGATTATTATAAAAACTGAATACCCAATATCCATCACCATGAATGAAAAAAAAATGAATGAATTTTTTTGTTATGATCATCTTAAGACAATATCTTTATTAAGTCAAAAATATCCATGCAAAAATTAATAGAAATATTAAATACTACAGTTTCTAAAGATGTTCGTTTTTACTCATATAGTTCTCTCTCCTATTAGCCGAGTTTAGAATATCTTGCAAAGCTGTGTCCTGGGCATGATACTAAACTGCATCTGATGGTGAGGTTTCAGTTCTGGAGATCTGGAGAGTGTTGAATTCACTTTTCATTGCCATTACTCCTAGGTCTACTCTCAGCCTGAGTTTGGGTCTTATCTATGGGTCAAATAGATCTTTTAAAAAATTAATTGTATCCACTAGAACTGTATGCAAAAAAAAAAACAACTTAAGAACAAACTACCAAAAAATGTAAATATGAACATACAATTAATGCAGTTCCTAACATAAAATAGCCCTAGATGGGTGGATATGCCATTAAAATCAATCAATTAATCAATCTTATAGTTCTGAGTTGATTGAAATGCTAAGGTTATCAACTATTTATTTTTTTAGGTTAATTTTTTATACTTATAACCTTCACAATGTCAATTATATCAGACAAGAATACATAAGTAGTTAACATGGTTTTTATTTGCATTCATTCTAATATCATACCCATTTCCATTCATTTATAATCTTTGATCTACATATCAAATTAAGATCTATAAATCTATATTAATCTGATTTTTGTATGTATGTTACTAAAAATTACACAATTTTTGTCAGAGCAATGATTTTGAAATGTTCTTAAAGAATAAAGCATTTCCCATTCATTTTGCAAGTGGTATCTCACACCTACTTATAATTTTTTGATATATACTAATTATAGTTACTCCCTCCTCTTCACATGGACATGCCAGGGTTGGCCAACCAACAAGAACTTAACTACAACCACTCTGTGTGGACACAGGATGTAATCTAAAAGACCTGCCTGGAGCAATGGATGATAGGGGTGAATGGAGAGACAGAGAGAGACAGAGACAGAGAGAGAGAGAAAGTCAGGGAAATCTGTGCTTGTAGCACGATGATGATGATGATGATGATGATGATGATGATGATGATGATGATGATGATGATGATGATGATGATGATTCTACAAATAGAATGTGACTTGACACTAAACTTAATGGTTGTTGAAGGTGGTCTTTATGTGAGCATAAATAAGAAATAAACCTCAAGAAATCTATCAATGATGATATTATTCATTCATGACGTTGAAAATGAGGGTACAAGAGCTATTTTTGTTCCTTGCAAATGAAGTGATAGAAGGAAAAGGTTAAGAATCCACTGATTTCTTGGTTTCACATAGATTTTTTTTCTTTATATCTCATTGTTTAATACAACTATCATTTTGTTTCTCCTTTCTCTTAAATTACCTGGTTTAATTGTCCAATTATTTACTGGCCTTGTCTATTGATGATGAATTTTGTTTTAATGACTTTATGAAATCTGGTCAGAAGGAAATATTCACAAATTCTACTAGTTCTCTTTTGCACTGTCAGTGGAACTTAGAATATGCTGACTGTATTCCCTACAGAAGACCCTACAGACCCCTCCACACACACACACACACACACACACAAAAAGAAGAGGTGTCTTTATTAAACTGCATCTGAGAGTGAGGGTTCACTTCTGAAGATCTAGGGAGTGTGGAGTACCCTTTCATTGTCATTACTCCCAAGTCCACTCTTAAGAAACAGCTACAAAAATGTAAATATGAACATACAATGAATGCAATTCCCTAACCGTTAGGTATGAAATAAACCTATATAGGTTACCATGCTGTTAAAATCAGTCAATCTATATCTAAATACATTTATTTATAATTATGTATCTTGTATAAGTGTGTTATATGCTGTCACTACCCCTAAAGACTAATAATGGATGATTCCATTAAAAAGAATAGGCTAAAAGTGAAATAATGAAAGAAAGGAAGTGAAGAGTAAAAAGAAGGAAGGAAGGAAGGAAGGAAGGAAGGAAGGAAGGAAGGAAGGAAGGAAAGTGTAAAAAAAAAAAAGAAAAATCCAGTTTATTTGAATAACCACCAAGAATTAAAGTTCAATATGACATTTTAATACTTTATTTATGAGTTGAATTATGTCTATATTTAAATAAAAAGAACATGCTAAACTTGAAATAGAAAAAGAAATCAAGGATGTGAAGAGTGAAAGAAAGGAAGTTAAGAGTAAAAGAAAGAAATATAAGAAAGAAGCTGGTTGAGGACAGAGGAAAGTGTAGAAAAAAAGAAAGTGGGGAAGAAGAATATGTTTGTATCATGACGTTTTAAAGTTTTCTTCAATAATGTAGGGTTTGTTTTTTTAACATAACAGATTTTTTTTTTTTTTGAGCTTGAAAACAACCAACCATAAAAGCCAAAAAATTGTATATCTTAAAATACTGCAAAAAGTAAAAATAAACCAAATCATATGTTTAAAGTAGATTTTGTTTTTCCTGGTTTACTGATTTTTTTGTATTTTCTAAAAATACTTCATATTGCAAAATAATTAAACATGATTATATGTTGATATGAAATTTTAATTTTATTTCAAATAATAACAATATTTCCTTTTTGATTCTTTTTTTTTTTTTTTTAACTTAGATTTGAAATTAAATTCTACTCTTATTCTCCTCCATCTCTTCAACCACTATATAAAGATGTTCATTTTGAAAAATAAAGGATAGTCACTATTGTAATTTGACTTGATATTGGTAGAAAAAAGATTCGATAACAATGTCAGGTGTGAGATTTTACTAAAGATAATATCATTAATTTATGAATAGGTGAAATATTCTTTTCAGTAGTTTCATTTTGTTTAATATTTATTTATTTATTAAGTCATAATTTATGTATGTAAAAAATTTTCATATATATTATTGGATGTATGTATTTACCTAACCTCTCTTCTCAAGCAAGGTCAATTTTAAAGGTTAAATGGCTTGAATTCAGTTTTCCTTCTCCTAGACTGGTTGCTATACCAAGGTTAAAGAGCCCAGTCATCCCTTCGATTTACCAATAGCTGAAAGGAGAATAGTTAGATTCATACCTTTCCCAAGAATATTCGCACTATGTGAAATGCAAACAGCCTCATCCAGGAATTGAACTCAGGTTGCCGAGTCCATATCCTACGATGATAAATATTACACTACAAGTGCTCCTATTATATACTATCTATATTATTTGAATGTATATATAATTCATAAATGTACTTGATCAGTGTAATGTATGTATTAACCCAAACCCTATACAACAGGTAGAATAGGACACAAGGTCAATTTTTAAGCAGAGTAAAACCCATCCTTCTCCAGGTCTACGGCTGGTTTGA
The DNA here is from genome assembly GCA_963585895.1 of Sepioteuthis lessoniana. NCBI lineage: Eukaryota > Metazoa > Mollusca > Cephalopoda > Myopsida > Loliginidae > Sepioteuthis > Sepioteuthis lessoniana. The sequence continues at coordinate 73,775,683 of OY757909.1, forward strand.
ATTCAGAGTGGTTCCCTCATCAAGACTAAAGAACCTAGTCTGCTCTACTGCTTATCCATAGTTGTAGGGAGAAGAACTAATGGATTCATACCTTTCTCAAGGATATTAGTGTAAAGTGAAAACAAATACATCTTCATCCAGGATTTGAACTCAGATAGTCAATTCTATTTCCTCCAACAATAACCATTATTCTAAGCATGCCTCAAGTACAGGATGTCTCAAAATAGATGCAACTCATTAATATGATAAGGATTTATTACTTAGACAAGAAACTCCATGTCAGCTGTTGTGAGTTTATGCTTAATCTGGATTCTGTATAGGTACAGCTAAAGATCCTTCTTTAAGATTCTTTGCTACAATCCATGTAAAAGACTTACTTCCTGCTAGATCTAGGATTTTCTGCTTTCTTATTGAGGTTGTTTATTGAGCCTGTGGCTTGAAATTTGTGTACCCAATGATAAATTTGGCTTTCCTGGGGATAATTGTTAAAGTTAAACTTCCTGTGAAAATTTGCTTGCACAGTTTTGAATGATTTTGTCTCCAAATAAGTGACGCAAAATATTTTTTCCTCTCTTGTCCAAGGCATTGTGATCTAAGATTTATAGTTGTTATAGTATACTATTTTCAAATCAGAAACAAAAAAGAACACATTATTATTAGTAGTAGTTATTAGCAGTCACATGGATCCCATGTATATTGAGACACCCTGTAAAATGTATGAGATCATTTGAATTTATGAAATTTGAAAAAAAAACAAGAAACCCAACAAACAGTATTTGATATGTTCTACAATGTTAATTAGTATTATTGCAAATAGCACATAAGATTTAAAGGAATTCAAAATTATATCAAAAATAGTTTTCTTGATAAGTCTTGCTAAAAAATCTGGCAAATGGTCTTCTGATTATGTCTGGCAATTACTTGTAGTCTCTTCTTGCTTGTTGCCAATACAAGGCGACTTGTTAGACAACTAATCTTTGCCAATATCTGAAGATTATCAGCAACATTTACTAAAATAACACACAGAAAATCATTTAGTCATTGACAGTTATCCAGATACACTATCAAATAACTGTTGCTTCTATCTTTTGTATCTCATTTACTCTGTCAAAATTTATCTGTTCATTTAAACAGGTATAATTTGTTGGCTATCAACAAGATTTTGGTGTGGCAATACATTAATTTATACACTGTTGCACTATCTAATCTTGCTAGCTATTTCTTAAACCCACCTACATTAATGATTTTATGTGTATTACCAAGCTATGGGTAAAATAGTAGGACAGACTGACTCACTAGGCTTTGTGAGCAACTAGTCTAGAAGAAGGATTACTCTAAAATAAAAACTAGTCGTAAATACTTGTCCCAAGTCCAAAGGGAGGAAGGTTAGTCATTGGGTAGAGATAACATGACTATTGAAGAAAAGCCCTCTTCAACCATGACAGAGACAATCATAGAACCATTGAGTCCTTTATAATGATGTATACCTACAAGAATGTTGGCTATCTAATATAATCTATACAATGCTTGATATACAGAATTTATTACACTAGTTGGAGTACCTGTCTATGAAGGGTAAAATATCAAGTATTGGATTTCAGCTGATTATAATGACAGTAAAATGATAACTCAGTACTAAATATTTACAAACTGTAATTGTTACTATGAAAGATCAATCCATAAAACAAAAAAGAAATTCAATAATTAGTATAATATTTTTTATATTATAATTGGATGAGAATTACAGTTTTGTTGAGAAATATTCTTTAAATTTAAATGAGTTATACTTAAGAGATTTATCAATTTTAACATTGATATTTTAGTCCAGGTTTTTAGTCCTAACCAAGCAATAATGTTATATGATTACTTAACATCTCTAATTTCAAGTACTACCTATGAACTTAATTAGTAATGTTTAATTTATTGTAAATATTTTAATATAACAAATGATTAATAATTTTCTTTTGAAGTTTGAAAATTTAAATTTTATATGATGAATTAATTTTGCAGCAACATAGCTTCCTCACTGATTTTTATTTATTGTTAAAAATCTCCTCTTGTAGATAATTTATCTATTCTCATGATGAACAATTTCTTTTTACATTAAAACCTTTTCCTGGGTCCACTAAGTATCCATACCAAATTTGTTATCTTTTTATCAAGCTGTTTGGTCATCTATAGAAGACTGACAAACAAAATTTTCCTAATTATCAATATAGTTTGTAAGTGAACTCTACAATAATTCTCTTGGATTCTTTACAGTGTATTTCAACAGTGGTGAATTTCTGAGGAGAGAATGAGGTATCATCAAATAATTCAGTTTTTGATTGCTTTTATGTATATGATTAGATCTGTTACTGTTTGTATGCTTAAGACTTAATAATATTTATCATTTGCCTATTCATTGTCAAGTATCTCTTGGATATTCAAGTACACAGAGAAAAATAAACAGCTTTAACTTAAGCAACATAAAGATAAGAAGTATAAATAGAAAGATATAGTAAATAAAGAGGATAAAATAATGTAAAGATAGTCACATACACAGATTAACTGGAATTGATAGGAAAATGTAGGAACAATATAAAAATAGATGCAAAAAGTTATTTCACATGCATAGTAATTTTTCATGAAGATATTTTCAATTCTGTGCTTGGCCTAAGTTTACTCAACATTGTAAATCAATCTGCATTAATAACTTGGAAATGTTTGTTTGTCTATCCTCTATATACAAAATTAAAAAAACAGTTTTATTGTAAAACTACCAACTTTAGTAGACATATTTATTGGATCCAGGGAAAAAATGTTCTTGAAAGTGGGATTGTCAATGAGAAGGTCTCCTCAATAGATAATAGTCTGTGGGAAGCTATGCTGCTACAAGGTGAAACTAAAAAATACAAATTCTAAATTTCCAAACTTCAAAAGAAAAAGTAACGAATTGTCTTGCAAAAATAATAGATATTTAATTAAACATTACTAATTAGTTTAATAGGCAGTTCTTCAAGCTGAAAATGTATAGTAGCTATATAGCATTATTGCTTAGTTAGGACTAACAATCTGGACAAAAATTAATATTTTTAAATTGATAAATCCCTTAAACTAAAAAAAATTGAGTTTCATTAAATTTTTGGCATAACAATATTAATTTCATAAGATCATATAAAAAGATATAAATGGTAAATCTCTTTTCCTTATATGGATTTGTCTTTTATAATAACAATTACCATTTGTAATAAAAGTTTGCAAATTCTTAATTTACTATAATGCTGAAAAATGTTTATGTATATATATATATATATATATATATATATATATATATATATATATATATATATTATTGTACCAGTGTTGGTTGTAAATTCCATGGCATTAAACATATAAATCTATTATATATTTATTTACTATTATTATTACATATATATATATATATATATATATATATATATATATATATATATTAAGAAAAACAACAAAACCGGTCACATAGGATTATAAATTTATTTCCATCCTGTTACGCATTTTTGAAATTTCCAAAAACATGAAAAAAATTAACAGGACTTCTTCAGATCTTTTAGATAAAAAAAAAATAATAATAATTTCTTGTCCTGATGGAATTACTCCCAACTCCGGTTTAACTGGACCAAAGAATACTATATATATATATATATATATATAATTATATATATATATATATATATATATATATATATATATATATACACAATCTTAAAAAGACCGAAGATTTAGTGAAAACTTAATTGTATGTAAACATCTTGATGTTGTCTTCAAATAATATATTTTTTATGCATTTTGATAAGACTTAATATACTAACTCATCATCAGTACTACAGAATCAGTTTATTAGCTCTATAATCAGCTGTGATCCAAATCTTAATTTCTTCCTCTGTTATAGATGGGTACTTCAAGTAGTACATTGATATTATATTTTACAACTTAAACTGAACCCTAAATTAGGCACCTCTTCGCTTGTTGCTTTTTTTCTATTCTTTCTTCTTTTCCCTAGAAACCAATTATACTCAATGTTTTCTTATGTTTGAAATAAAACAAAGTGAAAAACAAGTTTGGTTTGGTTTGGTTTGGTTTTACATATGTATTAGATATATGATTTGTAAACACATTTTTTTAGATACACACAGTTAAATGATCAAACCGTTTTATTTCTAACAATTCAATTTAGCATGAGTCTAAGTTAAATAGTTTCAAGTATTGCAATGTATAACTAACAATACAATTAAACATCAGTCCTTTGTTTACACACAATTAAATGATCAAGCAGTTCTATTTTTAACTATTCAATTTGTCATAAGTCAGTTGTTTGCACTCAGTTTAAATCTCAAACAGTTCTATTTGACCCATAGATAGGAACCTATAAGGTGCTACCACTCTGGGCCAGAGTGGACCTGTGAGCAATAACAATGAAAGAGTACTTCACATTCCCCAAAGCTCCAGCATTACTGGAGCTGCACCATCAAATTGTTTAATGTCATATCCAGGACACTCATTGGGGGAGGGGGGTCTTAGGCCTCTGCAGAGATGCAGTCAGTGTATTCTACAGCCCCAGCTAAATGGACTGGTGAATAACAGATAGTTTTCAAATTATACATTATGAGTTCAATAGTATCTCAGCTATAGTTGTAGATATTTACATATATAACCATATCATGCTACAGTTAATACTGGTATTCACTAAAGCAGTAGGATCACCATATAAAGATATGCAGACATGTATATGCGTCTATGGGTAACTATAAATTTTTTTTTTTTTTTGCAGTGTGTATGCAAATTCATTTCTTTACTAGATATTCACCAGCTGTCCAGCAATAAGGTTGATTGAGCACTTTGTCTTTACTTTTACTTTTCCTTTCCTCTTTATTTTCTCTCTGATTTTTTCCCCTTTGTCCTGCTACAGTACTCTTGTGCTTCTGTTATTTTAAATTCAATACTGGGGATTAACTCCAATGGGACACTCACAGACATAAACCTGGAATTAAACAAAATCAAAACAACCTATCAAAATAACAATTACTATAAAAAGAACAGCCAGAACTTAACTTATCCATTTAAATTGCCTGAAGAAGACATAAAAATCTGAAACGTGTGTAGAGTACAAGCATATAAAATAATAATGATAATAATAATGATTATAATAGTAGTAGTATTAGTAATAATAATAAAAAATAGATAGATAGATAGATAGATAGATACCAAATTTGAAATCATATATATATATATATATAATATAGTTTGCTATATTTATAAATAAAGAATGCTTAATATCTATGATAGAGCATATACGCAGGGTGTCTGAAAATAGATGCAACCCATTAATATGATAATTCATATTGCATCAAGTTATCTTTCATCTGAGTCTCAAAAAGCAATCATATCACTTCAGAAAGACCAAACCAGATAACAAGGGTAGAAACCGAATGACTTTATCCTACAGTGCACGTGAAAGACCAAGTTCCTGGGAACGTCTTTTTGGAGGGACTTTTTCAGACTCCTTCCGACCGAAGCTCTCACTGCATCTACATTATCAGGATATCTTGCACTAAACTTCCTGCCTGATCTGGTATTTTCTACCTTCTTGTTGATGTTGTTTACTGACCTTGTTGTTTACTGGCTTGAAATTTGTATACCCAACAACTGCGAAATTTTGCTTGCACAATTTTAAATGATTTTGTCTCTAAATAAGTAGTGATATGAAATATTTTTCCACTCTTGTCCAAGGCATTGTAATCAAGGATTAATAGTTGTTATAATATACTATTTTCAAATCTGAAACAAAAAAACTCATTATTATTAGTGGAGTTATTCCTATTTACCAACCTCTCTGCTCGGGCAGGATATGACACAAGGTCAATTTTTAAGCGGAGTTTAACAGGTTTGAATTCAGAGTTTTCCTTCTCCTAGACTAGTTGCCTCACCAAGGCTGAAGAACCCAGTCTGTCCTACTATTTACCCATAGCTGGAGGGAGAATAATTGGATTCATACCTTTCCCAAGGGTATTAATGCTATGTGAAATGCAATCAGTCTCATCCAGGATTTGGACTCGTGTCGCTGTGTCCATTTCCTTCGACTATAACCATTACACCATCGGCACCTCCAAATTATTAGTGGAGTTATTAGCAGTCACATGGGTCCCATGAATACTAAGACACCAAGTATCTAATTTAGGATTGCATACACATAGAGTTTTGGTGCTTAATGAATGTCAGTTTCTCATTTATGCAATCATAAGACCAACTATTTCTCATTTGGTCAGTATTCATTTATATACCACTGTGTTGGTTATGATGGGAAGGGTGATTTAGTTTGTAGGGCTTTCTAGGAAGGAGCTCTAGTTTCTGTTGTGTGGTTATTTACACTGCTATATTATATTAATTTTAAGTGATTTGTTAATTTATTTATGTTATATTTTATTATATGTTTAATTCATTTTTCTCATACTTTTATTTATTTATTTATTCATTTATTACTGAATATTATATATATATATATATATATATATATATATATATATATATATTGTTCATGATATATATGTTATTGATAGTAACCTGCCTCCATTTTTTTGTAATGATAATGATCATGATCATGATGTAAGAATTATAATGATCATAATGTTATTCTTATAATTCTTCTAACTAATGTTATTACTTACATGAATTCTTCTATTATAAATAATAATGTAACTACTACACTTAAAAATTTCATTTTAGTAACTATTCATACAATATATTTTATGACTATTTTACTAGCAACCCAGACAGCTGCAGAGGGCTAAGACCCCCCCCCTAACCAATATCCTGGATATGACATTAAACAATTTGATGGTGCAGCTCCAGTAATGCTGGAGCTTTGGGGAATGTGAAGTACTCCTTCATTGTTATTGCTCCCAGGTCCACTCTGGCCCAGAGTGGTAGCACCTTATAGGTTCCTATCTATGGGTCAAATAGAACTGTTTGAGATTTAAACTGAGTGCAAGCAACTGACTTATGACAAATTGAATAGTTAAGAATAGGACTGCTTGATCATTTAATTGTGTGTAAACAAAGGACTGATGTTTAATTGTATTGTTAGTTATACATTACAATACTTGAAACTATTTAACTTAGACTCATGCTAAATTGAATTGTTAGAAATAAAACGGTTTGATCATTTAACTGTGTGTATCTAAAAAAATGTGTTTACAAATCATATATCTAACATATATCTCTAAAACAAGATTTGGCATTAAGTAACCAACAATGGTTGATATGCCATAAAACCAAACCAAACCAAACCAAACCAAACTATTTTACTTACTGTCCTATCAATGGGTCTTAGAATAAACTGACTTTATCCCCAGCAGAAGGGTAACACCCACCTCCCCCCCACCACCACCACCAAAAATAGATGTCCTGTGTTTAACACTAAAATGCATTTAATGATGAAACACAATTTCTGGAGATCTATGGAGTGTGGAGTATCTTTCATTGCCATTAATCTCAGGTCAGTTTTGACATGGAGTGGTTGTACTTATTAGGGTCCCATCTACATGTTTAATAGATCTGTTTAAAAATTATTCATATTCAATAGGACTGTGTACAAAAAAAAACTCTTAAGAAACAACTACAAAAATATAAATATGAATGTACAACAAATTCAATTCCCTAACTTAAAGGTATAAAATAACCCTAAATGACTTAACATGCCATTAGAATCAATCAATCAGTCAACTTTTTTACTAATGTGATAACTAATACAGTTTTCACTCTTACTACTATTATGTTGGGTCTATGGATTCTTATGAAAAGAAAAATTCTAATAGCAAATAATATTAAACTCTACTGAAGGACAAATTTTACAAAATCACTAATTTTTCTATTGTATATTTCTCTTTGCCCACCAAAAATTATTAAAACTTTTATTAAAAGGCATATAAAGGCTATTTGGTTAAAGGGGACTGAGTTGTTGATTTGCCAATGATTTTATACAGATAAGTGCCTGAGTTTTCTCTCTTGTTTTGCCCAATTTTGGAAGGACAGTTGTGTCCACCTCTCTGACTCATACATCTATACTTTTATTACTACAAAACAGTTATTAATTTTATTCATATATATATATATATATATATATATATATATATATATATATATATATATATATATATATATATATATATATATATATATATAACCAAGTGATAAGATGTTTATCACACGCTCAGCAAGGAAAAAAAGATAATCACATGGAAAACCAGTGCAATGAACTAATTTCTCCACATGATCAATCTTGTGCTGACAAAATCTACTCGAAAAGGTACTCAATTTGTGTAAGAAACTATGGTTATTTTTAAGTTGATGCCTAGACTTTGATGAGAGATCCAAGACAGCACATGAATTATCTGATTATCTCTTCCAAGAATATACTCTCTTAAAGCCTCCTTTTAAGCTCAATGTCAAGTCACATCATATTTATGGAACTTATTAATTAATGGCAAATAAATAAGGAGAAGTATTCTCTAATTATTATTTAATAGTTATTTTCCTTGAGAAATCATAATGATCAGAGTGAGTGTGAAATTAATCCCCACACTATTATTATCAAGTTCTAAATTAGACTGGAAATTGCTTTATTCTTTAAGGAGTAGCATTTCAACAAAATTGCTCAAACAAAAATTTATTTCTTATACACAATTTTTGCTGTCTTATTGTAATACACATAGAAAAATCAGAATTTTCAACTTTATTTCTGTAGCTAAACCAATTGGACTTTGAGAAAGAGTGTATATATTTACCCAACCCTCCATCACAAGCAGGATGCGATATAAAATCAGCTTGTTTTAGGCAGAGTTTAACTGATTTGATTCCAGAGTTTTCCTTCTCTATACCAAGGTTAAAGAGCCCTGTCTGCCCTACTATTTAACCATACCTGGAGGCAGAATAGTTGAATACATACCTTTCTCAAAAGTATTAGCACTATGTGAAATGCAAACAGACTCATCCAGGATTTGAATTCAGATCACTGTGGTCATTTCCTATGACAATAACCACTACACCACAAACAACTCAGGGAAAGAGTGCATATTCTCAAGAGATAAACCATTCAATATTGATGAGATATAGTTTTATCTAAATGAAAGGAGTGCAAATTAAGCTTGATGATAATTAGGAACCAATGAAAGTATAAATGATCCCTGATCATGTGACAGATGTTCTAAAAGAGTCAAATTGGACATTTGTAATTTCTGTTCTTTTTTTCAATTTCTGATTTTATTTTCTTTTGAAAAGAATAAAACAAAAACTGTGTATAATCACTTGTGATCAGCTTAGATTTAACCCTTTACCTACCTGGTGAATGAAGGCTGAAAACCACCTTCTGAATCCTTTGCATAGCAAGAACCTTAAAAACAACATAATTCTTTAAACTATATATAAAATGATGGTAGTTTTATCTAAGACAGGTACAGAAGACTTCTTTGTCAGAGATATTTCACCTGTGCATAAAAGGTATTATACTCACTACTCAGAATTGGTAGGTAAGTGGTTAATACTACTAAGCATAATATTACTAATAACGAAATGTTCTTTTTTTTTTTTTAATGTCAAATTTATAGTCAATGGTATTTCTACATAAATGAATTTTGATACATTTTGATAAAATAATTTGAGTTAGTATTTTTGCAATAAGTCTATTAACCTCTACTTTTCATAAAATTGAATAAATGTTGTGGTGTTGAGGTGTTCACTTACTTTAACATAAATAAGTTTAACATAAATAATTCTAAGTGGAAAAAAATTAAATATTTACCAGGTGTCTCAATATACAAGGAATCCATGTGACTGCTAATAACTCTACTACTAATAATGTTGTGTTCTTTTTTGTTTCTGATTTGAAAATAGAATACTATAACAACTATTAATCCTTGATCACTATGCCTTGGACAAGAGAGGAAAAATATTTTGTGTCACTATTTATTCGGAAATAAAATCAATCAAAACTGTGCTAGCAAATTTCGCAGGAAGTTTAACTTAACAATTATCTCCAGAAAAGTAAAATCTATCATTGGGTACACAAATTTCAAGTCACAGGGTCAGTAAACAACCTCAACAAGAAGGTAGAAAAGCCCAGATCTGGCAGGAAGTTTAGTGCAAGATATCCTGATAATGTAGATGCTTTGGTCGGAAGGAGTCCGAAAATATCCCTCCAAAGACGTTCCCAAGAACTTGGTCTTTCACGTGCACTGTAGGATAAAGTCATTCGGTTTCTGCCCTTGTTATCTGGTTTGGTCTTTCTGAAGTGATATGATTGCTTTTTAAGACTCAGATGAAAGATAACTTGATGCAATATGAATTATCATATTAATGGGTTGCATGTATTATGAGACAACCTGTATAATGAAATATGCAATGTTTTTCTGTTTATTTGTTTCTTTTTTTTCATTTATCTATCACTTTTGCTAGGGTGAGAGTATAGTATCTGTACCTTTCTATCTAGGAGCAGTGCAGTATCTGTAACCATGAAAATCTATTACAAAATAGAAATGATAAATGATTTAATCTGTATATTTTATGTCTTATAGTTTTTAAAGTAATCATGGGTTTGCATGGGTATAGATATTACACTCTCATCTTAGGTAGAAGTGCTGGGGAGCAAAACTTTGAGCATAGGCAGAGTGCACAGGTATTTCGTTCTGATCCTGGTCAGATGTTCTGATCAAGATGTAAATAATCTAGTCATTTTTCATGTTAGTAATACTTTTAAAAATAGGGCAATAAATTGCATTGCCATATGTAAATATGAAATTAAACCAAAATGCTTAACAATATCTTAGCCAGGTTATGCATACATTAATAAATATATGAAAAAAACATCTATTATTTTAACCTGGATAATGAAGCACTTACAACATTATAATAAATTTAATCTAATAAAACCAAACACAAAATTTCAATGCAAAAAATTTTGTCAACAGACACAGCATTATACATGTTGAAACTTTAATTGTCTGTGGTTTTTGAGAAGTTGGTATATCAGAAAGTGTCATCTCTTTTGAGTCCCAATGATTAAAGGACAAGTGACTTAACACCACATTCTTCAAGGAAAATATTTATATACTCATGCACTAATGATGATTACATGGGAAAGTAGCATAGCAGTGCTGTAACATATGCACAGTGATTTATAAATATTTTGGATCAGTAAATATTGGTACCTTACTTTTCTGACACCTTTTGTGTATAAAGTAGAAAAACCAGATCTTAAAATGTAAAGCCTTTGAAGTCATTAATGATAGTGTCATTTATGAGTAAATACCAGAAAAATGTAATAGCAAGTAAAATAGTTTGTATATTTAAAGAAACATTAAACACTTAAAGAGAAAATAGGAGCTTTAAAAATTTTTTTATTCATAACAGTCTATTTTGTAAGCATATTTTTAAGGACACTAACATGACCCAGTTAGTTAAAGGATTTGATAACTCATTTGATTGATACATTTCCAAATATTACCTATATTATAAAGAGAAGCAATCATGGTTGTTCCTCATGGATCAATTGGTAGTCTGGCATTTTTTAAAAAGGATAGGAAAAGGCATTGTGAAAAGAGGCTGGTGGGGGGGTATCATGTTGGGATGTCTCTGATTCATCTGGGGATTACCTATTTAGTGCTTCCCTACTCACTCTTGGCATCAGCCATGGAACATACCCAATGCATCACTAATGTACATCAATAATCTAAGAGAATAAAGCTTGAACAATTCATTCACTGATCATTCATAAAAAAGAATGATGCTTAACTTGTTGCCTTTCACAATTCACAACTAACACAAGCAAATTGAGACACATCTTTTTTATGTTATTGGCTTCCATATTGATTGAATAGGTGCCTCATCTACTCATTATCTCTTGTACTAACATGATCACTGTCCTACCATAAGATTTGTTGCTACTACTACTAATACTAATACTATTACTATAACATACTGTTAGCATTTGTATTATAGTTTATTATATTTACAACCCCAACAACTGCTACAACTACTATTACATCTATTACTTCAAATAATAATGAAGTTACATCACCTCCAATACTATTTATATTCATAACAATAGTATTGTTAATAGACAGAATATATACTAAATAAAGACACTATGTTTTTCAACTTTTTCCTCTTATTATCTATATCATGATCATCTGATTTTTATATTTACATTACCATAATATAGCAAAATTAATTCATCATAGTGAGAGTTTTGTTAGTACAATAATGTTAAAATGCTTTAGCTTAGAAAATACAGCAATTTCCAATCCATTTTGTAACTTTGATAATAGTGTGGTAATCTGCATGCTTGCTTCAATTATTGTAATTTCTCAAGGGAGATAATTATTAGATTCTAATTATAGAGTACTTCCCATTTATTTATTTGCAGTTAATGATAATATAAGTTCTATAAATAGGATATGAATCAGCATTGAGCTTAATCACCATTGAAGGCAGTTTTTAATTGAGTTAAAAATAAAACTTCATTGCTGTCTAAATAACATTACTACTGACAATATATCTCTGAATGATAGGATTCAGTTGCCAATGACTTTATTTCCTGAATCAACTAGATTGATTCAAACATCATTTGGGAACATTCATTTCAATTTTAATGTCTTTCTTCTACTTGTGTTAAGCTTAGGAAAAACCTGCAAATGTTATGAATATTTAGATATTAATTTGCTTCCTTTAACTCATTGTCTTTTGATTGTTGCTACTTTTTGGAATATTCTTCCTATGTATGGAAAGAGTTGGAAAGGAAATGATTTTGCTCTTGGGAAATTCACAAGCTCTATCCTTTATCTAAAAATATTTGCCACCACTATTACTACCATTATATTGATTAGAATTATTCAAGTTGCTGAGATACTCTTCTCTTCATTGATGATAGAAAGAAGCAGACCAAGACAATAAAAATTCTATGAATAATTTTCATGTTGATTTTATTGACTAATTTCTTTTCAAACTGGACAGCTTACAAGAAGAGGGTTTCTTGAAATGATATTAAAACTCTATAATTCTGATCTTGTACTTAATTCCTTACCTAATAAATGATTTACGATATTTTTTAATAAGGGAGTATCTAATATAGTCCAAAGAATAGTGCTTGTCTACATCTTCAACTTCAAGCTGTTGACAAACAAATACATGGTATATTGTCATCAGAAATGAACTCAATGACATGAGTTCAAAATCCTAGACAAGGCTGTTTTCGTTTCACAAAGTGCTAATACCCCTGGGAAAGGTATGAATCCAATTATTCTCCCACTGCCAGCAATGGGTAAATAGCAGGGCAGACTTGGTGTAGCAGTCTATCTAGGAGTCAGAAAACTGAATTCAAACCAGCTCTACTCTGTTTAAAAATTGACTTTGTATCACATCCTGCTTTTGAGGGAGTGGTTGGTTAAATATAATCTTCAACTTGAAGTTATAATTTTTAAGGTTTGAATAATCAAATTTCAAATTTTTGAATGTTAGATTATCTGTTAAGGTAGCACAAGGTTTTTTTTTAAAAAAAACTGTTATGTGGTCTGAAAAGGACATAAAATAAATAAGACAAACACGTAATTAGAGAGAAGAAATAAAATTTTATATTACAGAAAACAAGTGATATAATGTCACCTGTGTAGCTATTTGCTATTCACAGTATTTGTCTTGCCCCCCCACCAAATGGGTGAGTACAGCACAAGGCCTTTTTAAAGGTGGGTCCAGGCACAGGACCATAGCCCAAACACACCCCGCATTTCCAACAATGCCTCGGGCCCTGTTAACATTCCTCTAAAAAGGGGTGCCTCAGGTGCCAGGTGATGAACCTAGCCCCTCTGAGGAGGGTTAGAGCCTGGGGGCACAGCCCTCTGAGGCTCAAGGAATAAGTCAGTCTTGACCATGTGATACCAATGCTAGGTGCCCCCTGGGCTCTGCGCTAGGCAGCCTTGACTGACTACCATATTCAGAGACATGACACACCACAAGCATCACAGCCAGCCGAAGTGTGCCCCATCAACTTGATTGGCACAGTAGCTGTTTGCTACTTATTCCGAGAGTGGATTTCCATCAAATATGATATCTTTATTAGAAGAGTCCATTACGTATTGAGAAATTATGAAAACGGATGATACCGCAACAAAAACTGTCAAGTAGATTTTGTGAGTTTTATCATAATCAAATACCACATTATCTACTTTTAAAATAAATGCAGAAAACAGATCCACAATGAATTCATCTTTACATTCCTATATTCCATTGCCATCAAGGTTAACTCTTATTCCAAGAACCATGAAGATCAGATCTCATTTGTTACTCCACCGCACAACGGAAATCCTTGTTGTAGGCTTGATTTGTTTGAAGTAGTTTATAATTTGTCGCATCATGATCTACACACTTGCTCTTTGAAAATTCCTTGCCATTTACCAAAGCAAGATGCACAAGTTCCAAAGCAGGATTAGAGCAGATAAAGCCAGAGCTAGGCAGGCTGGCATCAAAGATGGCAAGTATTTCTAATTCCAGTTACCATCTTTGAAGCCAGCCTTTGCTCGACCCTTATCTGCCAGGTTCAAAAGTTTGAGCTGCCACTGGAAGGAATGAAATAAAGTGATATCCATTTCTTAGTGGATTCCTCCCCTTTGACCTTACTAAAGATCCTGTCAGTAAATACCAACCACATGGTCATGTTAAGAAGCTTTCCAATGAGCCAGTAACCTTCAGAATAAGCTTATTGGTTGAATACTTGCCTTTTATCACTGTACCAGTTTCTTTTCAAATCCGACATTATCTTGTTACTTAGAATTTGTAATCTCATTCAATATTTCTTTGTGTATTTAAAACTTTAGTGTAGTCTTTATATTAGAGTGTATCAAAAGTATTTTCATTTTTTTAATCAACTTGAGAGCTCCTGCTTTTTCAAGTTTATCTAATACTATACATAGGATATCTTCCAAAAGATCTTGGCCCTTGTGAAAGTTTTTAAGTGCTGGTGACTACACAACCTTGAGTTTTAAAGCATCATAATTGATAACTTCAAATAAAGTTAAATTCTGGACAAATCATGATCCTTAAAAAAAAGTTTAAACTAGTTTTTCAGTATGTAGTAGTTTTCAGATATTGTTTCATTTACTTTCATTTGCAAAACTGGTTAGTTGCTTCAGTGGCTTTAAAGCCCAGTTTAAAATGGTATCTCAGAATTGCTAAAGTTTCACTACTTCTATCTGCTAGTATAATAAATGTATGAATTTCATTTTGTACTAATGGCTTTGTTAAAGGTATGAATCTACCTCTGCCTACCCATGGGTAAATAGTAGAGCAAAGTGAGTTCTTTAGCTTTGGTTAGGCAACCAATCTAGGAGAAGGAAAACTCTGAATTCAAACCAGTTTTACTCTGTACAAAAATTGACCTTGTGTCACATCCTGCTGGTGGCAGAAGCGTAAGGTAAATTCATACAAGTGAATATTATTGATTATGATATGTTGAGGATGATAATAATTCTATAATTATGTTAATAATATGGTGGAATGATAGATAATCTTTATATGTGTACACTAAATAAAATTTGGAGTAAATATCTGTAAAAAGAATTGAATTTTCAACATAATAAAGAATCATTCAAGGAAGTTTTAGAGTTTTTTAGAATATTTAGTAAATGAATAGTAAAATGGTAACTGAGTCTATCTTATTGATTAACTCAATTTTTATAGCAAAACTGAATCAAATCAAGAATGTTTCTGCTTGCAGATCATGAGTGAGTTGCTGTATTTAGAAAACTGGTCTGATTTAATCCAATTTGTCTTGTTTTGTCTTTTAATGGATAACTTTGTTTTACCTTGTTTGAATTACTAGTATTCAGTCTCTCTGGAAATATTGCAAACTTTTTTTTTTAATTTCAGCTGTGAAGTTACAAACAGCAAACACTGAAGTTTAATCTAAGTAAGTATACATGATTTTTGTTGTTTTGGTATTCTCTATTCTTAAATATTTATGCAAAGAAATATTTCTTTTACTGATAGTGTTGACATTATTATTTCAGTGAAAAATTCTAAGCTATTTTCATGTTTATAGACAATTATAAAAGCTTTGAAAGAAGCATCAAATAATCTTGACTGAGCTGAAATAAATACAAGGATGAGTTGAATAAAAAATATTATCTTAAGAAACAGAATTGACAGAGGTACTAACACTTGACATCAAATATATATCATCTAGTCTCAACTGGCTAAACAACAGCTTTTCAAGAATAACATTTTATTACAAATTAATTAAAGGCCACATTCATCAGAACTTAGCTCAGTAACTATTAAGCTTGGAGGCATTTGTAGTGTAGCAGTTATCATCATAGGAAATGGAATTTGGCACCCGGATTCAAATCCTGGATGAGGCTGTTTGCATTTCACTTTTGTACTAATGTCTTTGCGAAAAGCATAAATCTATCTCTTCTCCCCCTCAGCTATGAGCAAATTGAGTTCTTTTGCTTTAGTTTAGCAACCAGTCTAGAAGAAGGAAAACTCCGAATTCAAACCAGCTGTACTCCACTTGAAAATTGACCTTGTGTCACATGGGCGGAGGGCTTGGGTAAATACGTACTGAACTTAGCTCAGTTTATCTCAAGACTAGTAGTGCACCCAGTGAGACTCAAATTCACTTACAATTATCTGCTAGCCTAGCTTGCTAACCATTACACCATGGGAGACATCTCATTAAGCTCAAAGTTGAATCATATTCTATTCACAGAATTTATTTCATAATTAGCTGCAAATAAAAAGATATGGGAAAATGTTCTGTAAATAACATTCTATAGTTATCTTTCTTGAGAAATTATAATGATTTTAACACTACTGAATTAACAAAAATCTCTTTGACATGTCATTTTTACTGTGTTACAGTAATATATATGCAAATATTGGATCATTATAATATGTGACTCTGTTTTTTTCTTCAATTTCAATTTCTTTATATTTCCCCACTACTTTTGTTTTTTAGTCAAACTGTCCTAATTACTATTAGATTCAACTCACTCTTCCAGATTTCTTTATTATTATTATTACTCCTTGAGAGTTTTTCACATCAGCATTAACTGATGGTCTTTCACTGAAGTCTGAGTGACAGCAAGTCTCCTCAAGTCTTCAGGACTCTTCTCAGTATTTTGGCCGATCTTAATAATGCTGTAGTTTGGATGATCTCCACTTGTCCTCTTATTTCCAAATCTTCCAGTCCCTATACCAATCTTTTGGTGACTACCGAGTGAACCAATTACAATTGGTATCACTATCACTTTCATATTCCACAGTTTTTTCAGTTCTCTAGCAAGGTCAAGGTATTTATCTGAGTTTTTGCTTTCTTTCAATTTTACCCTGTGGTCACCCGGAATTGCAAAGACCACTGTTTGGCAGGTTATCTTTTTTTTGTTTATCATTAGGTCTAGTCGTCTGGCTGAGATTTGGTGGTCCATTTGTATCTCAAAATCCCATCTCATTTTTCAGGATGGATTCTGGGTTGTGCATATACCATTTGTTCGTATGGTCAAATTTAAACTTCTTGCACAATTCCCAGTGGATCACCTTCCCCACCTATCTGTGTCTAGTCTTATACTTGTCTTATACTCTTTTTGCACTAACTTACTGCATTCACTTATGTGATTGATCGTTTCATTTCTATTACCACATTACCTACATCTACTATTTTATTGTGTCTTGTCTATTATTGCTTTGATATAGTTAGTAATCATGGCCTTGTTCTATGCTGCTATCAGAAGAGGTTTAGTTTGGTTTGGCTGTTTAATGGCAAATCAACCTTCTTGGGTTATTTAATGCCAAATCCATCCTTCTAGAAGAACAGTAGTGGCACTATTTAACCCATAGCCGGGAGGATAATTTCCAAAGATATTTGTCCGAAAGTGAACATATTAGCACAACTGGAGTTTGAACTTGCTTACTATGATTCCACAATCAAGCGCTTTAACCATTACACCATGAGGACACCCCACTCACCAGCTATCAGAAGAGATTCAGTTTCTCTCTTAAGGTTTCTCTTTCTTAACCATATCCAAGTTTTTTTTTGTGTGAGATTTCATTTGTTTGTTGCTTGAAATGTCCATACAATTTTTTCCCATTTTGTCTTCTTATTTTTGTTTTCTGGTTATTATTGTTCTGTTGATGCTTGTGTTGTCTGTATTGTCTCTGGTCACTGTAATCAGTCTTCCCCTGCCTTTTTTAATGTAGTCTTCAAGTCTTTGTATTGATGCATCAATGCTATTTACAATGCTAGCAAGTCCTCTTCCTCCTGCTTTTCTTGACACATATAGTCTGTGTTAATTATGTATAGGTTAGACTTCTGCCTTGGGTCAGAATGTGGTATTTATGTGCTTTGGCTAGGACCAAATTGTTATTACCTGGAATTTCTGCCTAAAAGAATGTAATGCTTGTATCCATGGAAATCCTACAGTCATTTTAAAAATTATAAGATATAAGATTAAATTATTGTTAAATTTTTAAAGATATGTAAGAATTAAAAAGTAGTAAACTTATAAAATCATAAATATTTTAAAATACTTGTACAACTTCAAAGTGAAAAGATTTGAATCATGGATTGATAATACAACAAATACAAAAAGCATTTTAGCATCAAAATGGACTTCCTCTTCTCTTTATACAGTCATGAGAGGAGGTTGCTCATACATTAAAGAAAGCTTCATAACACATCACTCAATAAGTCCCAAGCTTAACTAATAAAACAACAACTTTTAGGCAAAATTCAAC
The DNA here is from genome assembly GCA_963585895.1 of Sepioteuthis lessoniana. Lineage (NCBI taxonomy): Eukaryota > Metazoa > Mollusca > Cephalopoda > Myopsida > Loliginidae > Sepioteuthis > Sepioteuthis lessoniana. The sequence goes on from OY757909.1 coordinate 73,794,478, forward strand.
TTTATTCATCAACATAGTCTCCTTCTAGGGTGATACACTGATTACAACACTTCTCAAACAGTTTGATGCCCTTTTTGTAGAATGATTTGTCTTTGGCCTCAAAATACACCTCAGTTTCCCATACCACTTTTTTAATGGAGCCAAATCTCTTTCCCTGGAGTATTCCTTTGAGGTCTGCAAACAGCCAGTAGTCACTTGTGGCCAGATCTGGAGAATAGGGTGAGTGCGGAAGCAATTCAAAGTGTAAATCCTGTAGTTTTGCCATCATTGCGATCAACTTGTAACACAATGCATTGTCTTGGTGAAAGAGCAATTTTTCTTCTTCATTTGTAACCATTTTTTGGCAACTTCTCCCTTCAAATGCACCTATAATGCTATTTGATATTTGCTTTTGATGGTTCTTCCTTTCTCAAGGTAATTGATGAACAAAATACCTTGCACACCCCAAAATATGGAGAACAAAACCTTGCCTGCTGATGTTTGCATCTTTGGTCACTTTGGATGGCTTTCACCTGCGGCTGTCCACTCAGCTGATTGCCGATTTGACTCCAGAGTGAAGTAGTGGGTCCATGTTTCATCCATTGTCACATATTTATGCAAAAACTCTTTTTTGTTGCATTGAAACAGTTGCAAACAATGCTCTGAATTGTTGATGTGTTGTGTTTTTGATCAGCTGTAAGTGAACGCAGCACCCACTTTGAACACATATTTCTCATTGACAAATATTCATGCAAAGTGGTGAATACACTGCCTTCTGATATCTTTAACTGGTGTGCTATCTCATACAACTTCAATTTACGATCGGCCAAAACGTGTTTGTGGAGTTTTTAGTGTTTTCTGGGACAACTGCCAAATTTGGGTTACCTGAGAGTTCAGCATCATTTGTGTCTGTATGACTGTCTTCAAAGTCAGCATACCACCTCTTAATTACTGTTTCCAACAAAGCAGAGTCTGAATAACACCTATCAAGCCATTGCTTTGCTTGAACAGTATTTTTTTCCCACCAGAAAGCGATGCTTTATCAATACATGAAATTCAAATTTTTCCATTGTTTTGAAAATTTGCAACAGTTGCTTTACTTAAATAACTGTAATTTGTAAGCTAATTATCCAATTGGGCTCAAATTTTGACACATGTCAGTTGAAAGTCAGTACTTTATAAAAATCAACTTTTATATGGCTAATACATTAAAGAAAGCTTCAAATATACAAATATACAGATATTGAGAAAAAACGACTTTTATATGGCTAATGCATTAAAGAAAGCTTAAAATATACATATATTGAGAAAACCCAACATTTATATGGCTTATCATAAAAATATCTATTCTTGGTTGTTATATTCAGCACATTCTCCAGTCTTCTTTATGTGTCTTTTATTGTAGTAAGAAACCTTGAGGGAATTTTAAACTGAATTCAATCCACAGGCATGGACTGTTTACATTCCACTGTCCATGCCTTTTGCTTTACCTTTCACTGAATATGGACCTAAGGATTGAACTTCTGATTTCCAACTGCAAGCTCTTAACCAATGCTTTTATCCTCAAGGCCATTGTCCAATTCAGGGACCATCTTTAGAGATTTAAACCTAATGTCATTTTGTCTGACTCTTCAACCAGTAACTTACATATACTGTGTATTGTCTGTTACATATATTGAGCATTCTCACTATAGATACTCTAGATTTTTTAATGCAGTAATTATACATATATATATATATATATATATATATATATATATATATATATATGTGTGTGTGTGTGACATTGCATTTTATATACAAGTAGATTATGATATATTTTCAGCACATTATAATGATAAGTAATTGGTTTGGTTTGGTTTGGTTTTATGGCATATCAACTAATGTAGGTTATTCAATGACAAATTTTCTTTATACATATATATTAAATACATATGATTTGTAAACACATTTTGTTGATAATGTTTTTAAATGTGCTTAAGTTCATTCATTGCACAGTTAAATGGTTCCAAGTATTGCTATGTATCACTAACAATTCAATTAAACATCAGTCATTTGTTTTCACACTGTTAATGATCAAACAGTTCTATTTTTAACAATTCAATTCAGCATATGTCATTTGTTTGCACACAGTTTAAATGTCAAACATTTATTTGGCCTATAGATAGGACCCTATCAGGTACTACCACTCTGGGCAAGAGTGGGCCTGACTGCGATGGCAATAAAGGGGTACTCTGCGTTCCTCAAAACTCCAGCATTACTGGTGCCTCACCATCAGATTGTTTAGTATCATATCCAGGAAACTCATTGCAAGGAGTCTTACCCCTCTGTAGAGATGCAGTCTGTGACTGGGCTTATACTGATTAATAAGCATTTGCAGATATGTATTCATGAATGACTATACATGTATTTGTGAATATTTTTATTATGTGTATGACATTATAAGTAGATATACTCGTCAGACGTTTTACAATATATCAGTAATATGAAGCATAATTTAACAGCTCCAGTGATTTTGTCAACATCATGTAAGTAAAGGTGATTTTTTTTTTTTACTTTTAATGATAATAAAGACATTATATACATATGAAACTTTAGTCCCCAAACCATGCCTGAACCCCTAGAGTCATCATCTTTGTTTGCAGCACATCTGTGTATATTTTGCAGCAACAGCAGCATATGTATACAATATTATATATTTATCTTTATTAAGAGTAGTAAAAACTGTTAATAGTTTTAACAACTTGAATATTTTTAATTTTAACAACCTTCATATCTATTTTAGGTCATTATCTAAAATGTACCGGGCCATTGGCCTAATGAGTAGAATGTTCGCCAATGGTCCAGGAGACCAGGGTTCAGTCTGAGGTCGAGTCATATGACAGACTCAAAAAATGGTACTTGATGACTCCTTGCTTAACACTCAGCATTATAAGGTAAGGATCAAGGGTAAAGTGGAGTAATCCAGGAAATAGAGTAGCACCCTTCCCTCCACCTTGGTGTAGTAGCTATTGAAAAGGGAGCTTTCAGGTCGCCAACTTGACTTTACTTTTACTTATTTAAAATGTTTTGCTTTAAATGTTAGCTCATTATTCTACTTATGTGAGCCAAGTTGGCATAATGTTTATTCCTTCTCTCCTAAAGACTGAGTTAGGGATTAATCCCAGTCGCTGGTATCATGTATTATAGTTCAATTTGTTACTTAGAGAAGACATGAGCATCATAAATTATACCTATTGACTTAAGAAGATCTATGAAAAACTCAAAAAAATGCTTTTAAAATCTAATAGGTCCTGGGATAATTTTAGTATTCTTGTAGTCAATGTGATATTGAATGATAAGTCTTGTAGCTATTAGTTTAATGTTATTACAAGCTCAGGTGTAGATTATAAGTTGTATGAATCCCTCTGAACTTTGTAACTCTTTCCAAGCTCTAAACTGGTGAACTTTCGAGTGATTTGGTTTTCTATTTAACAAACTATTTATTTTGATTTCCCTATGGTTCCTTTATACTCATAATGCAACTTTTAGTTCATTACTTTTAACAGTTAACTTCCCTTTGAATATTAAGATAAATGTGATTACATTCTCATAGCTATTATGAGTAATGTATATTAATTCAAGGATTCTCTTATCTTCATTGAGGAAAATTGTAAATAATCTTGAGACTCACCTAATCATTTTAAAATGAGTAACAAAAACATAACTGGAGTTTTCCTAGCAATATCTTATATTTTGTTACAAATGGCAGACTCTAAAACAAATAAATTCTTTTCTGAAATTGAGAAAGAGAAAAAAAATCCTTGAATTCTGAATACTGCTTACAATTATCCACTATAGTCGATTTAAATTCAGATTGGCAAGAACAAGAAAATATTTGTGTTAGAGATAGTTTTTCTTTCAAAATTTTTAAACCATCTGCCTGTTGTTAAGGTTTGTGCTTAACGCAATAGATATAGTGGATATTGCTTGAACTAAATAGACCTTTTACTTATTTTATTTATACTTACTTTCTGGCCACCTTTGGCAAATGTTAAGCTTTATATTGAGTCACATCTTATTCATAGTAATTTTGTTATAATTAATTGCGAATAAAGGAACAAATAAGAAGTATTGTATAGTTAGCATTTTGTATTCATCTACCTTGAGAAATTATAATGACTGAGGTGAGTGCAAACTCTGACACTCATTTTATTAAGTTTAAGAAATTAAGAAATTGAATTGAATTAGATCATAATATACAAAGTGTTTTAAAAGATTGATGTCATTTGAGATGTAAATATCTGAGTAACTAAACAGTCAAGGCAAATCAAATTAAACAGGTTTAATGTTGAGCAAAATAAGATTTATTCATCAAAATTTGAACGAATTCACAAGTTGTCAAAATGTGCCCTCTCTGTGGCATGGCACATGTCACATTAAGAGTCCAGTTCCTTTGGTCCTACACAGATACCCTTTCTCTTTATCAAATTTTGGTGCCATGTCCAAATTTGGATTGCAGATTATGCACTCTCTCAAATACATGCTGCAGTTTTGTTCAACTGTATCCAAGCATACTCTAAAAACATAAAATGCTCTTTCTTATATTAAATCTTGATAAATCATTGGGAAGATTTTGTTAGTGTCTTCTCTGTAGAGATCTACAAGAAGATTTTGATGTAAAATAAAAATAAATTGTTGTTTATGGAGAAAGGGGGCTGAGGGGGTCTCTAACAATTAACTAATTTTTGTTACTCTTGAGGAAAGAAGAGTTGTGAGTGTCACTAACAATAAACAATAATTATTAAGAAGTCATATAAAGAAATGTAACTAATTTTACAGGATTTAAATTTCCAAACTTTAAAAGAAAATAAGTCTTTTAGTGAAATAATAATATACATTCAATTAAATATTACAAATTTGCACCTGGAGAGAATTATTACAATAATTATATAGCCTGGGAGACCAGAGTTTAATCCCAGGTCACGTCATACCAAAGACTTTAAAAATGGCACTTGATACCTCCTTGCTTAACACTTAGCAATATAAAGTATGTATCAAGGGTAAAGTGGAACAATCCAGGAAAAGGAGTAGTACCCTCCCCTCCACCTCGGTGTAGTAGCTATTGAAAAGGGAGCCTTCTGGTCACCCTCGACTACGTTCATCAACTTTACTTACTTATTGTATAGGACTAAAAATTTGGTCAAAAAACAAAAATTTTCAATTTGATAAATTCAGTGAATCACTTACTTATATTAAAAAGTATTTCCCAACATAACTCTTGACTTTTTCACAGAACTCTATAAAATGATATAAAAATGATTGGTAAATCTTTTTTTATTATGTGAATTTTTTTATTTTTGTGTAAATTTTTAATTGTCAATAACAATTGTAAAATAGATATGAACAATGAAATTAGCTGAAGGAATTTTTTGAATTACATCAAATAATTTCATCTGATGATTATTTGGGTTAAACGTATAGATACACTTAAGGTAACGGTTATTGTTGTAAGAAATGTAATCGGTGATCTGACTTCAAATTCTGGACAAGGTTGCCCACTGGGAAAGGCATGTATCCATCTGTTCTATCCCTAGCTATGAGTAAATAGTTAGCAGACATGACTCTTTTGCCTTGATTAGGCAACCAGTCTAAAGGAAAGAAGACTCTGAATTCAAACCATCTTTAATCTGCTTAAAGATTGACCTTGTGTCACATTCTGTCCAAGGCGTAAGAGTTGGGTAACTACAGAAAAGTAGTTTTACACAATATTTCTTGTAAAACTTTGATAAACTTTCTCTTTGATTTATTGTGTAATGTCTTGCTAAGAACATTGGTTAGTTTTAATGATTCCATTTCACAGTGCTGGTTAGCATTTTCTTCTTTGTTTTTCCATCTTAGCTGGGAAGTAGAAATTATGATCTTCTAACATGATGTTCCTTACACTTTAAAAGGTTCAGCCTGATTCTCAACCCATCATCCACATCATCCACATCAGCAGCACAAAGAGATTAACAGCCGTTCTTGTCCTAACAGATCCAAATGATCTTTCATGCTGCCTGATTTGTCATTTTTATAGGCTGTTCTGTCAGTCATCAATTCTGGATGTTGCAATTATTGACTCTTCTGTCTGCTGCATCTTCTGCTTTCTCAAGGTGTTGGCATAGAACCGACCAACTACAACTCACAGAATGTCAATCATGTGCCTTGTCCATGTCAGAGAATGAGCATATACCCATTTGTTGATTTGGAATGAGTTACTTTGTTCAAAATATCTGCCCACTTTTACTGGAAGATCTATGGACATGAAGAAAATGTCAGATTTATTACCAAGTCTTGACTAATTGGAGCCCAGATGGATTGTAGAATGGGCCAAGTTGTGTGTGTGTGTGTGTGTGTGTGTGTGTGTGTGTGTGTGTGTGTGTGTGAAATAAGAGTAAGGAATTCTCCTTAGTTGCAGGTAAACTAAGGTCTTGCTTCTACATACAAAATGTTGTGCTTCTCAAAATGATCAGTTGTCATTTTTGCGCAATGAGTTAAGTACAGTTATGATTTGCTAAATATTATTACTAATTTACAATGAGTTTATATATATATATATATATATATATATATATATATATATATATATATATATACTCCAAAAATCCTGGAATAAAATTTGTGCATCTAGGGCAATTAACAATATTCTCCATGAATTGCAAAGAAAGAAATTGTGTAAATAAGCAATTTTAACTGGTGGTTTTTCACTGATTTCTGAGTGACTGCAAGTCTCCTCAGGTTTGCAGGATTATTCTAAGTATTCTACTTGATCTTAAAACTGCTGTGGCCTGTATGGTTTCAATTCTTCCACTGATCTCCAATTCCTTCAGTCTCCTTTCCAAGACCTTGGAGACTATTCCAAAAACTCCAATTACAGTTGATATCTTTTTCAGCTCTCTGGAAAGATTATTATTATCATTATTATACTCCTTGCAAGTTTTTCACAGCACATTAGCTGATGGTCTTTTACTAGAGTCTGGGTGATAGCAAGTCTCTTCAGGTCTCTAGGACTCTTCTCAGTATTCTGGCTGATCTCAACAATGTCTGTATGGTCTCAATTTGTCCTCTGATTTCCAGTACTTACAGTCCTCTTTCCAACCCTTTGGTGACAATTCCAAGTGCACCAATTATAATTTGTATCACTGTTACCCTCTGGTTCCACAGCTTTCTTAGTTTTCTGGAAAGGTTTAAGTATTGTCTCTCTTTTCACCTTCTTTAATTTTTTTTCTGTTGTCGACTGGAATGGCAAAATCCACTAGAAGACAAGTTCTTTTCTTTTTGTTAATTATCACTAGGTCTGGTCATCAGGCCAGGATTAGATGATCAGTTTGTATCTTAAAATCCCAGAGCATTTTATGATTCTCATTATCTAGGACAGATTCTGGTTTGTGCATAGTGCATTTGGTAGTCTGGGGAAAATTCAATTTTTCTCTGATTTCAATTGTTGTGTGTGTGTGTGTGTGTGTGTGTGTGTGTGTGTGTGTGTGTGTGTGTGTGTGTGTGAAATAAGAGTAAGGAATCCTCCTTAGTTGCAGGTAAACTAAGGTTTTGCTTCTACATGAAAAATATTGTTTCTCAAAATGATCAGTTGTCATTTTTGCTCAATGAGTTAAGTACAGTTAACTCTCCAGAGCCCATTCTAGACTTTGGTTCAGAGCGAGGCTTCGAAAAGGAACAATGGCAGACTTGAGGCCATAAGGCTGCCAGCTTCAGCTGGGCTACCTCCGGGTGGGTGAACTGCATTATTGACTCCTTATGACAAGCTTCGGCTCATCAGGCTCACATTGCACTAAGTGAGCCGATGAACAACATAGATCAGTAGGGTTTGAGCCTCGGCTTGTACCCAACCTTCCCCTCCCCTTATCCCCTACTTTAATCTGCCTCCAGGCTATTGACCTTTCATCAAGCCTTGTCTGGTGGGAGACATTGGCAAATAGAAAGTACAGTTATGATTTGCTTATATATTATTATTCATTTACAATGAGTAAACACAATTTCCAGTTAATCACCTTCCCTACCCAGTCATGTCTAGTCTTATTCTCCTTTTGTGCTAGTTTTCTACATTCACTTACTATGTGATTAATCATTTTGTCTTTGTCACCACATAACCTACACTTGCTATTTTGTTGCATATTATTGGTTTTTGCTTTGATATAATTGGTCCTTATAGCATTGTTTTGTACAGCTATTAGAAGAGTTTCAGTTTCTCTCTCAAGGTTTCCTTTTCATAACCATGTCCAGGTCTTCTTGTGTGAGATTTCACCAGTTTGTTGATTGAAATACCCATTGAGTTATTTTTCTTACCATTTCTGTTTCCTAGATGTTGTTGTTCTGTTTATCCTTAAGTTGTCAGTGCTATTACTGGCCAATGTAATTAGCCTTTCTTTGCTCTTTTTAATGTAGTCCTCGAGTCCTCATATTGATACATCCACATAATCTTCAATGTTAAGGAGTATACTTCTTCCTTCTTTTCTTGATGCATACAGTTTATGTCAGCTCTGGGATGTAAGGCCTTGTGTATTGTCATCAACTTTCTTGTCCTCTGGTCCATTTTTCTGAGTTCTTCCCTTGTCCATTTTAAGAATGGTCCCAAGTATCTTACAAGGAGTTATGTCCAGGAGTTTATCTATTTAATGAGATTGGTTTCAAGAAGTTTTCTCATTCATCTGAAGTACTCTTTTCTTATTTTTTCTTTCATCTCCACTTGTTTGATGATGTCCGCTTCCAATACTCCCAAGTACTTGTAATTTTCCTTTTCTCTGATTCTTTCTTGATTTGCCAGTTTTATTCCTTCTGTTATTTGTCTTTTTTCACTCTTCATTGTGAGCATGGCACATTTTTCTCTGTTAAATTCCGTTCCTATATATTCTTATTGTTTGTATCAGCGTCTCCGATTCTTTTTCATTTTCTGCTAACATCTTGGTGTCATCTATGTACATAAGGGGAAGAACCTTTTCTAGTGATTTTGTAAATTTGTCACCCACACTGTATTCCCTGTGTATGTAATTGAGTGGCATCATTGTTATTACAGATTGTATAGACGAAACCAAGTCTCCCTGGAAGATGGGTCTCTGGATTTTCACCTCTGCTAAAGTTTTTCTTCCTGCTGTTTATTCCACTTTCCAGTTTTTCATGGCTTCTATGATGCATTTTATGATCTTGTATATTTTGGACATTTTCAGATATTCTATTATCCAAGTTTGCAGGACTTTTTGTAGTTAATCCACACCATGGCTACATTTTCTGCTTTGCTTTGATCATCTTGAGGATGTGCCAATGAATGTACAGCATTTCACCTGTTCCTCTTGTTCTTCTGCAGTATCCTTTCTGTTCTTCTGGAAACAGTCTGCAACATATAAATGATATCCTCTCTTATAAGGGCAGTTAGGATTTTCCACATCATAGGTAGACACATTATTGGTCTATAGTTGCTGGGGATGTTTTTTTTGTGGGGGAGGGTCTTTCTGAATGAGAGTATTCTTCTCCTTAGTTATCCATTTGGGTATATTTACTTCTTCTAGGCATCAATTCAGTTCAAGAGCCAGTCTGTTGTGGATGGATGTGAATTTTTAAAACTAGAATCCATGTATGCCATCATGACCTGGTGCTTTCCAATTCAGTACTTTTTTCAGTGTGGCTCTGAGTGATTCCTGGTATATGTTTACTTCAGATCCTTCTTCAAGTCCTTGCAATTCTTTTTTCATGTTATTCATCCTATCAGCCTTTCTGTTATGTTCTTTCCATTCACATATCTTACTCCAAAATTATTTTTCTTCATTTGCATCTGGCTGTTGTTTTGTCTTTAGGCATTCTCCAACTTTTTGTGCGTAGAATTTTTTTCATTATTATTATTATTATTATTATTATTATTAACCATTTGATGTAAATTTTTAGTTAAAAATAAAGACTGTAAGATAGATGTAGAAAAATGAAATCCCTCAAATAATAAAGGCAGTATAATATGATGTTCTACTATTGATAAGAAAGTGTGATAATACAAAAATATATCATTTCTTAGTTATACATTTCTATCATTTTAATATAACTACAATTTTGTAAAAAATCCGAAAAATTTATTGTTTGGAGCGATTCTATAAATATATCTTTATCTGAAAAATTCCATATTACTGGCAAAAATATACAAAGACATATAATGTTTTATTATAGCTATTAACCACAAATCAGAGAATATGGAGGCAAGAAAACACTTATAAAAAATTTTTTTTTCTGTTTGTTATCAGACAAAATTATTCAACCTTAAGAGCATCAGGATATAAACAAAGATATTTTATAATCTGGCCAATCAAAATTTTGGATTGATTTCACTGGAATGTCAAATTGTTTAGTGATATTTTATGCCAAGAGGTTTGGGAATCGCATTTATTATACATTCATATTTAAATTTTTTTTGTGTAATTGTTTCTTAAGAGTTTTTTTACACATATATGAATATTTTTTAAACAGATCTATTTGACCTATAGAAAAGACACTAATAGGTACTACCACTCCAAGTCTGAGTGGACTTGGGAGTAATGGCAGTGAAGGAATGCTCACACTTCCTAGATCTCACCATCAGATGCAGTTTAGTGTTATACTCAGAACATCCCTATTTGGGGTTGGGGATGGGGTCTTACCATTCTACAGTCAGCATATTCTAAGCCACATTGATAGGGCAGTCAAAAAATTGGCTGTGAAAATAACTAGCTTTTATGACATTATTTAGACTAAATCACATGGCTTTAGTTCCTTGGCCCTCAGATACCCTGGATCTAAGCAAACAAAAAAACAAACTAAAAAAAACAAGCATAAAACATTCAAATTTCATTCAGGGTATATACATCTTTGTTTAAAGATATCCCACCATTCCATTAAATGAATTGCCAATATTTTGGATCTTTTATTATTAGTACTTGCCATAAATTCCTTAAGCCCAAAATGTTTTACTCAACCAGCCTTAAATATTGGGCTTATGGTTTCAAAGGGTTAAATGGCTTATCGGGTGGGGTTGCAGAGTAGACTAACTGCATCTCTGCAGAGGGATAAGACACCCCTGGATATGATACTAAACAATCTGATTGTGAGGTTCCAGTAATGTCAGAGCTTTGAGGAATGCGGAGTACCCCTTTATTGCCATCACTCCCAGATCCACTCTAGCTCAAGTGGTAGCACCTGATAGGATCCTATCTATGGGTCAAATAAAACTAAGTTGAATTCTTTGAAATAGAACTGTTTATATGTATAAAAATGGATTTGACATTAAATTACCTAAAATGGTTGATATGCCATAAAACCTAACCAAAGGGTTAAAAAAAAATTAGTTATGTCATATAACAAGGACTAAAGTCTAAAAGTATGAAGCCCATTTGGCTGGGGCTGTTGAATACACCCACTGCATCTCTGCAGATGGGTGACACCCTCCTCCACAACAATAAGTGTCCTGGATATGACACTAAGCTGTCTGGTGGTGAGACATCAGTCTTGGATCTCTGGGGAATGTGGAGTACTTTCTCATTGCTATTGCTCCCAGGTCCATTCTGACCCAGAATGGTAATACTTGATAGGGTCTTATCTATGGGTCAAATAGAACTGTTTGACCATTTAACTGTGTGCAAAAAAATAGACTAATGTTTAATTGAATTATTAGTATTACATAGCAATGCTTGTAATCATTTAACTGTGTGCAAACAATAGCAATACTTAATTGTGTGCAAACAAATTCTTCTTCATTTTTTTAAAATGAAATTACCTCCAAACTATTCATTTCAAAATTATATATGTATATCCATTTAACTGTGTGCAAACAAATGACTGATGTTAAATTAAATTGTTAATATGATTTCAAGTATTGCTATTAATAAATATCAATACTTGAAATCATATAACTGTGTGCCAACAAAGGATTAATACCAAAATTTCTTGTTTTTTTTCTTACTAATGTTTGCTACTTTATGAGAAGAGCTAATCAACACTTTTCCACTGCTAATACTATTACAGCATAATGCAAGGGTAGGGGTTCATTACCTGTTGATTTCTTTTTATTTAGCCAGTCCCTAACTTGGCAAAGAACATTTCTCTTTTTCAACCTACCCAACAAAACCATGTATTGATCCAGAGCTCTGTCTCTCCCAGTTACTGCCAATTTAGCTCTTGAATCCTATTTCTAAACACGAAACAGTGTGGGACTTACCTATAAGCTGAATAAGCTATAGCTTTGGACCACACACCCTCAGGTCTTATTTTCTTAAATATATTCTAATCTTATCATTAGTTTTTATTCTTTAACACTAATTCATCAAAATACACACACACACACACACACACACACACACACACACACACACACACACACATATATATGAAAGTAAATAATGAAAATGAATCCGACAATGTAGAGAAAAATTGAAAGACAAGGTTATCCAAAAAGAAGAATCTAATGTAAAAGAAAGTCAACTTTATAACATTTTGGCCCTAATGAACCATCATCAGGACTTAAAAAGGATAATATCAAGTGATGTTAGATCATCGATGGATTTTTAATGAAATACAAAACAAGAGGTAAACTATATATATAGAAAAAAGGGGTAACCATTTAATCAATAAATCAGCGTTCATATTCAAAAATATTTTACTTGACCATTTTAAGACATTGATGTAGAACAAATAGAATTTTCAAGAGAAATAATGAATTAAAAGGAGAAAAACATATCAAATGACATGAGTCTGATTTTTTATTTAACAATAATTAGTTATTTGCATATGATAGGTTACATTGTTTCCTCTTCCTTTTTCTCTTTCCTTATATTCCCCCATCTCCTCTCTCTTTTATTTCCTTCTCTCTCATTCTTCCGTTCTTTTCTTTTCTTTCCTCTTTCTTTCTCCTTTTAATTCATTATATGTTCATATCTACATTTTTATGTCATTGTTTTTTAAAAGTTAATTTTTTTTGTTGGCAAAGGTTACACTTTATTCTATTAAATACAAATAGTTTTTAAACAGGTCTATTTGACTTCTATATGAGACCTTAACAGACACTACCACTCTGAATCAGAGTAGACTTAGGAGTAATGACAATGAAAAGGTACTCCTCACTCCCCCAGATCTCGAGAACTATATTAGATAGAGTATAGTGTCATACCCAGGACACCTCCTTTTTTATGGTGGTGGGGTATTTACCCCTTTGTGGAGGATATAGTCAGCATATTCTAAGCCTTAGGGACAGGGCATTATTGATTAGAGTGCAACACTTTGATCTTAAACAAAGCACACAGATACATAAATAATACCATCAATTTTTATATGTATTGAAAGTAAAGTTCTAAAAATTAAAGCAATTTTTTCCTGAAATTGTTTACATCTAAAAGAATTGACAAATATTGCTGTTTCATATAAATTGGGGTATATGTTATTTGAATTATTCTTTTATGAAAAGAATTTTATTTATCAAAGCATTAGAAAAACTTTATTTGCTACAAGCCAATTATTTTAGATTAGCAACTCTAGATCATCAAACATGATAGATAAGAAGAAAATACACTTATTGGCTCTGTTACCCACATCTACAAGTTATATAAAATCATATAACAAACATAGCACAAACTCTTACTGACATATTGGAAAATAATTTGGTAATAGAATCATTTAATTAGTGCTAGTCTTGTCTCATCCAATGAACAAGTGAATTACATGCCAGGATGTGTGTGCAAGCCTAGTAGAATTTATTTAACACACATGATGGATTCAATCCTTATATCTTCTTGAGTTTTCTTTCTTTCTTTCTTTCTTTCTATTTATTTTTATTTTCTACCTATACAAACAAAATTTCCGTACTTTGGAATGTTAGTGATGGATTGACTTTTAATTAGGACAATCAAATTTATATTCATCTATTCTGAATGTTTGTGAATGTATCTATGTGTATTCAACAGAGAGAGAGGGGGGGAGGAATGAAGAGGGAGGGAGTGTGAGCAAGCAGGGAGTGAGTGAATGAATGAGTGAGAGAGAGAGTTGAGAGTGTGAGAGGTAGGAAGAGTGCAGAAGAGGATGAGAAAAGATATGTTTAGATGGATAGATCAACTATCATAAAATAACAAACAAAGATAGATTCAGTAGGGTTACCCAATATTGCCTGAAGTAAAAAAACGTTTTTTTTTTCATCAATAGAACCTCCTTTATATTGTGTTGTTACACTTAATATCCTGTATCAATCAGTCCAGACCCCTTTAGCTACTTGTATATAAAACATAATATTTATCTGTCCTGCGACCTTTTCTTACTTTAGAGTAATGAGAAAATCCATTGTTACAGTAACACAAGTCAATATTAACCATCTACATGTTGGCTTTTCTAAACACTCACACACACACACACACACACAAAACATTTTGCAATGGTATTTGCTCTAAACACACACACACACACACATACACACACACAAAACATTTTGATATGGTATTTGCTCTAAGCACACACACACACACAAAAAACATTTTAGCTCTCACACATACACACAAAACATTTTAGCACTAAACACACACACAGAGAAACACACACACATAGAGAAACACACACACACATACACACAAAACATTTTAGCTCTCACACATACATACATACACACACACACAAAACATTTTAGCTCTAAGCACACACACAGAGAAACACACACACACATACATACACACAAAAAACATTTTAGTTCTCAATACTCATACACACACACACACAAAACATTTTAGCTCTCACACATACACACAGAGAACATTTTAGCTCTTAACACATACACACAAAAGAAATTTTAGCTCTAAAAACACACACACACACACACACACACACACACACACACATACAAAAAACATTTTAGTTCTCAACACACACACACACACAAAATATTTTATCTCTAAAGGAGTTGATTAAAGCATAACAGTTATCATCATAGGAAGTAGATTCAGCTACCCAAGTTCAAATTCTGAGGTTGTGTGCATTTCATATAATGCAACTACACTTAGGAAAGGTATGAATTTCTCTATTCTCCCTCCATTTATGGGCAAATAAAAGGGTAGATTTAGCTCTTTAACCTTGGTATAGCAACTAGTCTTGGAGAAGGAAAACTCTGAACCTAAACTAGTTGTTGACCTAGTGAGGGATGGGTTCAACTCTGCTTAATGAGTAAGCACCCCCACAACCAAAAACCAGGTTATGGACTAGTGAGAGATTAGCAATTTGATCTCACTACTAAGTAATGAGAAATTCTGTGGTTATGATATCATGGTTTATATATATATATATATCATCATCATCATCATCATGTCGTGCCGCCAGCACGGATATCCTTGACCATCTCTCGCCACTTTTCCCTATCGTTCATCGCCTCCGGCAGGTCTTCTGGGTTACATCCCGTGTCCTCACATAGCTGCTGTATGTAAGTTCGGGCTGGTCGTCCTGCTTTTGCTTGGCCATATGTGGGGGTCCATAGTAGTACGTCACTTACGAGCTCGTTTTTGCTTCTCCAGCAGTTTCCGGCGTGTCTGGCTCATCTGACCTGTATAGTTTTTGTGATGGGAGGCAGGTGGCCGTACATTTGGCTTCTCATGGGGTGTTGTCGCCAGGACTTGTTCAATATTGCTCTCAACATTCTTGTGTAGTTGCCGTCAAGTTTCTTCTCCAGCCGTTTGGTTAGCGTCCATGTAGTGCATCCATATAGCAGTATCGATACAACCGCTGCCTGGAAGAAACTGCGCTTCATTTCATCTGTCAGGTCTGATTTCCATATTATTGAGAGCCTATCTATAGCCGTCCATGCTTTCGTCAGCCGTGTGTTGATGTCATTTTCTGTTGATGAGACGCTACTTCCTAGGTAGGTGAATTCGTCCACTAGCCTCAGAGAGGCTCCGTCTAGAGTGGTAATGTTGCCGTTTGGTTGTAACACATATATTCAGTTTTGTGCGCATTGACATGGAGGCCAATGCCTGCTGCAGCTCGTTCCAAACTATGCAGTAGCATCTCTGCTTGATTAGGCGTATTCGCCAGTAACGCTAAGTCATCAGCGTGGTCGGCGTCTGTGATTGTTTTTCCGGGTACCTTTTGCTTCTTTTCTTAGTCAGCTCGAAGCCATTTTCTCTGATTTTGTCGATCGAAGCTCTAAGCACGTAGTCTAGACAGATGATAAAGAGGTATGGGGCTAGCGTGTCTCCTTGTAGTACTCCTGCAACAATGTCGAAGTATTCCATGTCTCCATCTGGTGAACGTACTTTCACTTTTGTGTTTTTGTAGAGGATCATTATTGCTGCTACGGTTTCTTTAGGTAGGCCGTATGCTAGTAGGATTAGTTCCATTTTCCCTCTGTGGATGGAATCGAAGGCCTTGGTAAAGTCGACAAATAGTAATGTCGCCTGAAGGTTTTTTGCCCGGACGCCTTCAAGGATTCTACGGATGGTCAATATTTGTGAGGTTGTGGATCTATTTCTCCGGAAGCCATTTTGGTTTTTCCTAAGGATGTTGTCTATTTTGGGTTCTATGCAGTTTCGTAGTAGGGCATTGTAGATTTTGGCTGCTATGGATGTAAGCGTTATCCCTCGGTAGTTCTTGGCTAATCCGAGGTCGCCTTTTTTAGGGAAAGGAAGGATGCATCCCTTCATCCATCTTTCTATCCTATTTTGTCTATAGACAGCATTGCATTGCCGGAGCAGTATATCGTCGAATTGTCTAGTCTTCCGCACTTCTGGGGGGATCTCGTCTAGCCCTGCAGCTTTCCTATTTTTAATTTTTTTAAGAACCGAGTCGAGTTCTTCTTTGGTGAAAGGCCCTAGTTTAATGTCTAATTGCTTACTGATAATTCTGGTGATCGGTTCATCCGTTATTTTCGGTGGGCTTCCTAGTAGATTTTTGAAATGCTGTTCCCACAGTTTTACTCTTTCTTGTTGATTTGCAGCTTTCAATTTTGCTTTGGCTGTGCTCTTCCTTCTACTTACTTCGTTTATTGTTTGCCAGGCTATCCTGGATTGTCTATCTTCCACCGAGTCTCTAATCTTATCTATTTGATTTTTTATGTATTCTGCCTGTTCTTTTAGATATATTCCTGCTAATTGATATTATGCTTTTTCTAGTTTTCGGGCATTTGTGTTTGTTGGGTTCTTCCGATAGCTTTTGGAGGCAGTTTTCACGAGTGCACATTTTTCTCTAACCTCTGATGTTTCCCAAGGGACTCTATATTTAGTTCTAGGTTTTGTTGGGATACACTTTGATGCCGCCTCTAGGTGTGCTTCAACAAAGTTTTCACTGGCCCATTGACATAATGGTTAGAATGTTCGCCAATGGCCTGAGAGACCTGGGTTCAATCCCAGATCAAGTCATACCAAAGACTCAAAAAATGGTATTTGATACCTGTTTGCTTAACACTCAGCATTATAAGGTAAGGATCAAGGGTAAGCGGAGCAACTCAGAGAAAGAAGGAGCACTCTCCCAGCATTATACAAGAAAAAGAAAGTATCATGTAAAAAGGGAATTAAATCTTACAGTTTTTGTAAACAATTATTTTACCAGACAGAAGAGAAGTAGAGAAGAAATTAAAGACAAATGTAAACTACCTATTCCTTTTACAAGTATTCCTTTTTTGATTGAGTATTAATTATATTCTGATATTGTGAGCATCCTGGAGTAGATTTAATTCTTACCAAGAATTATGAAAAGATGTCTATCTT
Source organism: Sepioteuthis lessoniana (assembly GCA_963585895.1). NCBI lineage: Eukaryota > Metazoa > Mollusca > Cephalopoda > Myopsida > Loliginidae > Sepioteuthis > Sepioteuthis lessoniana. The sequence continues at coordinate 73,812,174 of OY757909.1, forward strand.
TAAAACTTCATTACATTTACATACTGGAAAAAACTGTAGAAGAGTAGAAAGAAAAAGATAGTCGATGCTTTTTGTATATTCATTCACTGTGAATTGTAGGAATATCATAACAATTGATAACTTTAAGGGGAAGAATCATTTACTTACCAGAAATTGTTTTGACAATTGAACCTGTTGATTTTCTTGCTCACACAACATTGCATAGGATCAATTTTTCAGATATAAAATCTTTTGTTTTTTTTGTTTTTTTAGCTTTTTTCCTAATGAATTATACACTTGATTAAGATTGAAGAATGAATTGGTTCTAATATTGTGTTAATATCAAGAATATAAAGAAGTAATCCAGTTTGCTAACAAAAAAAATTGGTATAGAACCCATAAGACTTGTACAGATTGTTTATTCATTACTGACTGTTCTCGTTATCTATTAATCTATACTTTAATTCAACTTTTTTTAATCAAATGAAATATTTTCAAAAATGTATTATTTTTTAATTAAAGGATGAAGAATGCATTTACTCATCTCCTCTGCCACAGGCAGGATGTGATACAAGGTCAATTTTAAAGCAGAGCAAAGCTGCTTTGAATTAAGAGTTTTTCTTTTCCTAGATTTCTTGTCTTACCAAGCCTAAAGAACCCAGTCCATTCAACTCTTTACCTATAACTGGAGGGAGAATAGATGGATTCATGCCTTTCGCAAGGGCATTAGCACAAAGTGAACACAGTCTCATCCAGAATTGGAACTCAGGTTATCAATTCCATTTCCTTTGAGCATGCTTGCTAAAAGTTAAAGGATGAAGTTGACAGAAACTGTATGTAGAATTGTAGAGAAAACCAAAGTAATAAGACTGACTATACAGAAGAATTTGCAAAAACATTATGGATGTCTGTATGTAGCATTTTAGAGAAAACTAAAATAATAAAAATATACTGAAGAATTTACAAAAACATCAATAAGAATATTATTGAATGTCAGAAAAAATATAGGGATTTCCACACATCTAAGATTCCTGTGACGTTTCAATTCAGAGTATAAATTCAGATTGTCTCTTTACCTTCACAGTCATCAGTTTCACTTACATCAAATCATTCAAAATGTCCAAAAAATTGATTTCTTATGAGCATTTGAGAATGTGTCTATATGATTTTAAAATGGACTTCAGTTCAGCTAAAATCAATGCACTAAATCAATCAGCCCTTCAGAGAAGAAACTGCAAGCCATATGAGAGCTTAACAGTGATTTACCATTTGATTGAAGGCGTTAGACAAGCATCAAAATGGATGATCATTGCAGCTGCAATGTGGACAAATTGTTCAAGATTTTTTAAATCTATCCATATGAGACCAGCAAATGATAGTGCAGTGGTTTAACTGCACTCACCTACCACCTTAACTTATTTTGCTGCTATCAGCAAAGTCTCAAAACTGAAAAACTTAAGTGCTAAATTTATTTATGAACAGCAGTCAAAAGTCTCGGTTTTTGATTTTTCTGAAGTGCATACATGAATGGTTATATTCTTGTCATTACAGACAATGAAATAGGTGCTACACTATTTTCTAGGGGCAAACTAGGGTCTTTAGCTTAATGGCAACCAGTCTATGAGAAAGAAAACTCTGAATTCAAACCAGCTTTTTTGAAAGATTTAAGTGAAAAAGTAAAGTTGGCAACATTAGTCGAGGGTGACCCAAAGGCTCCCTTTTCAATAGCTACTACACCAAGGTGTAGGGGAGGGCACTACTCCTTTCTGTGGATTGCTCCACTTTACTCTTGATCCTTACCTTATAATGCTGAATGTTAAGCAAGGCAGCATCAAGTACCATTTTTTGTGTCTTTAGTATGATTTGACCTGGGGTTGAACTCCAGTCTCTCAGACCATTGGCGAACACTCTACTCATTAGGCTATACTCTGCTTAAAAATTGATATTTTGTCACATCCTTTCTATGGTAGAGGCTATGAGTAAATCCATACAATCCTCGAAACTAGAAAGACAAAGGAGTCATTTCTGTATCTATGCTGCAACCAGAGTTATATTAGAAAAAGTCTATAATTTATTGGTGGTGAAATATGCAGGAAATTACTTAGAATTGCTAGATCTGAACTGTTACTGCCAATGTTGTAGCTGTACAAAATCCGCTTGTTATACAATACCAGACCACATGTTGCAAAGATGACATGTGAAAAAAGTTAGTCTAGTTGAGAATTTCTGCTGCACTTACCTTTTTGTCTGATCTTATACTATCTGATTATAATCTTGTTTTCTTCCTGTAGAAATTTCTGAATGATCAGGGCTTCTCAAATGACAACCTTAAAATTACACTGCTAAATTTGTTTAATTCAAAACATGTCATTCTGTCACAAAGGAATCTGTGATTTATCTACATATGAGAAAGAATGTTAATGTTCAGAAACTTTCTTAAGGATAGAAATGTTCATGAATAGAAATAGAGGGGAGAAAATGTAAATCTATGCTAACAATTAGGACAAGTTTGTCTCTTCTCTATAGATAAACAAATAGTTTGATACAGCTACCAAATTTAGTATATATATTATTAAACCAAGGGAAAAGGTTTTAATGTTAAAAGATTTTTTATTCTTCATGGGGAAAGAGGTATCATCCAGAAGGAGTCTGTAGCAATAAACAATGATCATTGAGAAACTCTGTTGCTGCAAGATGTAATTAATTATACAGAATTTAAATTTCCAAACTTGAAAAAAAATTATCATTGTCTTTCTAAAATGATTACTCCCATTTAATTAAAGATTCTAAATTGATTTATAGGTAATACTTCACTCTGGAGACATAAAATAATTACATAATGTTATTGCTTAAGACTAACAATCCAAACAAAAAACAAAATGTTTTAATTGATAAATCTTTTAAGTTTCATTTACTTTAGTCTAAAATATTTCCCTACAAAACCCCATTAGATATTTATGAAATATTAATAATATCAAAATTTAATTGATAATTTTCTTTTCTCTTATGTTGGCTTTTTTATGATACTTATTACCATTTGTAATCATTCAGTATAAATTGTTAATTAAAAATAAAGATGGTAAAGTGGATATTATTTAGGAAAATAGAATAAGTAGCAGGAATTTTTTATATTTTTCTATTTGTCTCTTTGTGTCTGTAAATCAAATGATTAAAAAACTACTTTTGTGTTATTGTAACCAGTTTTGATCCAAATCTTGGTATTTACTCTGATGCAGTATGAGCTAGCCATACCTATTCCTGATGGCCTGAATTTTGTCATTCTAATTCCCCATGGGCAGATATATCAGAAGAGTGGGGGCAACTATCCTCCTAAATTTAGGCAAAATATTGGGAAGACTTCAAGGAAAACAAAAAGAAACGTGTTTTTATCTGAGTAAAATTTTGTGCAAGTCAAACCTCTCTTCCCCTATTAACTTGAAGAATCCACCTACACCTTTGTCATTTCACACAGTTGATTAGCTCCTTAATTCAATGAAATTTACTTACTACACATAATTATAAAATGAAACCATTTTCTCTTAGTCTCCATTTCACAGTGATTCTCATCATGACTCAGTTTTGTTTTTTTTTTATTAATATCTGCTGACATTTTGTTTTGTTTTTCTTTCTTTACTCTATGAAACAAGCAAACATAAAACATTCTCTTCATTTACCAGTGGATTAAAGGTCAGAGAGACAAGCAGCCAAAATGTTCTTGAGATAACAAACAATGTCTCTTATCAGAGTTTCTTTATGTCAGTTTTACCATCTGTAATTTCTTTGGCAAAGGTAAATAAGCCTTGATTTTTAGAGAGTTTTATTTAGTGGTGAGAATTCTTGGAGGTGCAATAAACAGTATTGAAAGTGGAATCAGCAAACCAAGTTCAAATATCAATTGAGAGAGTTTGTGTTCACTTTAAGAAAGGCATGAATCCATCTGTTCTCACCTCACCCAAGTATAGGAAAAATAGATCTGTAGCTTTGGTTGAAACACCGTCTTATTAGCTGGGGCTGTAGAACATGCTGACTGCACCTCTCTAGAGGCATAAGACCTCTCCAATGAGTATCCTATAAGCTGGAGCTGTTGAATATGCTGACTGCACCTCTGTAGAGGCTTAAGACCTCCCCAATAAGTATCCTATAAGCTGAGGTTGTAGAACATGCTGACTGCACCTCTCTAGAGGCATAAGACCTCCTCAATGAGTGGATACTCATTGGGGAGGTCTTATGCCTCTACAGAAGCTTAAGACCTCCCCAATGAGTGTCCTGGGTATTTCAATCATACATCTTAGATGCATCAGGGAGGTCTTCAGTGATGCGCTATCTTCATTGGTATAAGACTTTGCTGTATACAGTAGTGAGGCACCAGTTTGGAGCTTTGGGTAATGTGGTTTAACCTTTCATTACTATTGCTCCCATTTATACTTGAGACCTTTTAACTTTGTGCAAAAAGATGATTAATATTAAATAGAATTATTTGGACTGGATAACAATACTTGAAACCATTCAACTGTGTGCAATCATTTAAAAATAAGATGACCTACAAACTTTTTACTTAATATATATATATATATATATATATTAGTTTGGTTTCTTTTATGGCCTATCAACCTTCATGGGTTATTCAATGGCAAAGCCATCCTTATAGAAGATCAGCAGTAATACTATTTAAGCCATAGTTGGTGGTATACGGGGGTTCAGTACCTTCCCAAGAGTATTTGTCTGAATGAATGTAATAGCATGACAGGAGTTTAAGCTTGCTTACTTCAAGGCCACAATGGTTTTAGCCATTAGACCATGGGGACTCTCTCTCTCTCTCTCTCTCTCTCTCTCTCTCTCTAAATGTGTGTGTGTGTGTGTGTGTGTGTGTGTGTGTGTGTGTGTGTGTGTGTGTGTGTGTGTGAACAGGATTTGGCATTAAATAACCCATGAGGGTTGATATGCCATGAAACCAAATAACCAAACATAATCTGCATTGGAAACCAGTCTAAAAGAACGACTCAAGATTCCAAATCAGCTATATCATAACCTTTAAAACTTTCTTGTTAAGATGTTCAGTGCACAAGTTCAAGCACCAATCAGAACAAAGATTAAGTATCTGACATCCTCCCAGTATTTTAGCTTTTTATGTTTTCATGCAGATATGAATAATTTTATTCTCTGGATGACAAGAATGAAAATATCAAAATGTGGAATCAATTAAAAGGATAAACAAAAGCTTGCTAGTGTTTTCATCTATAAATCCTAGTAAGTTGCAAAATAAAATTTGCTATTACAAGAAATTCATACTCAAAGACTGTGGAATATTAAAACATCAAAAAGGAAATGCTTAAAAATAAAACATTAAGAATAAAAGTAAGGATTGAATCTAACCGATACAGTATATATAAAAATAATTAGCACACTTCTCTCCCTTGTTAGTTAGAGACTTCATTTTTATGGAATAATGAATTTATTCTGATGATGCTATTCCTATAGTGAAACATGTTAATCTGATTGCTTATACGGTGTTCATTTTTTCTTAGCTGAAAATTTATTATCATGTAAAGATGTAATTGTACATTTTCCTGATAAAAAGTAAAAATTTATCAATTATCAAATTCACGAAATTATTCTATTTAAAAATTTTTTATATAAACAATTTTTACATAAATGATTTTCTTTTTTTGAAAAACTAAATGCTCAAAAAATTGTTATTATACTGCAACATCATATTTTACAGTATACTCATTCAAAAGTTATCTTTCATATCCATTAATCTTAATGTTGAATCTCATCCTTATTATAAAATTTACATTATAATTGACTGCAAGTAGATGAATAAGGGGAAGTATTCTATAATTAGTATTTAAGAAATCTCCTTTAAGTAGTTATAATAATTCATGTGAATACAAATGTATACTCTCACTCTTATTATTAAATTGCAAATTTGATTGAAAATTGCTTTTTTTTTTTTAAGTTAGAGTATTTTAACACTATTGTGTTAACTCTTGCTATGATATACTATTTTTGCTGTGTTAAGGTAACAGTCAAACATACAAAAAAAAGGATCATTATACTTATAGACATTAAACAAATGAACCAATTTACACAAATATACAATTATATAATCTTTGTAAGATTAACTTTTAAGTTAGTTTGAAGCATAATGATATGGACACTAATAGCAAAATTTATATGCAAACTTTAATAATATATCATTAGTTGTTTAGAGGCCACCGTCTGCTGACTTCAAATCACATTCTAATCATAGTATCTATGTTATGGTTAATTACAAGTAAATGAATAAATAAGTACACCCCACAAAGCAGCAGCTGTACAGCCACCTACCACCCATCACGAAAACTATCAAAATTAGATGAACTAGATATGCAGGACACTGCTGGAGAAGTAGGAACAAGCTCATTAGGGATGTACTCCAGTGGACCCCTTCACATGGATGAGCAAAGGCAGGATGACCAGCTCGAACCTATATACACCAGCTCTGTGCCAATATGGGATGCAGCCCTGAAGACCTACCGGAAGCGATGGATGATAGGGAGGGGTGGCCAGAGAGGGTCAGGTATAACCATGTTGATAGCGTGACATGATGATGATGATGATATGATTAGTATTTAATAGTTATCTCTCTTTAGAAATGACAATGATTAGAATGAATGTAAATACTGATGTTCCATTATTATTAATATGCAAATTGTATCAGAGACTTTTAAGATTACTGCTCTAGGATAACTCTTGATAGGTATGCCATTTTTGTTGTTATATATACAAAAATTGAATCATTATACTAGATTTACACTTTGTTAACATATTTGAATTAAAAAACATTTTCATTAATTTAATCAAGATAATATTAAAGAGATAAAATCATTGTAAACTATTTAGATTTTTTATAATAACAATTAACATTTTGAATAATTTTTTAAATGACAACAAAGATTATAAAATAGACATTGTTTAGAAAAAAATCAAACAAATATAGAAGGGATTTTTTGACATTTGTCTGTCTCACTCTATCTGCCATTCAAATTTTGACCTTTTATCCAGTATAGATGAGTAATTCAGCTCATGATTTTTTTATATTCTTTTACATGAAGAGATATTTTAAGAAATTTCTTTCTTGCCTAATCTTTTCCTTTAAAAAATAACTTGTAAGTTTTTATCTCAGTCTATTGATGCTTCATTCATTTCTTGAAAAAACACTTTAATTTAATACAGAGTAATGTAAACTGACCCTAACATGGAAACAGTTTCTGATAATCTCAAAGGAATTATTAAATTACATATGTTGTATATAATAGGAAAAGGCTATTAGCAGTCATTACTTCTGCTGTTGCTGCTATTATCATATTCCCTTCAGAACCAATGAGTTGCCAAAAAGCCAAGGGCTAAAAAACCCAATCTGTTTGTTAAGGAGCATAAAATCTAATTTGGAAATCAGAGTACAAGAGATTATAACCATTTTGTCATGCGTGCCAGATGTTGAGTGAACCCTTGTTGACTGTGAGATAAATCCTCTTAACCTCATTCACAGTTATGATTTAGTAATTATACCATTATTATTTGTGTATAATATGCACTCATTTATAACATGCACCCCTAAATTTGGGCTTTAAAATTCTGAAAAGAATTTTTTTTTTTTAACTTATATAATATCCATTGAGATTTAGAATTTTTACCTGCCATATTTAACAATTGTACAATTTTTTCTCTGGTTTGTATAGACTAAAAATAAAATTTTATGCAGTTTTTGAAACAAAACATTCATGCAGTATTTAAAGCAAACATATAGACATGTTCACATAAAACTGCAACAAAATTATAAGCAATTCGGAGAAACAAAATTATAAACAAACACACATTCCAGTGTCTATTTCTCTTCAGCAGCATAAAAACAGAAGTGTTTGTTACACATTGGTTAGTTTAGATTATAGATATAACTTATATTTATTCATAGCATTACAAATATGGTGATGCATGTTAATATTTCATTTTAATATATAATATGCGCCCCTGAGTTAAAAATCAGGTGATAAAGTGTGTGTTATACACAAATTATTACTGTACACTGATGAAAAAAATAAAAGAGAAAGGGGAAATAAAAGATGTCAGGTTTATGAGAAAGAATTAATGTTCAATTATGATTATTTGTTTGATCATCCCAAAGAAACTCTAAAAATCAGTGTTGTATACACATGTATATCAGGGATGGGCTGATCTATAAGTGTCTAAGGACCCAAAACACCACCAGACCTAAATGGCAAAAGCCTTAGTATTTCATTGGCCTCAAATGAATCAATGTTTTATAGTTAAAATGTTTCAATACTAAGAATCATTAGTGTTTTATTATTATACTCTGTCAACATAACACAGAAAATAAACACCCCAATTGATGTCTTTATATTTTTTGAGACATGAAGCTTTAGAAATAAGTGTTTAATTAAGATTGTACAAATCTGTATAGAATGGATGATAGGGTTATCTGTCTATATGCCACATGATGAATACACATCCAAATTTTTATCCAATAGTAACAATTATACCAAGTGGAATTGATGAGTATTATATAGTACTAGCTGAAGTACCCATCTACACCTGGTAAGAGGTCAAGACTTTGATCAAAACTTGTTATAATCACAGTAAAAATGGTTCCTAACTGATGGTGAGCTAATTAAGTTTTTTTTTTATCTGAGATAAATCATGTCAAACTGTTGTTTAAATAGAATCTTGTAAAATATTAGAATTTTGAGGTAAAATCATGGCGGGCTGTAAAAAATTTCACTGCATTTTGTAGATAAATGTATTTCATTTTGTTCAATTCAATAGAGTAACATTCTTGTTTTTGTTCAGATTGTTAATGCTAATGAAATTGGATGGATCTTCACGGAAACATTTGGCTGTCTTTATAGAGGACAATCAAACTCTTCTCAATTATTGATATAGATGACGAGAAAATTGTTACATTTTTAGAATAGATTTGTTTTTAGCAGTCAGAAAGGTGCTTTAGTATTTTTTTATTTTTTAATCCAATGAAGGTAATTAATATAGTGTGTATCTACTATTAGTTTAATATTGAGAAAATTATATCCATATATTGTTATAATATTACAGGAGTTATTTAATATACTAAAAGATTACTTTTGGTCAAGATATAGCTTTTTCGGCCTCTGTGATATATAATTTATCTAACACAGTAAAAGATTACTGTTGGTCAAGATATAGCTTTTTCAGCCTCTGTAATATGTAAATTATCTAACACAGTAAAAGATTACTCTTTGTTAAGATATAGCTTTTTCAGCCACTGTAATATGTAGATTATATAACACAGTAAAAGATTACTGTTGGTCAAGATATAGCTTTTTCAGCCTCTGTAATATGTAAATCATCTAACACAATAAAAGATTACTCTTTGTTAAGATATAGCTTTTTCAGCCTCTGTAATATGTAAATTATCTAACACAGTAAACGATTACTGTAGATCAAGATATAGCTTTTTCACCACTGTAATATGTAGATTATCTAACACAATAAAAGATTACTCTTTGTTAAGGTATAGCTTTTTCAGCCTCTGTAATATATAATTTATCTAACTCAGTAAAAGATTACTCTTTGTTAAGATATAGCTTTTTTAGCCTCTGTGATATATAATTTCTCTAACTCAGTAAAAGATTACTGTTGGTCAAGATATAGCTTTTTCAGCGTCTATAATATGTAAATTATCAAACACAGTAAAAGATTACTCTTTGTTAAGATATAGCTTTTTCAGCCACTGTAATATGTAGATTATATAACACAGTAAAAGATTACTGTTGGTCAAGATATAGCTTTTCAGCCTCTGTAACATGTCAATTATCTAACACAGTAAAATATTACTGTTGGTCAAAATATAGCTTTTTCAGCCACTGTAATATGTAAATTATCTCACACAGTAAAAGATTACTCTATGTTCAGGTATAGCTTTTTCAGCCTCTGTAATATATAATTTATCTAACATTAAAGATTACTCTTTGCCAAGATATAGCTTTTTCAGCCTCTGTGATATATAATTTATCTAACTCAGTAAAAGATTACTCTTTGTTAAGATATAGCTTTTTCAGCCTCTGTAATATGTAAATTATCAAACACAGTAAAAGATTACTGTTGGTCAAGATATACCTTTTTCAGCCACTATAATATTCTTATGATTTTGACTTGTACAATACCTGGTCAACTTGTTTTCTAAAATCTTTTGATAAATTATTTTTCTATTAAATGATGTTTTTTGTCTCATTGCAGGTCTTTCAGTTTGTAGGGATTCAAAGGCCCTCCCCCCATGGAATGAAAAGAGAGATTTGTGCAATTGACAGTAGCAGAATGATTCTTTGGCCAAAGTGCCCTCAACTATTGCACAGAACTTTTTTTTTTTATGAAAACATGATGAGTAAAAAAGTAAAATCATTTTTTTTCTTTGTAGGTCTGTGATTTCAGTATTTGACCAATGATCACTCAGGCGTCACTCATTGACCAAAGTTCCAGTGGTCAAGATTGGGCAAAAACTTTTTTCCTATATTAAATATATAGCAAAATTATCTGAAATTTTTAAAAAGAAAAAAAAATCTATAAAAAAATCTTTTAAAAAATAGTTAAAATTTTGAAAAACAATTGAAAGAAATATAATTTTCTTTTCTGGGTGGCACAATAAAAAAATTAACATTTTTGAACTCTTAATTTCATATATATATATATATATATATATATATATATATATATATATATATATATATATATATATATATATATAAACCACCCATAATCTGGAGTTTAAAAATGAATTGGATTATCTGATAAAATATAAAAAAAAAAAAAAAAATGAAAGCTAATATGAACAGAAGAGAAAGGAAACAAAAAAAGGAATGATTTAAATGCTTATGAAAAAGAGATTTCATTGATATATATTAAAAATATACAAAAGAGGTGACAAGTTTAGTTAAAAGAAAAAGGCAAAGAAATAAGAATATATATAAATATATATATATATATATATATATATATATATATGAGGCAACATCTACATTAACCCCCTGGGGATTGGGAATCTCAAGGGAAATGTTGCTGACAAGAAAAACTTAAAACTTTTTAAAAATTGGATTGTGAGATAAAATCTATATAAAAAAATGAAAAGAAAATTAAGAAACAAAATCCAAAATGATACAAAATGAGAAACAATAGTATGAAAATAAATATACAAACAAAAAAATACAAGCTGTGATATTTTTGTGATGCCTTGGATCTTCCTAAGTTTACTCAATGGAATCATAAGGTGCAGAAATTACCGGAATGCTATTTACCTTTGCAACATATTTCACCACCACTACTACTACTACTACTACTACTACTATTACTACTACTATTACTATTACTACTATTACTATTACTACTACTACTACTACTACCTTTAACAGCAAGAGGACAGCAGGCAGTAATGGTGGTCCTTGTGAAAGTAGGCCATTATATCATTAATCCAGGAAAATGGCCAGGGAATAGCCACAAGTCGCTTCCCCATTAACACCAAGGAAAATCATAGCATTTTTCGAGAGTGTAAAAGTTGATTTTTTTCAAACGTCCTTCATTCAAAATCTGTCCTGTATATCATTATGTATTTTTTATTTAACAAGAAAGAATGTTATCATGTTTTCAGGTTAATGCTGTTGCTCAGGTTTGAAGACATTGAAAAAAAAAGACAATAGACAAAAAAGCCACTATTTGATTGAAAGAAAATAACCTGAACTGGTTGATTGCTGTTTGATTCTCTGAGAGAATATAATGATCATTTGGGACGGTTTTCGATATGTGAGAACAGAAGAATCAACTTATATACTTCTCGGATAACTTTTTTTTATTAGCCTTGGCATTAAACGGGAGTGTTCAAGAAGTCACTGCCCAATTTTGGAAAAATTCACCTCAATGACTGCAAAGATGGGACAAAAGGAGAAGGCGGCAGCAGTAGGGGTTGGTATACTTGTCCGGAGAACTTTGCTGCCCACACGGCCGGACTACTACTATTAATTCTACAGTTATCCATACTTCTAAAATCTGCTACTATTACTACTACTAATACTACTACTAATACTACTACTAATATTATTATTGTTATTTCAACAGTTACTACTTTTGCAAATATTATTGCTACCATTTGCTCCTACTACTGTGCTATAGAGTACAAACCCCAAATTTTTATTACAAAACATAGCCACATACATGTAGAAACACACAGACATATGCACACACTTGAATTAATATGGAAATTTACATATATATTTATACTTATTTACAATATATGTATATGTATGCAAGTAAACATTCATATAAGCCTATATGTCACACACACATACACACGCACATATATATGTATATATCTGAAATAATTTGAGACTATAAACGTGAGAATGTCAGCGTATGTATGTTACTTGTGTTTAAGTGCAATAAAGTATGATCATATATGTGTGTGCATGTATAAATTGCTATCAGTGTTTATATGATTTACATTTTTATCAACAACTGAATAAATGCTGTTTGGTTATAACTGAGTGAGTATGTGTTTCTCTGTATGTTCATATATATATATATATATATATATATATATATATATATGTATATGTGTATGTGTATGTATGAAAAGGTATATGACCATGGCACCACCAGTTCATTTTTGGTCACCAAAGTCAACTAACATCATGTTTGGTTAACAGCAAATAGATGACCATCTAAGAACCAGTATCCATTGTGAATTGGTCAACCTTTGGTCATCCTTGGCTGTTAAAATAATTATCTGGTTGCTAAGTCCATTATGTTTGTTGAAGAACCCTGTACAAAAAAACAACAAAAAGCAAACAAACAGATCCTTTATGCAAATGAATTCCTCAGTAAGGGCAATCCTTTTTATCCAATAAAATAAAAATTAGTAATCTGCTGTGAGTTGTGACTTGTATGCATGTAAATGTGAGTTTGGCATTATGTTAGTGAAAAAGAGAAAACCAAAAAGTATTTTTAAAAAAAATAATAAAAGTAGAGAAAAAGATCAAGAAGAAGAAAAAAAAAACAAATTCTCTGGTCAACGAGAGACTTGAGTCTGACATTTCTGCAAGTAAGAACAAAAAGATCATTTTCAAAAGAATTTGAAAAAAAAAAAAAAATGATTAAAAGAATAAAAATAAAAATTTTCCAAAAAAAACATTTTCTAAAAATGATTGGCTAAAAATGCATGCCATCACCCTACACCTCCTCCCACCAATTCTTGCAGATCTTTGCTCTTCAACATGTTGTCCAATATCAGTATCAAATTCTTGAAAACATTTTGTTTGAAAGCAATTCCTTAGCAGAAAAACACAAACAACTACAAAAAAAAAAACACAAAAAAACGGGTCACTTTCATCCTTTTACTCTTTCTCTATTTCTTTTTCTCTCGTTTTTTTTTTTTTTTTTGGTTTTTTTTTCAAGGAAACTTCTTTACTTTGTCTTATTTTTATAAATGTGAATTTTCCTAAACATTTTTTCAAAGTTTATCTTTTGAGTGTTATTATTTTATGTTTTTTCTCTTGTTTATATACATACTTATTATATACACAAATGTTTTTCCCCAAGTTTGGGATCTAATTGTTTATCATGAACATTATGGCTATTTTTTTTTTTTTTGCATGTATGCAACTCAACTTGTATTTATTATTTTCATTAGTTTTGGTTTGGTTTGGTTATGTTAATTTCTTCTTCCTTTTTTTTTTCAACAAAAAAACAGCACCCCAAAATTACCATTATCATTATCTCCCTTGTAAATCTGTTTTCTTTTTAAATGTAAGCAAAGTGCATGATAGCATTCAACTATGAAAAAAGAAAAGAAATGTAGGAAACAATGATTATGAAGAAGAAGAAAATAGTTGTTTTTGTTATCCTTCTTCACCAACTGAACCTAACTTATTCAAATAAATAAATGAACTTTTAAAGAGAGAGAGAGAGAGAGAGAGAGAGAGAGAGAGAAAGAAAGTCTTAATCAAAATAAATATTATTTTATACAACAGCACCTTATGTGACATCACTGCTGCCATCACCACAAAAAAAAGCAACATTTTAATTCATTTTTTAATTTCCATTTGAAAAATAATAATTTTCTCCTTCTTTATAGATTCCTTTGCCTTGAAAAAAATCCTATTTATAGGGAAAAGAGAGAACAAAAACAAAACAAAAGACATATACAAAACATACACACATAATGTACTTGCATCCTAATGCAGCTGTAATATGTACTTCTTTGAACATAAGAAGTTTAAACTAGACCGATGAAATTATCTTTGATTTCTTCAACATACACACATATTCTGTGGACTTGTGTGCATGTGTATGTGTGTATATATATATATATATATATATATATATATATATATATATATATATATATATATATATGCACATACACATGCAGATATGTATAAAACACAAAAATTGCATGTCCATAATCTATAAAGATATTTTCCAATGAATACATCAATATGTATATACAAGTATCACTTTTTTCCTGCCTATAAATGCATACATGTACCTTAGTTCTCATTCATACTAATACAATTAATAATTATCAATAATTATGTATACACACACACACACACACACACACACACACACACACACACAGAGACACGCGCCCGCACACACACAATCACGTGCGCACACTCACACTCACACACACACACACACATATTACATGCCTTCCAATTAGTATACCTACATGCATTTAAAATTTAGACATTTATGGACAGTCCACCCACCCTTAGGCCTTGTTGCCAAGGAAAGAGTTATTCATGAAAACTGAGGTACAAACAAAATTGAAAACTGACCAAGGACTTACCACTGCATTTGCTGTTTTGGCATTCAAGTCCTTATCTTTCTTATAACTACTGCTAAACTATTTCTTTACATTTCACTATTCTTGCTTGTAGTAAATTCTTCTTGTTGTTGTTATTGTTATTATTAACAAGACTACAAGCTGACAGCAACACAAAAAAAAGTTAACTTAATATGAAAAAAGCAGTCTTGATCTTTCTAGATTCTAAAAAAAGAAAAAAAAACAAGCAAAAGGTATATATTAAAAAACAAAAAATATCAAAATTTGACGTTTATAAACTTAAAAATCCTAGACCTGTATATTAAAAACGTACAAAAACAAAACAACTAATGATATACTTTTTAATTTTTTTTTCAATTTTAAAGATAAAAATGAAATTCTAATTTGAAAATGAAGAGATATTTGAGATATATATATATATATAAAGTTTTGGCTGCTAGGCAGCCAGTTCTGTTTCAGCATTTTGATTTAAAGTGTCTGGAATATGTTTCATGTATAAATGTTCATTCATTTGCGATGAATCCCAGTGTTTTCTTCATGTGTACACATTACTGTGTACATAACATTCTTCGTGTCTTTCTTTTTTTTTATCATATTGCAACAAAACTGGATATTGTAAAAAAAAAAAAAAAGCAAAAAAAAAAAGAAATGTCAGTGTTATTTGGGTAAACTTGGCTGTTTCCCTCTTTATGTTAAAGGTGGGTTAACTGCATTATTCTATTAGAAAAAATATACTGAAAAATTAAATAAGGAATGAAAAAGATTAAAAGAAGAAAGGATTAAAAGAAAGGAAAGAAGGAATACTTTTCTTTCTAGCTTTTTAAAAATATTTTCTTTTCTACCCCACTCTTTCATTTTCTTTTCTTTATATATATATATATATATATATATATATATATATATATATACATATGTGTGTGTGTGTGTGTGTTTGTGTATACATATATATATATATATGTTTGTGTATACATATATATATATATATATGTTTGTGTATATATATATATATATATATGTATATGTTTGTATGTATATATATATATAATATATATATATATATATATATATATATTATAAAGATAAAGGAAAAAAACAATACAAGACTGATAACTCAAAGCTCAATTTATTGTATAACTTTTGTTGGGAGCTGCAAATGGGTGTAGATAATATTTTTTATTTTATTCAAAGATTTTTTTTAATTTTTTTCTCTTTCATGATATGGAACTGAAGGTAGTCTTGCCCTGCCCTCCACATTATTCCTCCCACTTCAATCAAAGATTGTTGAAATTTGAGTCTATTTAACTTTCTTTGGTTGGAATGGTTAAGATATTTTTTTCAAGTTGGTAAATAGACGTACAGGGAAGATCCAGAAATTATATAAAATTGATGGCATCTTGATCGATAAAGAAGAAGGAAAAGATAAGGAAAATTATGATGCTCATAAGTCAATCATTATTGGAAAAGATAATAGCTAAACATATAAACACATGTAGCATGTTTTTTATGTGCATATATATATATATATATATATATATATATAGTTATGATAAGTCTAAAAAATATGCTTGTAGATAATCATTATGCAATTAACATACTAAAAGTGTGACCGATTTTGTTAATAGTTCAATATTCATTTATAAAATTTCAGGCTGCTTGTTCACATAGTAAGAACAGATAAATTGTGGATTATCAGTATGAATATGGAAATATTTGTACAAATAAAAATAATCAAACATACTAATTTTTAATCAGACATTGATTATCTACAAGCAAGTTTCTGAGAAGTTAACTTAATATTATATTCATTAAGATTGGCTTTTGGACAAATCTTATATGTGTTGGGGTGAGTGTTTCCGTGTGTGTGTGTGTGTGTGTGTATGTGTGTGTGTGTGTGTGTTACTAGTTTTCTGCTTAGTGCATGTCTATACACACATATACTTTATGTTGCATATATATGTGTGTGTGTGTGTATGTTTGCGCACATGAATTTACACACATGCATGCTCATATGCCCTGCTGTTAAATTTTTCTTAAATTTCACTCATGTGTACGCATAGGTGATATAGGTATGATGGCATATATGTTTGTGTGTATATCTGTGCATATATATGTGTGTGTGTGTGTGTGTGTGTGTGTGTGTGTGTGTGTGTGTGTGTGTGTGTGTGTGTGTGTGTGTAAAGAAACTTTGAACTAAATCAATTCTATGAATTACTTTGAACTAGACAATTTAAAGTCTCCTTTGTCTTCATTATTTTATGAATATTTTTTTAAAAGAATCAATGCTAAGAGGCTAGACACAGGAATGATACAAAAATCAAGGTGAGTTATTGAAAAACAAAATATCTGCCAAGCATACACTTGGAGAAAATTGAAATAGGAAAAATTCATTTAAAAAATTTTTTTGTATTGGAAAGTTTATTAAATTATTTTACTTTTTAACTCAAATGATTTTTTATTTACTTGTTAGTTTCTTTTTATTACTCCCTTAATTATATTTTATAACAATACACAAATATTTTCACATTGATTTAATACTATTCAAGCCATGAAATATTCTGCTCTATATACCATTAAAACTCTTGACCATAATGTAAAAATATTTTCATAAGACAGAAGTGCTTTTTTAAAAGAATTATTCAGTTTATTTTTTTGTTCTGCAATTTAAATTCAAATGATTAAAAACTGCTTGATGTTGATGAGTCTTGAATATTGAAACAATAATGATTAAACTACTACTACTGCTATTGCTACTTATAATAATAATAATAAAAATTAATAATAATCATAATAATGATGATGATGATGATGATGATAGCAGCTTTGTCAGTTGGTGAGATAATTTTTAAAATTTTATGAGTTATAATTTTTTAAATTTCTTTAGAGAATGAATGAGGGACTCCAGGTTTCATCTTGAAAAATGCTTGTGATCTAAATCTAAGATTGCAGATAGAATATCTTGGCAGATAGAAAGTTGAAATCATCATATGATACAGGAAACCAAATTCACTGGTAGCTTCTATATGTTGTCTTCTATTGTTACTGTCCAGTGCTTCCCACAATTTAAAAAAAAAAATTTACAAAATTTGTCTAAGCACTTTTTGCACTTTATTCTTGTGAGTGTCACTACCTACTCATATAAATAATCATCTCTCAAATCATACCAGCCAGAGATTATCTTGACTTTTTTGGCAATATTTATGGAACAATAGTAGCCACTAGGACTAGGCAAAATAGTCAATTGCTAGAGGCACTAAAATCTGGAGGCACCTTACAAATTCTGAACAATGTAGACAAAATTTCTTAATTTAACATAAAACATGAAAACTTGGTAATAAATAGAGTAGTATCTAAGACTGATGATAGAAATGTTAAGAAAAAAAAATTTACCTGAGGTGTAAAAATTTTATTCTGACTAGAAACAATGATACTTTGGGGGTTAAGTGGATTTTTTGAATCCAGGTTAAAAAGTCACAGGAAAAAAAGATAGAGAAAAAAGAAATGACTCTTACAACCAAAAGTGTTTACTCAATAAATCCATTACATCTCACTCAAATTAAAAACATATTTCTCTACAAAACTTAACCTTAACTGGCCAGCATAAATCATTGATTTTTTTTTCCTATAAAATTTTTCCTAACCAAAATAGTGATTTATTTTTCTCTGACTTTTTTTTTCTGACTATATTTTCCTCCATTTTATCTTTCTCCAAATTAAGCAGGAAAAAAAGGGAATATGCATTGTTGCTGAATCCCTTGATGCCAACAAACAACAAAAAGAATCAGAATTTATTCTAAGTACCAAATAAAATCAGCTAAAAATTGAACTTTTAGCAAAAATGTAATTTGGTTGTTGATGATCATAATGATGATGATGATGATGATGTTGATGATAATAATAATAATAATAATGATAATGGTTTTATTTATCTGTGTTGAAATATGAAAGTGATTCAGTTAATGCTGGACAAATATTTCACAACTTAAACCAATTCTTGTTGATTTGTTTATATCCTTAGAAATTTTACAATTTATTGGATAACTTCAAAAAATGTGGAGGAAAACATTACTTTTCCAATGGGTTCCATATCAAGTTTATTTCTTGTAAAAGCTTTTATACACTTAGCATAACAAATATAATTTTTAAAAATGTTTTGTGCAATACACTGATAAATATTATTTTCTTCACTTGTAATATTCACAAAGACTATAAATTTTACCATGATTAATTTTCTAACCTTTTAGAGTAGCCATGTAAAAGTGAGTAAATATTTAAATTAAACTTGTAAAATCAATACTAGACTATTCAAATCAGTCTTCAGTATAGACAAAGGCATTATATAAGTAAATTATTACATGTTCTCTAAAAATGACTTGATCAATCACACTCCAGGTAAAGTAGTAAAATCAGATATTTTTAAATGTGGACATCAATCAGGAATAATATTCTTTTATATATATAGATTTTTGTTTTAAATTTTTGAAAAACAAAAAGGGAATTTATATTTTTGACATAATGTTATTATTTAATAAATTTATATAAAATATTCTGAGAATGTTTTTATTTCTCTCTTGCTAATTGTATATTTAGTGCTTAAAATTAAACATTTGTTGATTAAAGAAGCATTTCTACTGGTTCTAACATAATTTTCAGATTTATTTTATTATATATTAGAATATCATTCTGAGAAATATCTTTTATGAACTGAAAAGAACTTTTTATTAGGACATATTATTATGAATGAATTAGTTATAATATTGCATCATTATTCTGACATTATTTTAAAAATTCTCTTTGCTTGTTGATTTGTTTATTGTCACTTATCTTGAAAAGAATTTGACAGCTTTGTTTTAAAATATTCATGAGAATCTTTCTGTGATGATTTGTAGTTAAAGGATAGGGTCATTAATAGAACTAGTAAAGATTATTCTTTCTTAGTTGATAGAAGACTAAACTTAAAAGTAGACATTGGCAAGACAAGTGTTTCAGATCCATATCCTTGGTATTCAGCCTTTATTTTAAAATTTCACAGAAAGTAATTTATAATTTATTTTAACTTTGTTTGACTTAAAGGAAACTTAGTAGTATGTGGACAAAGAGAAAATAAATTTTTGTCTTAATATTTATTTACCAAGTTTCTATGACAGAGTTGGAAGATTTTTGACTAAATTTAATAAATAAAATATTCAATAGATATTGATAATCTGTACCAATAAATTCACTGATTTCTTACTTGTTTGTATGCATCTGATGGGTAGCCAAATGGAATGGAAAATTAATTTATAAGAGTAACCTGATTTTCAGATGAATAGAGGAGAGTTGGTGATGACAGTGAATGATGATGTCAATAAATTTGCCACAGGTCAAGTTTGGATCAAAATTAATATTTCCAGCCAAATGAATAGACACAATGAGTTTACTATGAAAAGGGATGGTCAAGAGTAGAAGCTATTTATTTTTAGAAGAAAAAAATATCCTAGAAGAAAAAAACTGTCAATTTTGATCCAGAAGCATTATCAATATAAAAACTTTGTTTTTAATTTTATCAGAAAACTGTTTACTATCTTTTTTTCTTTTCTTTTTTTTTAAATATATATTAGAATTTATTTATTCAAAATCCTTAAGTCTTGATTACTTTCCATTCCCTATAATACCAAATACCCAAGCAAGTAAGTAATATAAAAAGTAGCGTTCATCATTTGAAAAATATTATCTGTATCAGGAATTATTTTTACTTTTTTCTTTGATATTTTCCAATAGCATCTGTTGATGATGAGAGATCTTCTGACCAAAAATTAGTTTTTTATTCTAAATATAGCAAAAAAAAAGATTAAAAAATAAACAGACAGAAAAGATGCGATATCATATCAATTTTTGTATATTGAATCATTTTCAAAAAACTACAAAGGGTCTAATAAACTGTTGGACATTTATATCTCTTATAGACAGTCTTCATAAAACCTTCCTTGCCTAAATATCATTTGTTATCTTTTGAATAGACAATTCTTGTTTGATTTTAATGTTAGCTATGTAAACTTAAAAAAATAAGTTTTTATGACCTCTTGGTCATTTTATTCAATCTTGTATGTGATATTTCAATCATATGAATGTTTCTTTTAAAGAGAAAAAAGGTCATGATGAGAGTTTACCTGGTAAAGATTTTGATTCATTTAATCAGCCTTACCCTTGATTTATAACTAAAAGATTGACAACTTTTAGTAATCAATATTCATTTTAATATTAATTTCACTTTGCTAAAATTGGTAAATCTATGACATCATGAACAAACTAACTTATGTTTTAACATACCTATCATTTCTTTTATTATGCATTTACAGTAAAATTTGCAGAATATATATTAATCTAAAATGCATATCAAATGAATAATCACATCCCCAACATTTGAAACTGTCTTTACTTATTTTCTTGTTGATTTTCAAACTTTATAGTAATGTACCAAATGTCTTTTTTGTCAGTTTGTCTCATAACTCAAGACTGGCTTGAGATTTGAACACCTACTTATGTGATTAATAATGAGAATATGTTTTTAGCTTATTAATTAAAATTTAAAAACTATTTTGTTATTAGTGAAGGGTTTGATTTGAAATATAATGTAAATATGTCTCTCAGGCTACTTAAACTAAATCTTTATATTTTGTTTAATTATATAAAGTAAACATCTAGTTGAAAATTTCCTAATCAGAAACCAACTGTGAACTTTTTTATTACTTTTTTCTGGTCCTTCAAAAAATCAAGATTTTTTAAAAAATTGTTTTGTACTTACATTTGTCACATGAATAATGACAACCAGGTGTCCATAAATATTAACCTCTCAATGACATTTATTACCTTATAAGTCTTCATAAAATATAATTTTACACTATACTTATGTTTAATGCCACAATAAGAAGTGGAACAGAAAAACTGATGGCCAGTTTACATTGCTTAAAATCCTGAATGTGTAGTGAGTTTTAACTAGTCAAGATAATTTTTTATTTCAATGATTATTTTTTTATAAACAAAATCTACAAAATTCAATTGAAAAAATGTTGAAGAATTTAGAAAATACCTTTCCAAATTTTTTGTCAGAGCCCAAAATGTGTGACTATCCATATTTAGAAACTGAGAAAAGAATTCTTCAAAATACAACAGAAGCATAAGATGATGATTTCACAATTCTATGAATTCCCTTGGTTGGTGTTGATATATTTTTATCAAGGTAAATTTTCAGTGTCATCTTTTAACAAGATAATTGTAGATGACTTTCTTCAGATTTCCAAAGTATGCAATGAAAGCAAAAGTCTTCAGTCTATGGAATATAAACAATCTTCTTATATTTGCCATGATTTTCTTCAGATAATTGAACTATTTCTTTGTATTATTGATGTTGTTAACATTTCAACTAATCTATTTTCCAGCTCTTGTCCAATGTATAATTTGAGAGAAAAAAAAGGAATTTCTTTTAATTTGAAAAAATTCCAAAATGCAAGCACAAAAAAATGGTCATTAACCAGATCAATCCATTCCAGAAACATTTTTTTTTCTTATACCCTTAATCAAGACTAAAGAATATTAAGGAGATATTTAGTTGTCTGAAGGATTACTGCTGCATTAGAGACTCTTTTCAAGTTATTAATAAAAATATTTTTGCTTGGTTCATCTAAATATCATGAAGAAAGACAATTTTTATTTTCAAAAATCATTTTGTCAAGTCAAATATGATAAATCTGTTCCGTAGGTGTATATAGTAATTTCTAAAATTCCATTGAGTACACTTATTAAATAGACAATGCATTGTGAGCATGGATATCAACTGCCATTTTTCCAGTGTTTGTTTAAAAAAGTCTGGCAAGGCATTTTACCGGTGAAGGTATTGCATGACCCAAACAAACTAAGTGAACTTTATTTCTTCTTCTTCCTTTATCACAATTTGAAATTGTGATAAAGGAAGAAGAAGAAATAAAGTTCACTTAGTTTAAGTTTGTTTACAGATCTTCTGAGGTTCTCTTAACTTACTAGTTAAACTGATTATCATCTTTTTGGGGTTTTTTTTTTATCAAGTCCTAATGTAAGAAAATTCATTTGAAATAGATAAGTCCCTCCTTCCCCTTTGTGAAAGGGTTTAAATTGGATTTTTATTGGTTTATCAGTTTTGTGAAAAAAAGTTAAGAAGTTTACAATATTTTCCCTAACTCACTAGTGTGATTGTTTTATTATTCAGTTTTTTACATCCATCTGCTAAAAAAAGGCCTAATTGATCCCAACTTTTAAAGATTCCTAATGAAACAGACTGTTTCAAATAGACATCAATTGAAATTTTGTTCTAGTTCTATTAAAAAATTAAAAAAAAAAAACAGGAAAATTAGTTTGCATATTATCATATTGTAAATCTAAAAACTAAAACTTTCATATAAATCCCTAAAGAATTTAAACCATTTTTTCTTCATTAAAATACACATTTATGTGGACTCACAATGGAGCAAGGTCCAAAAAGGTTTTATTTTTAACAGCAGAAATTATTTTTTTGAAAAAGTAATTTACAGAAAAAAAACAATTAAAAAATTAAATCCATAATATAATTAGATGTCAAGGAGTAAATTCCAAAAATATCAATTTCAATCCATGATAATCAGGACTTTAGAGTCAGTAGCCTAAACTCACAACTCCTGAAATTTTAGAAGGTTTGATTCTGATTCCTGCTGTGACTCAAATATTATCCTTTCACTATAGTATTTATTTAACTATTTATAGCATTTTGATTTTAAAGGGAATGGACATGTTTTTCAAGGCTCTGAATTCAAAATTTTTTTTTAATGTTTTTTTTTTTTTTTTTTAGCAAAATCTAAAGAATTCAGTCGAAAAAAAATTAAACTTGAACACTCAAAATAATGACAGGAAAATCAATTAAGATAACAAACACAAAAAGTAAGTGTAATTTGGTTTTGTATTTTGCATTTTTAAAACCTTTCTCTAATAAATTTTTTTCATAAATAAACAAAACTTTTAGTTCTAAAAAAACTAAAAATGAAATATAATCAGCAGAGGCCTATTGAAGAGAACAGAGAGACATAAAAGAATCTGTAGACATTGTAATAAGAAATGTACAGAAAAGAGAAAAAGGAGTGAGAAACAAAAAATAAAAATAAGTTAGTTTTGTTTTGTTTTTGTTTTTTCAAACTGTTATTTTTTTTTCAATGTTATTTTTGGTTTGAAACAGTTTTATGGATATTCAAATTTTTAAAGAAATTACCTTGAAAATGATATAAAAATTCATGAAAAATTTTCATCCTTTTATAATCAGTTATACTTATTCTAATTTAAAAAAAAAATAAAATTGACTGTCCTGCTTGGTGTCCCCAACGAATATTTTAGTGTCCCCCACCCCGAGACAACTGGATGCCATTAACCTCAAGCCCTGGCTGACAACCATCTGATTCAGAATATTTTTCTTTGCCTTCTTCAAAAATTAGCCACTTTTATTCATAAGCAAACCCAAGATTCTTGAAGCCAGCCACCCAGCCCCAATAAACTGAATTTCAGTCACACTTAAAATACAATATTATCTTATTTATGTATATTTATGTTTTACAATTTAAAAAAATGACTATAAAGAAATTAGTGAGGGTAGAGAAGTTCTAAATCACCAGATAAAAACTTCAAAGTGAAGTAGATGGGTAGAGAAAGAGAGGCAGGGTAACTATGCATATCATATCCTGAAGTCAAGCTTGGCTGAGAAATTGCCTTTTGACCTGGCCTAACCCCCCATTTACCTTCCCTCCAAGGCCCTAACTATTATGAGCTCACTGAATTCACATCAGGGAATTTTCTTTATTTCACTGTTTTTATTTTCCATTTTTCCATTTGGACCTTGAAAGTTCTACTGTGTCAGACACATAACAGACATCCCTTAGCACTTATGCCAAGGGTAACTGCTTATGTTGCCAGTACTTTGGGCCAGGTCTGTTCCTGCCCACAAGTATTTGTATTTTTTTTTTTTTTTTATTGCATTAGGTATAATCAAAGTTGAGTAGGGGCAGTGGGGTTATTCTGTACATATATTTTCTTTTTGCATTGGAGGGGCTTTCATCTACATAAAAAAAAAATAATTTGAAAAATAAAAATAAAAATTTTCAAATTTGTTTCACTTTGAATTAAATGCTTGTGTTTTGAATGTTTTCGAGTAATATATATATATATATATATATATATATATATATATATATATATATATATAAATTTGAGGAAATTATTTTTGGGGGGATCTTTCATCTTCTTCTGCCAAATAAAACACAGACAATTACTGATGATTACTATTTAAATAGGGAAATATATGAAAAAAAAGACTATATTCCACTAACAAAAAAAAAGAGATTTTTCAATTCTTTGATGCTTTCCTGGAGACTCTCATCTTTAGGACTTTGTTTCCTTAATTTTTTTGACTGCAATTTTTTATCCCCTGTGTGTAGAACCCAGTTTAATTCTTCTTTATTCTATGAATCTCCAGGATATTTATATGGTCTTTTTTACTCAATACTTATACGGGTTATTTAGCAGCAAGCATTTTGCCTTGAGAGTTTCCTTTGGGATTGTCAAACTTATTGCAAATAACACAGTGTTTTATTGGATATAAGACCTAAGAAGTGTTCCATATGTATAATTATAGTAATAATAATGATAATAATAATAATAATAATGATAATAATAATAATAATAAGATGGTGTTGTTATCACCTCTTACTGTTGCCCACAAGCATGCGCCTATCAAGTAAAACTTGTAAAAACAATGAAGATTTATTGGATAAACTTAAAGCTATGATAATTAATAATGCAGTATATATATATATATATATATATATATATATATATATATATATAAACAATTACTTTAGCAAGGGGAATCAATTTATTAAGAACCAACTAAACTGCAACTAAAATACTTTTTGATTTTAGTTGGTTCTCAATAAAGTATGATTCCTTTTGTAAAAGTCATTATCAATATTTGGTGTACAAAACATTTATATATATATATATATATATATATATATATATATATGTATATGTATATAATTTTATTTGTTTATTCTTTGTGTATAACATTTTTTCTGCATTATTTTCTTTGAATTGCCTATCTCTATGTAATGAACTCTTTTGATGATATGACTAATAGAAATTTATATTATGTTAGATTTAATAAATAAAGCTCCATAATAATTCAGTGGTGAATATGGACCATTCTGGTGACTAATTAGAAATAGAATTTTCTGTTATTTCAAATTTGGAAAACAAAATGCCATGATTTATTTATGCCTTGAATTATTTACTTTAGTATTCAGATAAACAAGAAAACACTGAACTACAGGAATTTTTTTACCTACTTGATAAGTGTATTGTAATTGCAAAATTACTTTAAAATTCCATCATTCTTTTGCAGAATTTGTAAACTAGTATTGTTTATAGTTCTTTAAGAAATTTACTTGAGGTTAGGAAATGAGATAGTCAGCATCTATCTTTAAATATATGGTACTGGGAGTTTGGTCTTGAAAATCACTTGAGATTTTAACTTGGATATTGCAAGAAAAGGGCAGTTGAAATTTCTGTTCTGTTTACTATATAATAGCATTCTTAATGAAAATTCAAACTTTGAAATGAAATTATTTCAATTTAATAAAGCCATCAAATAATAAGTACATTCCTTCTTGAGAAATTTCAGTATTCTCCATATATATATATATATATATATATATATATATATATATATATTTGTGTATGTGTGTGTGTGCATGCATAGATTAGGTATATTTGGACTATGACTGCACATATATATACCAATATACCAAGACATACTCACAAGTACTTCCATATTGTTCTTCCACTAATGACTAATTGGTACCACAGTAGCATGCAGTCTACACTTACTTGACCGAATGATAAAAAAATAACAAATTTATGCTAATCAATTTATTAAGTATCATCAAATAAGCAAAGCATATAAAGATTAATAATAATAATAATAATAATAATAATAATAATAATAATAATAATAGCTTACACTTCATATCACATCCTTTATTATATTAGTAATGTATAAAATATTAAATGATATCTGCTTATTTGGGATATTCGCATTGCTAAATAGTTTATTAATGATTATCATTATGATTGAAAAGCAAACAAAACAAAATGGTGCTATATGATTGATATTGAAGACATATTTTTAGTATCACATCCTTTGTAAATGATTTATATTCAAATCTTTTAGCAATATACAACCCATATTTAGAAATGTTACTAACAAATCTGCTGCATTTTTTCTTAGTCCTTTTCATCAAATTCTATCTTTTTCAGTATTTTAGAGAGTAAAATGTCTTACACTGATGTTCTCATCTAGATCTGATTAGGTAGGATGCAGTAATTTTGTCAGATAAGGTCTTATTAAACCATACATTATAGTATACGAATAATGCAGTGGATGGTATGCTATAGTGACACCTATTTATTCAATTAAATCTTCTATGCAACAACTTTAATCTTTTCCTTAAAATATAAATTTGTTTTTTGTTTTTTCTAAAAAGATTTTTAAAATAAAAATTTTGATTTAAATGGCAGCAAAAACAGTCTTGCGAATTTACTATTTTTTTTTCTTTTACATCCTTCAGGATCCAGCATTCCATTCTGTTTCAATATTGAACAATATCTTATATATATATATATATATATATATATATATATATATATATATATGTGTGTGTGTGTGTGTGTGTGTGTGTGTGTGTGTGTGTGTGTGTGTGTGTGTGTGTGTGTGTGTTTCTTTATTTCTTTCATAAAAAAATGTAACAATTTCTCTTTATGATGGTTTCCTTACTGAGAGCATTGTGTATCTTTTATTGAGTTTTATTCTTAGTTTAGCCAGTGATCAGTTTTGAAGTTTTTATCCATTTAATTTTCATTTGCTTTTCTTGGCTAGTTAATGCAGATTTGTTATATACACTTTTAAATAGTTTTGAATAAAGCAATTGTTTTTATATTTAGTGTCCCTAGTCTCCTCCATATTCACCAAGTGGAGGAGGCCGTTGTTATGGCACTTAAACCAATATTTCTAAAAATGGATTAATCCATAAAATTTCTCATATTTTTTTCTATTCTGAATACAAAACTCTTAACTTACATTTAATATTCTCCTAAATTTAAATGGCATTTTGATTTTCCTTCAAAATGAATGCATCAAGGCTTGAAGTTGTATCCAAAAAGATTTTAAGTCCTCCTTCCTAAATCTAATTTTTCACAATTGATCATATTTTGTCAATGAAAATAATTTCATGTTAAAAGCTGATGACTTGACTAAAAATGGTAAATGTATTTGGTGATAATGAAGCAATCATTGAAATTTACTGGGTGTTTTAAAAAAGGATGCAACAAATTTTTTGATAGCTTGTATTTAAACTATTTTAATATTTTGTAAACCTTAAAACATGAGTTGTAGACAGCCCAATCTGTAGAGATAGTGTTCAAGGAGATATTTTAGGTAAGCGCATTAAATACTCAGTCACATTATCCAAAACCTCAGCAGTTAACAAAGATGACTGACATCTATGATATTCAATAGTTCTAGTCAATATTATCAACTGGTTGGGAAATATAGAGTAGGGAAATTTCACATTAAATTCTTATCTCAAACATTTCTAAGATTTATGCATAAAATACATTTGTCCTTAAAAAATAAAATAGCTAACACATCAGACAGGAATGGATGACTTGATTAAAGCTAGCACATGACACAATCATTTCATCTGCTAAATACTGTTGTCTCTGAGTGTTGCAACATGACTAATATTATAGCATAAATTTAACCTTCTTAGGGTTGTATCCTTTGTGAAACACCTTGTATTTAATTATAATAAAAAGATGTTTGATATTTAGCAATAACATCCCTTTAAGGCAAATTTGTTTTTATCACAGCCCATCTTTGGGTTTATTGGTAATTTAAAGAAAATCATTATTGTTTCCACTGAAACTTGAATCTGTTTAAAGTATTAAATGTATATTTCTGTATTTGCTCTTGAAATACAAAAGGAAAGAAAATCTTTGAAAAAGAAGTTCTGGTACAATGATGTTGTTGTGGTCCCATTTTTGGCACCATTGATTTTTGTAGATGTTGTGGTGTTAAGGGGTCAAAGACATGCCAATAAGAGTAAGTAGGTTGAGACAAATATATTACAATAACAGAATAAATATACAGAATACAGGTGTTATACAACAGTTAGAAATGTCCTTCCGGTACTGTCAGGCAGCTTGGAGATTATTTCACCGAGTATCAAGTAGAGTCAGTATATATTGAGGAGGAATAGTCCATTACCATGTAGGTAGGTGCCATAACAGTAGAGTTTCCCTCAACCACTCCCTTCTTTTATGACTGACTGACAACAGAGACACCATCTTCAATTTATTAGTAAAATGAATTATTATTATTATTATTATTATTATAAAAGTAAAACAAATTTCATTTATTTATTTGCTATTGTTTTTATCAGCATAAGGACCACTGTTAAAGAGACAGAAAATGTAGAATTAAAAAATTTTTTTGAGCAAGTTGTTCAAGTTTTTGTCAATGTATAAAAACACAAGTTGGGGGTGGGTGGAGACTTCATAAAAGACAATGACGTCAAAAATAGGATCACAACTGTACCATATTGCATCATAATTATGTCTTATTTCGACAGATCTTGCAAATAAAAAAAGGTGAAAATGAACTTAAAAGAAGATTCCTTGATAGTTGAAAGCATTAGAAAATATTATTATGTGTTTTAATCATTTTCCTTATTGAAAATAGATCAGTATGTAATAATGAAATTGAAGCTGGGTTCCATTATCTTTAACTTATTTTTATTTGCTAATATGACATTTCTTAAGTTTGTCATAGTTGATCAAAGATGAGTAAACACAAAGATAGATAAATCACAGAATTAAATTTACTAATATTCATTTTTTTTTCCTTGAGATAAAATATCATTAAAAAAAAGACAAAAAAAGAAGCTCCCTACATCCCATAAGCTAAAAGTCACTTAATAACTAAATTAGAGGCTTGAGATGTAGGGCAATTGGCAGCTTTCTCACTTACGTCCACTTATGTTTCTGTTCAACTGAGAAAATATATGTTGACATTTATGTTTAAGTGTGCTCTTTCTCTCCAGTTGGTTGTGTTCTGATTATCTTTTTAAAAAATCACAGCAGAGTACTATTTGTGAAATTTGGACATTGACAGAAGACACATTGACTCTTCCTTTTAACATTTATCCTCTGTGTCATTGATGATTTTCAGCTCAAATAAACGATCATTAAAATAATATAATAGAATTGTTTTATGTATGTGAGTTTTTAAACAGAAATAAGTTTAGATTGGATTGAAATGTTTTCTTGTAGTGTAAATATTAACTTCTAATAGTTATCTTTTAAATTTCATCAGTTATTTTTATCAGCCACAAATATTGTACTTGTAAAATCTAGATACAACAGATTTTATTTTAAACTATGTACACTGTGATATTAAAAAAAAAACATTAATTTTTTTCTGATATAACAAATATTATATGGAGTTTTTCTAAAATTGTTTGGTTTTTTTTTTTTGCATTTTATAACATTAATGATGGATTTTAGTCATTTTAAAATCTAGTAATCCAAAACTTGTCTATCAATGAAAAATATGAATTTAAAATTATGATCTAAAGGAACAGATTTAGTCTTTGACAACTGCAGGAAGAAATATATGTTTTATCTAATGACTAATTTTATTCAGTGAATTTGGTACCATATTATTCATTGCTTTTGGCAGAAATTCTTTTTATTAATTCTTTTTTCTTTATTTCTTGATGGGAAGTCATAAAAGTAGAAATTAATACCTTTCCTTGTCTCTTGGTCTTCTTTTTTATTCTTAAAGAACTGCTAAAGGTTTTATCTTGCTAACAGTTCTTTCATTTTCTTCTTTAAATAATGTTAAATTTACTCCTGATACAACCAGAAAGATCTTTGTTGTCTATATATATCATTAATCCTACATATCCAAGTAAAACTGAAAGAATACCTCCAGTATTGTTGTCTAGCAGTTGGAAAAAGATGAAAGTTTGCTCACTTGTTGATTGAGTAAAAAAGATTTAAGTGATTCAGTTTACTGTCACTTAGTTTATTAGTATTTGAAAGACTTCTGCTTCATCTGGTGCAATTATGTGAGTAGAACCCAGGTCTTTAGTAGTTATTTGAAACAATCTGTCACAATCCTTAAAATATGGAAGGCAATTGACCGAGGGCAGACACAAAAACTAAGATGAGAATATTTTTCATTATTATGAACTTAATCAAATAATATAGGGATGTTGGGATCCAGAAGGTTATATTTATGGGTGTGGGCTTGTGTCCTCCTGCTAGCTTACTATATTAGCATTTCTCTATGCATTTCATGAATGCACATTCAATGAAAAAAAAAAAGAAAAAAGTTGTCATGAAATTATTGTATTTTTAATAATGCAAATAAATCAAGGAACAATCCCACAAAATCTCTTGTTTCTATCTGAAAGGTTTTAGAGTGAAAAAAAAATCATCTGATGATGCACCATCCATTATTTCCACCCACAAAAAATCATTTGTTAAAATCTTTACTAAATTTTGTTCAATTCTATCAAGTATATATAAAAAAGAATCTTAAATATTTTGCACAATAAATCATGTTCTTTATTTTGAAGTGTCTGAATGTAAACAAATCCAATTTCTTCATGTTCAGTTGAAATCTGTTATTTGTTATTTGTTATTACAAGACTTGTTAAGTCTTGTAATATCAAAATATAAAATTTGAACAAAAAAAGAAAAACTTAAATTCTATTTTACATTTTTTAATCAGATTGGTGTACGAATATTTGTGAGTTTTAAGTTGAAAATAACAAAAAGAAACCCATAATTTCCATCCTTCTCCATTTTTTTAATGTTATTCTTTTGTTTTATATTTTTGTTGCTTGCCTTTTGTAGAGTCTAATATATTTTAAGCTAAATGAAAACAAAATCTAAAATGAAGACTTATTAAGGTCTTTATTCTTTTTTGCCTGTAATGTTTTTCCTTTATTTATTTTCTTTAAAGAAACTTATTGCAATGACTGGGGTTCATAACAGCTTCTAGTTAAATCCTATCATTCCCTACAAATAAGAAAGAAAACGTAAGAAGTATATTTCTATAATCTAGCAGAAATAAAAAGAAACTCAATATTCTTCATAAAACCAGTGTAGTAAAATTAATCAAATCTTAATATATAAACAAAGAGAGAGAAAAAGACAGAGAACAAAAATATCATGGGCTTGGTGGTGTAGTTTGTCTGAAAAAGTTGTTGTTGGTATATATAGTATAGAGCCTTACAAGATACCATCTAATCCTATTTTTGTCAATTCATACATTCCTGGTACCTATCAACTTCTGCCTTACATGACTCAATAGTGATTTGGGCTCTTAAATTGGTCTTCTTGTAATAAGCATATTTAGACTTATTTTAGAAGCAGCAATATTAATTCGTATAGATATTTTAATTGTTTTATACTTTTAAAATTCACAATATCTTAACATGGTGAAATTATAACCGCTTATTTAACATGACTCCAATTTAAGCCTAAGTTATAAACCTTCTGCCTGTACTTTTGCTCAACTTTTGTCAGGAATTAGTGACATTATCATTGCTAGTTTTTATCTTAAATGTTAATCACTCTCTTGAGGCTGTTCATGAACTTTAAACATCTTGCTTCTCGTGTCTAGAATTTAGTTTCTCTTACAAAACACATGCTATATTCCAAGAAAAGGAATCTCTTACTTAAATTCCATAGATATATTATAACACTAGTTGAGTCTTCTTAATATAATTCAACAAATGTCTTTTTTCTCCTTCAGTCTCTCAAGGACAGCTAGACAGAGACTAAATGATAGTTGGTGTTGATATCCTTTGCAAACAATCTCCACAAGTCTCACAGAAAATAGTCTTTGAGATTTTCTTTTGAAAATTTCCTGTGTTTTCTTTCTGCAAAATTCTGGTTCTTTACCTCCATTTGCCTATGAAAGAGAGGAAAAATGTGTTAATGATGGAGAAAGACTGAAAAAAAAATTAATTCATGTTTTTTTTACTTTTTTATGCTTTTAAAATATTTATTTTATTTTATGATTTTTTTTTTTTTTCACTTGAAACAAAGTGATGAACTTAGATTCTCAGGATATTTTTAAATGATTTTTAATTTTTCGGAAAATTGAATGATTGACTAAAAGTAAATGTACTAATTGACCAGGATATTATCAATTTACTTGTTATTATTCATTCTATTTCTATGAGATGAAAAGTTGATAATTTGGAAGATATTTTTAGAAATCATCAAAGATTAATGAAGTTTTCTCTCATCCTTTTTTTTTTTAATTATTTTTTTAATAAGAAAATATCAACCTTTCACCCTTTGCATCCATAAACTTGATATTTCTGGTAAAGTACTAATTTACTATGGACTGGTATGTTAGTTGGCTGGATGTTTAATGGCATATCAACCCTTTTGGGGTTATTTAATCAGTATTTTCTTTCTGTTCTTTCTTTGCAAGCAATTATACAGTTTACAGAGACTAATAATGATTATTTGTAAGCAATTGTAACTTCAAGTAACTATTCTTAATAGAAATAATTTGTGTACAGTTATACTGTTTTAAGTATTCCTATCTAATAATAATTTTCAAACAGATTTATTTGACTTAGATAGAAGTCTAACAGCTACAACCACTCCAGATCAGAGTGGTCATGGGAATAATGGCAAAATAAGGAATGATCCCATTGACCCCATACTCTCCAGAGCTACAAAACTGGAGCCTTACACCAGCTGCAATTCTGGACTGTAAATTGGATATTTCTAGCTAAGCACTATTTTATTATAGATCATTAGATCACATAAGATTCTAATCATAAATAGCTTAAGATAGTAACCATTTCTTAAATGGAATGATGGAGTAGCTCTAGAGCAAACTGAATATATTTTTTTTTAATTTTGTGATTTCTGGTACAGAGTCCCTGAGGTTAAGGGTTTACTAAAAAAGTTTTAAAAAGTCATTTTCTAGAATATCTTTGAAATAAATTATTATTAGATTATTGTCACTAGACTTTTTCTTTTGAATTAAGATTATTAGCAGCTGGTAATTTTCAAGCAAAGTGTGAGTTTTTATTAATGATTCCTTCACAACCTTTATTTGATTATTTTGTTAAATAAAGATTTTTTAAGAAGAAAAGTATACAAAAATCTTTTTGATCTTGTTTATTTCAATATGTCTATCCATAATAGGGGATCCAATGATGATAGTCTTCAAGATTGTAAATATGATTTAATTAATTTTCTATTGTTTTCAATTCAATATTTTTAATCTGCATATTTTTTGTTGTTGTAGATTGATAACCAAATTGAGTTGAAAAAAAAGGGAACAAACAACAATTAAAGTTTAAAACAACAATAAAACAAATATTACGTCAATCAATGGATCTTGTGGGTTAGAATATTTGCTATATCTTATCAAAGAAAAAGAGATATGAGTTCAAATACTATGGATAGCTTTCTCTTCATTATTCCCATTTGTGCTATTTCTCATTGTCATAGATTAACTAACCAAAGTGAGTTACAATAGAATTAAAGAAAATACTTGTTAAAATTAATAAATTTTATTTCACTTAAAAAAAAGATAAATAAAGGTTTCCAATTTCTTGAAAAGATTTATTTTTTATCTCTGCTCTATTTTCTATTTATCCATCCGCATCTTTACCACCACCACCACCACCACAACTACAAAGCCCAACAATTTTATGATTAAAAATAGATAAAAACTCAAAAAACTTTCAAAGAAGAAAATCTTTCAGATTTGTGATATTTTGTAGCGCAAAAACAAAAATAACTGTCTGTACTCTCTCTAAAAGTTAACTTTTTTACGGATTTGTTTTTTTGTTTTTAATAATCTTCCCTGGATGATCTGATATTTTAACTAATCAATTTCACTTTATCATTATCATCATAATCATTATCATTTTCACCATCATTATCACCTCTGTCACCACAACCACTACCACCACCATCATCATCATCATCATCATCATCATCATTATCATCATCATTTTTTATTTGTTTACAATCATTTGCTTTCACTATTTTTTGCTTCAGCCACCTTCCCCTGTTCCACACTCACCCTGTGAAAAAAACAACAACAGCAACAAACAAATAAAAACTTTTTTTGTTATCTATCATTTATCATGTATATTTTTTGTTATAATCATACACACATAAATGTCTGTTTTATCTATCCACTGACATACATATATAATTCATAGATGAATCTTGTGTCTATATATGTATGAAGGTATGAATAGATGTGTCTTATATCTGGGTTTGTTTTTTTGGGGGGGATTTTTTTTGCATCTCACTTACATTATATTGTTTAATGCTTGTGTTTTTGTTTTCAAGATATTATTTTGAGAAAGAGAGAAATGAAATGCCAATAAAGATTTAAAAAATAAAAATAAAATGAAGCTCAAAGTGGAATTGAAACTTCCAAAAAAAAAAAAACACTTATTGATTGGAGTATGATCAATAATTGTACTGTTGAACTTTTAAAAAATACAGATACTATTTAAAAATTGAAAAAATCCTGCTTTGCTTTATTAATGTCTTTGTTGTTTCTGCTCAATTGCTTTGTTTTTTATTGTTTTTTTTTATTGTTTGTTTTTTTTTTATATCAAGTATGAATTACCTTGTAGATGTTGTGATTATTGTTTTGTTTGTATGCAAGAAATACATATGTATAGGTGAGTCTGAGAGGAATTTATTGGAACCAACACTTGAAATATAAACAAACACTAGTTGCAGTACTAATCTACACTGAGTAAAAAGTCAAGATTTGGATCACAGCTATTGTCTGTAAAAAAATTTCACTAAGTTTTGTAGATATTTCTTTTTTTTTTTTTTTTTTTTTAATTAAAATGATATTTAAGAGATTTATAAATTTAAATATTTTTGTTTTTTTGTTAGTCCTAACTCAGCAATAATGTTATAAGATTATTTTATACCTCTAGCTTGAGGAGATATCTATAAATCTGATTAGTAATATCTACTTAAATATGAATGATTATTTAAGTAAGATAAATAGTTCATTAACTTTTGAAGTTTGAAAATTGAATGTTTTGCAGTAAAATGGCTTCCAACTGATTATTGTTTTTTTTTTGTTTGTTTGTTTGTTTATTTTATCTGAGACATTCTATTAATGAGAGCCTGCTATTCCTTATGAGAAAGAAAAACTTTTCTTTTTTACATTAAAACCTTTCCCTGGGCCCAATAAATATGCATCTCAAATTTGGTAGTTCTGGATAAAACCGTTTAGCTGTCTTTAGAGGATAGAAAAACTCTTCTGAATTATTAATAAAGATCAAACAGTGAACAAGTGTATGATAATGATTACTGTTCCAACTTAGATATATCTATCTCTAACTTAAACAAAATGAATGATAAATAAAGAGTGCTAAAGAAAATCTAATAATATCAACAGACAATATAGAAATCATAATAATCCATACATATCAAGTAGTTTTCACTTTCAATAAATGTTGCACAAACAATTTTGCAGCTGAGAAGAAAAATCAAGTTCTATTCAAAAAATAAAATCATGGAATACTTTTCTAATTTAATGTGTTTCAGTATTTCAATTATCAATAAAGTAATATTAAAGTAAAAACACTTGGAAAAATAACAAATATTTCATTAAAAGGTATAATACTAAATTACTGTTCCCCAAAATTGCGGTCTTATATACTAGGGGGTGTTTAAAAAAGGATGCAATCATCTTTTTTAATTGTTTGTATATAAGCTATTTTAAAGATACAAATTTCAAAAATATATTTTAATTTATGAACGCTCTACACTATTCAATAATCATGAAAGGTGGAAACTTGTATGATTTATATTCAAAATAAACAATAAATATCCTGAGAAAATTACCTGGTTGACCCAACACAAGTGAATGGATGCTCAAATAAGGCTAGCAGATGATGCAATCAATTAAATTACTAAATATTGTTGTCCATGATTATGATATTGTAATATGACTCATATAATTGGCATAAAATGTGCATGTATTCTCTTAGGGGTGAATCCTTTATGATATACCTTCTATATGAATTTAAAAAAAAGAAAGAAATATCAAAATTCCAAAACAAATTTACTAGTTTAATAAGGAACAATAGAGAATTATAATGCACACAAATTCTAAAAAAGATTTGGTGAATGTTTATCAAAAGAAAAAGATTGAAAATAATTTGTGTTCATCAAACAGTTTAGTAATTTCAACATTAAATAGTATATCAATAATATAGTGGTTGTCTTGAATTTAATGTCTGTCAAATCACATCTCTTTTATTTACAACATGAGACATGCAATCATATATATATATATATATATATATATATATATATATATTTACTTATTTACTTATTTTATTATTTCCTTATTTAATTATTGCTCTGTAATGTCAGTTACATTGAGCTCTTTACCAGGAAAATTTAAATGTTCACTGTTGAATGATTTTTGTCCTGCTGGAATTCCTCCCAACTCCGGTTTAACTGGACCAAATAATACCTATATATATATATATATATATATATATATATATATATATATATATATATATATATATATAATTGTGTGTGTGTGTGTGTGTGTATAGTTACTCTTTATCTACAATTCAGGACTCTTCAAAATGAGCTCCGCCTGTGGTGATGTATTTGTATGACCTTTGAACCCATTCGTCAAATCCACTTTTGATAAATTCTTTCAGATATTACTTGGTCCAGTAGTTGTTGTTAATGGCTTTCCACTGCATGGTTTGTCTTCAACACTGGTTTCAACATTAATCTCATTAATTGTCACCTTGCTGTAGATATATCTGAGACTTCTATGGATGTCAGCAGTAGTACATCCTTTTTTGATCAACAATGTGATGACTGCTCTTTGTTTCATTTCCTATCTATACTCATGTAATACCTTAAAATACAGACACTATGTCAGTCATGGAATAAGAATTACTCTGTTGGTTTAAAAACATCACATATTAATTGTTGGCTAGCTGGCATTACTCTCAGTACAACACTTGTATTATTATATTATTGCAAATTACAAGTAACCTTTGTTGCTAGAGGGCCCCTCATATCGTATAATGATAAGCAAGTTTGACAGGCAGACCTTTACTAGTGATTTTGAGTCCCACAGCTAAGCAAAACTTAATAAGTAACTAACCTTTGTTGCAAGGATGTTCATGTAGCAAGAAGCAATTTTTGCTTGTGTTCTAACCAAAGTGTTTTGTGTGCAAATAGGTATATGTTTAGAGTAAATAAAAAGTCAAACCTTTCTTTTAACTCATGGAAGACTAATCAAAATCAAAGTAGTTCATTTCATTTTGTTTCGAAGGATGTTTTTTTAAACACAATGTATGTATCCCAATGTTATATTTTGAGATTATAATATCAAACCGAGTGAATTTTTTTCCATATTTATATGCTTGAAACTAAGTACAATTAGCAAAAGGATAGAATGTTGGTTCTTTGTTAGTTTGAACAGGTTCAATTGAATTAAATATGAATTGGTATTATCAGCTTTGTGCTACCATAACTAATGCTGCCACTTTTCAATATCTTTCTTATTCAATTTATATTACAATTATGTCCCCATATCATGCTGATATTTTAAGAAGAGGAAAACAAATTGCAACAATTTGAGTAGGAGAACATTTTTAAGACACCAATATCTGAAATATTGTGTTATATATCTGTGATACTCTTATTTTTATTGTAAAATTTGCTCTTCCTCTGGAGGTAAAAACTGGTGATAAATTTTAACTATTTCCTTTAGTTTGTTTTTTTTTCTCTTTTCTATATATATATAAAAAAAATAACTTTATTGATGAAAGCTATTCCCATTTCAAAGTTTTATTTTCACACTGAATGAATTTAATGTGTACAGATTTAAAGAGACATCACGGTCATTCCTTAGAATTCCTGGTTTCTTTTCTAAGTTGAGGTTCAGCACCTTTTAAAGTATAATATTATCTATTTATTATTTACAGTGAGAAAAATGAATATATAGAAATAGGTGAAAGGTTCTGAATGTAAACATTGATAAAAAGAAAATAGGATGACGTAGAGAGAAATAGGGTAGATAAACTGGGTTATTATATACCTTCAAACAAAAGGTAATTTGGATCTAGAAATTCTTTGATCTAATCTCATTTGTCTTCATTCTCAGGCTTTATATATTGTGAGAACTCTGACTTCACATTAGAGAATTTTCATATTTGGGTTCCTTTCAGTCTGTTTAATTCTTTTTTTTTATTTTTCCTTTTGTATTTGGAAATTCTTATTGGTCAGACATATGACAAATGCTCTCCAGTACCTGGTGACCAGTGTTACTCTCCATATTACAAATATCTTGGACTGGCTCTGAGACTTTTTTTTCTACTTTCTTTAACAAATGAGGAACTCTAGTTTTGATTTAATTCAGTTCACCTGAGCCACAATCCCACCTCCCCAAAAAATTTCTTCTATGGATGAACCAAAATAATGCAAATCAAGATAACGCCATTGTGTTGAGTATTTCATTTATAGGTTCACTCAAAACAGAATGCAACAATAAAAAAATGTTTATTCTTTGATGTGAGCTGTTCATCCTCCTCCATCATTTGAAATTGATATCCAAGAAAATAAAGCTTCTGAAATTCTACATTCAAATTATCAACTAGATAGAATTTTATTTTACTTAAATTTGATAAATTTTCAGGAATCAAATTTTTCTGCTTTTTGTGGTTGATCTTTCATCATGTCTTTGCATGATTTATGTTATCTTTAAAAAAAAGTTTTGGTGCTTTTTTTATATTTTTTTAAAATTTTGTTGGGATGTTTTCCTCATTTTTTTTTTTTTTTTTTTTTTTTTTTTTTACTTCTATTTCTTGATTTGTTTTTGGAATGAAATTCTTTATTTATCAATTTAAAAAAAAACCCTGCAACCATTATCAGCAAGTGTCCAAATTATTATTTCATCTGATTTTGCTAAATGATTAACACGATAAATTGATTATATTTCTTACAGAAGAGTTTTAGCAATGAAAAAAATCTTTTCTTTTTTTTCCCACTTTGTAAAGCAAAGAAAAAGTCTTAAATACATTAAGTTACATTTTGAACCAACTTTATTTAAAGAAAATTAAGCAAAAAATATATTACATCAGAATTTACATGCAGATTTGACTCCAGAATTAAAAATGAATTTAAATATTTTGAAGATTTTTCTTGTTTGATTCTCATGTGTTTCACCTACTTTCTTTTCCCTTGTCAATTTTTTTATTTTAACTTTTCTTTCATAAGAGAAAGATATGAACTTTTTTTCTTTACAACTGCAGTAGTTGTACATTATTCTCAATTTATCAAAATCTCATGTAGAAACTTTAAGGGAAATATGCATAGACTACAGATAGTTCTTAAAAACTAAAAATGAAAATAACAGAAAATTTCCTAATATTAAAATCAATATTCAACAGTTAGCCTTTTATTTATAGATTTTATTTATTGACAACTTTTGCTTATATTGTGAAGTGTATAAACAGTCCTTAGTATAAATATTTTATTCCAAATTCAAAGAAAATTCACAAAATGAAAGGATAAAGTTTTGAATCAATTCATGGGATAGCAGTTGACCTATTATTTTAAAATGCTTCAAAAGTATCCTTGATTATTTTTTGTTGCTTCTCTAGCAATTTCGAACTAATCTTTAATAAAGGTTGTCAGAGAATTGGTTATTTGAAAAATTACAGATAGATAATTTTAGATAATCATTATAAATTGAGACTGGGCCATTGGCCTAAAGAGTAGAGTGTTTGCCAATGGTCCTGGAGACCGGGATTCAATCCCAGGTCAAGTCATACCAAAGACTCAAAATATGGTACTTGATGCCGCCTTGCTTAACACTCAGCATTATAAGGTAAGGATCAAGGGTAAAGTGGTGCAATCCAGGGAGTAGACTAGCATCCTCCGCTACACCTTTGTGTAGTAGCTATTGAAAAGGGAGCCTTCAGGTCACCTTCGACTAAGGTCGCCAACTTTACTTTATTATAAATTGATGAATCAGACAAGTATCTTTATGTTTATTGTTACTCTAATGACAACAGGGGTGTCCTCGTGGTGTAATGGTTAAAGTGATGGACTGCGAAATCGTTGTAAGTGAGTTCATACTCCAGTCGCGCTATTACGTTCACTTTCGGGCAAATACCCTTGGGAAAGGTATGAACCCCCTTATCCTCCCAGCTATGGGTTAAATAGTACCACTACTGTTCTTCTAGGAGAATAGCATTGGCATTAAATAACCTACAAAGGTTGATATGCCATTGAACAAAGAAACCAAACCATCTAATTACAACCAAGATGAGGACACTAATCTTAGTATATCTGTGTATAATACTGATAATTTCTTATCTTAAACATTCAAATAAAACTTCAGATATTAGTCTCTATTTATAGTATATTTGTAAATTCTACAACTGATTATTATTGATATATTCTACTTAATATATTGGTTTTGCTTTTGATACAACCATAAACATCTTAATTTTGAGTAAACTTAACTTTTTGGGATTAAATCTATACAGTTGAAATTGATAGTAAATCCACAAATGAAGGATATAAATGACTATTATTATTTTTTTTTATTCTTTAATTAATAATAATAATACATGTGGAGAGTGTCATTAGTATTTTTCTACTGTTTCATGAGGGCAGAATATAACACAAGGTTAAGTTTCTTTTAGGGCTCAGATGTATATGTGAGTAGTTCTAGAAATTGTCCATTCCATTTGCATTCCCCTTTTTGGAATATTTCAGATATCAAACTATGACCCTACCCAATTAAAAGCAGTTAAGTGAATGGGAAGATACAACATGATGGCCAGGAGTGAGGAAATAATCCCTTGAATTGGACTTTACATTTTTTTCTGCATGGAGTGATTAAGTGGAGAATGCAATTTATGTCTGAGTAAAATATGTTTTTTATGAATTCATTCAGTGTACATGCACACACACACACACACACACACACACACACGCATGCATGCATACACCCACCACTTGCTGACAAGTACATATACATGTATACATATATGTGTACATGGACATGCATACATACACACACACCTGCGTGCACATACATACATATACACATACATGTACGCATACATACATATATACACATATGCAAAC
The DNA here is from genome assembly GCA_963585895.1 of Sepioteuthis lessoniana. NCBI lineage: Eukaryota > Metazoa > Mollusca > Cephalopoda > Myopsida > Loliginidae > Sepioteuthis > Sepioteuthis lessoniana. The sequence continues at coordinate 73,854,340 of OY757909.1, forward strand.
ACATGCCTGCATACACCTGCCACCTCCCATATACATATATAGATACATACCTACATATATATATATACATGCATGTACACACACACACACAGGTACATACATACATACATACATACACACACACACACACATGCACACACTCATTAGGAATTTTTTGTTGGATCTAAATTTTACACTTGTCGGCAGATTTATTGCTGTATAATTCTAATAAGTTTTCTTCTCTTAATAATTTGCATTGTTTAATATTTTGTGATTTTTATCTTTACTTTATTGCCACTATCTGTATGTGTGTGTGTGTGTGTGAGAGAGAGGGAGAGAGAGAGAGAGAGAGAGAATATTTGTATGTGCACTTACACACATTTATAGGTATATACACGATTTTTCAAAAAGGGTTCAACCATCTTTTTGACAATTTTTATTTTGATTAAAATTTTTAGCTTAAAACCTTCCCCTGATTCCAATGAGTTTGGCAGCCTTACATCAAACCATTGGTTTCTTTCTCACCTTGTAAGGTATATGTACAACAATAAACATATTTTTTCTTGGAAAATGACATAACTCATTCTACATAACGGAATGGGTGTTCAGATGGGGCTAGCACAATCATTTCAACTGCTGAATATTATTCTCAGAATACAGTATTGCCATGTGACTAATATCATAGCATAACTGTATGTACCTATAAATCTTACCCTACTATCCTTAGGGTTGCACCTTTTATCAAACATCGTATATATGAGTTGATATACATTTATGATTTTTTTATATTTAATGCTAAAGCATTTTATATGCACCAATATACATATACATGTTCCTACTTATACAAGATGTTTAAAAAAAAAGGATGTAACCATTTTTTGATGGCTTATATTTAAGCTATATTAATTTCTCTGAAGAGGTGTTTATAGTGTAATGGTTAATGTCATTGGAAATGGACATGGTGACCTGAGTTCAAAACCTGGATGAGGCTGTTTGCATTTCACATAAAACTAATACCCATGCAAAAGGTACAAATCCAACTCTTCTTCCTCCACCTGTGGGTAAAAATTGGGGCAGACTGGGCTCTTTAACCTTGATATGGCAACCAGTCTTGAAGAAGGAAAAATGCCATAACTAATACAATATACAGGAATGGATACTCAAATGAAATCCTTTTAACTGCTAAATGAAAGTTTGCTCCCTGACTAATGTCCTCACATAAAATTTATGTAACATGAATTCTACCCTCTTCTCCTTGTGATTAAATCCTTTATGAAACACTCTTCATTTATATGGACAACTACATATATATATATATACTGGTGGTTTTAAAAAATGTGCCATCATATCAGATGTACCATATGTTTCAGAAAAATCAATATCATTTCATAATCTAATAATGTGACCAATTATCATTTAAATGATCTCAAATTTTAACTGCTTGTGTAGAAACAACTGAAAATTCTATGTTTAATATTTAAACACCTTTCCTTTTCCGTGAATGACATTTCTATACCTAGAATGAAAAACAACATAAAACATTAAGTATAGAGTTGTTTCTACAAATACTGTTAAAATTTTCTGAGGATCTGAACAAGAATTGGTCAAGTTATTAGATTATCAAATTATATCAATTTTTTTAAAACACTCTCTTTCTTTCTCTCTCTCTCTCTCTCTCTCTCTATGTATTAATGATATTCCACACTGAAACATTTTGGGTTCCCAGAATAAAAAACACAAACTTTCTTACATTATCTGGTTCTTTGTTTTACATAATACACATATACAGTTAGCTTTTGAAATACATTCACTTAACATCCAGGATGTATTCTGGCCATTGGAACATTATTGACATCCTATATATTACTCTATTGAGCAAACCTATGATGACATACTATACATACACTTTATTTGATTGATTAAATAGCTCAAATTCTGTAATATAATCTCACATCATATGCATTAACACAGTACATCTTAAATGTTTAATGCCTACCATGATTGTAAAAACATAGTCTATACATAGCCTATGTCTGCCTGTATATCAGCATCAGCTTTGTTAACATTCTCAATTCATTGTTCTACATTTTTAAAAGAAAATACTATGGAAAACATAAAGGAATATTTTAGAAGTATTTTATTTCAATACATTGTTGTAGATAACAACATTAGATAAGTATGAATAAGCTTAGTGTAGTCTAATTTGAGATAATTTTATCCTTATTTACATAATTATTTACTATCAGTTAGATATTGAGTGGAACAAAATTGATTGATGTGAAAAACTCTGAATTCAAACCAACTTTACTCCACTTAAAAATTGACCTTGTGTCAAATCCTGCCCATGGTATAGAGGTGGGGTAAATAAATACCTACATTAATGCATGTGTGTGTATGTATGCATGTGAGTGTGTTTAGATGTAAATGTTTAAAGATATCTATGTAAATCTACATCTTGTTATATGCAAATATATATATGTTTACATGCTTAAAAATCTGGAGAAATCTTGTTAATTTATCATGTATATCAACAAGCCAATACAAAGAAGCTAATTATTGACACTAAAAAGAAATATATATATATATATATATATATATATATATATATATATATATATATATGTTGAAATGATAGATTTTAATGAATCTGACAGTATAATAGAAATATATGGAAAGTTTGATAACTCAAACACTTAAATCTGATTTAGATGCATGATATTTCTTTTTTTTTTTTTCATAAGAACTTTTTCAAACTGAAACCATTTTTCTGAGTTATATGCAAATGAGGAAAATGATAAGATGATGGGGAGGATAAATGTGTTGCAAGAAGAAGGGAAGGGTTTAAAGTCAAATGTTTTATTGAAGTTTTTTTTTTTATGAAAGTGGAAATAGTTTTAGTGAGTGGATAGGAAAGAAATAGGGAAAAGGTGAAGGAGAAAGGGGTTTTGGCATATCTTGTTTTGTCAAAAGATATTGACTATAATGTGATGTCACAGAATTTTGACTATAATGTGATGTCTGGGTGGCAAGGGGCGTAAAAACAAATGACAATCGAAATGCCCTTTTCTCCCACATGCTAGAGCTCAAACACACATTCAATTTTCCCAAGTCACTCTAATCAAACCCATACATTGCAAAAAATCCCACAGACTATTAGAATCTGCAGTCATTTCCAAAACAAACCATATAAGACAACACCCAGGTTTTTACCAGATCTTACCATACCTGGCAAACATCATACTACACGAAAACAATATCAAAATAGAAAATGGATAAAAAAGACATTTCTCCACTCTGTGCCACCATACTTTTGAGAATTCTTTCCTTATCACTTTCTCTTTCCCCTTTTCACTCCCGTTCACTCCCACATTAAAGTCAAAATTCTGCAACATCACATAAAAGTCAAAATTCTGCAACATCACATTAAAGTCAAAATTCTGCAACATCAAATTAAAGTCAAAATTCTGCAACATCACATTAAAGTCAAAATTCTGCAACATCACATTAAAGTCAAAATTCTGCAACATCACATTAAAGTCAATATCTTTCAATGAAACAAGATATGCTGAAACCCCTTTCCCCCCTCCACCTTTTGTGTATTTTTTCCTATCAGCTCAAGAAAACTATTTCCACTTTCACAAAAAAAATCTTTAATGAAACATTTGACTTTGAACCTTCCCCCTCTTCCTGTTACACCTTTATCTTCTTCATCATCTTATCATTTTCCTGATTTACTTATAAATAGAAAAACTCAGAAAACGGTGTTAGTTTGAAAAAGTTCTTTAGAATAAAAAGAATGAAATATCACACATCTAAATTGGGTTTAAGTGTTAGATTTATCCAACTTTCCACATATTTCTATCATATATATATATATATATATATATATATATATATATATATTTATAAAATATTGTTTTATAATTGTCTAAAATAAAAGGGATAATTGTAAGCATGGGTCTATGAGTAAATGTTTTTTTCTGGTTAAAGACAGCAGTATTTCTTTTTGAAAACTTTTAGGTCTTTAATTTTTACAATATCTAATAGGTGGATCTATTTTTGATCTTCTTAGTAAAGAATTCACCAAAAATGAGAAAACTTTAATCTGGCATGCATAAAAGAAGTTATGTATGCATATATGTTAGGAGAATAAAAAAACAAAAAAACAAAAAAAAAACAAGAATAATTTGAGTCATCTGTTCTGTTTAAGCTAATTTAACTTTTGTTGAAAAACATCTACTCTCAGTTACTTCCCCTGATAAATTACTTTACAAACTGATCAGGAAATGAAAACAAATCTTCTTAATTATTTTGGGAAAAGCTATCCAAAACAAACTCACAGAATACCACCAAATGGCTGTAACTTTTTTCTTTTATTTTGATTATTCCTTTCCTTTCTTTTTTTCAACTATTTTTATGAATTGCTTTCTTTCTCTTTTTTCTTCCTTTCTTTCTTCATTCTTTCATGCTCACCTTGATCATTATTGTTGGTTAAAGAAAGAGCTATTCAAAGTTAATTATAGAGAATTTCCCCTATTTATCTATTTATTTGTTGGTAATTAATTATAATATAAATTTTGTAAATAGGATGTGACTTTACATTGGGCTTGATAGCCACCAAAGGTGTCTTTTAAGAGTATACAAATAGATAGATAAAAATCTAAATCTTTCTTTTTTCTATGTACATACATACACACACACAATTTGGGTCTGACTTTCAAATAATGTTTGTTACCCTGCCTTTATCTAATAAGATTATAAACAAGTAAAGATGAGAATTTTTTCCTTGTATGTTCATTAATTAAAGAAAAGTATTTGAAATACAGAATATTATGTTTGGTTTTAGTTAACAATGATAATGAAATAATTATTTTCTCTCGCTTGTTCTCATTTTATTTCTAGATCATAGTTTTCCACAGTTATTGACATATTTCTGTGCAGAAACACAAACACATGAACTCCTGGAAGACAGAGAAACACTGTTTTATATATGACCTTGCAATGTGTCATGTTGATTAAAGAATAATTAAAATTATATAGACCACAGTTTACAATAAAAGTTGAAATTTATTTCTGTTATCAACATTTTTATATTTCCTTAATTTTCCTCCTTCCAATAATTTAGCTTTTGAGTTTGGATTTTTATATCTGTCAAAAATAGCATAACTCATTATTATACATCAATATCTTCATCTTGATTGTTGTAGTCTAGGTAAATTGATATATAATCTCATGACATAAATTTTTGTCTATGTGTCTACCATTGCATATATTGGGTTGCTTAGTGGTAGGGAAAATATTTAGTAGAATCCCCTCTCACTAAGGACTAATATTAGTAATTGACCTAATGAGTAGACTGTTCACAATGGTCCGGGAGACCAGGGTTCAATCACAAGTTGAGTCATACTAAAGACTCAAAAAATGGTACTTGATGCTGACTTGCTTAACACTCAGCTTTATAAGGTAAGGATCAAGGGTAAAGTGGAGCAAACCAGGGAATAGAGTAGCATCCTCCTCTACACCTTGGTGTAGTAGCTATTGAAAAGGGAACCCTCAGGTCAACCTCGACTAAGGTTGCCAACTTTACTTTTACCGATAATATACTTACACTGGATAAATGGAAGGAATGACAAGCTTAGCTCATTTACACATACAGAAATATTTAATATATGCATACAAGTAGTGTTGAAAAGAATACCTAAACATGTTCCAACATAAAATACGTAATTATTGTTCTATAAACAAACAGTATGTAAAAGAGGTCCAAAAACAGAAAAGGGCTTACTTGAGATTGTGGGAAAGTAAAATGGTCCTGGCCATGTTTGCTTTACAGTTCAGTGGCAAGGCAAGAGATAATGTCTCTACTGTTCAAAGAACAGACGCAAAAGAGAGTGAGAACAGATTTCTGGGATTGTCATGTGACAATCCATGAACCACCTAATAGAGAAGCCCATTCTCTTAGGAAGTCATTTATTGTTTCTCTACCCATAACTCAAAAATAGCTTCAGCTACAGCCTACAAATTTTCTGTAGTTACTGATGGGATCATGGATAGTCATTTTAGCATATTAGGCTTTGAAAATTTTAATAGTTTTCTGAGAAATTAGACCCTTATTTTGTGTCCATTAGGTTAACTAAACTAAATCTTTATCTTTTTGTTCAATTATATACAGCTGATATTCAGGTGAAAATTTCCTAACTAGAAACCAAAATGATGGTTTATTTTCCATGACTTTTTCCAATGATCAGAAAATGAAGATTAAAATATTGTTTTTACAGTTGTAGTATGAAGAATCAATAATGATTTTTATTAGCCTATAAGTCTGCGCAAAGACATAGTTTAGTCTTCTGTCTGTATTTATTAACATTAACAATAAATAGTGGGATGGATTGCTTTATAGTCAGTTTACATGATCTAAAATCCCAGTCATAGAGTGGGTTTCCAGCAAGTAATAAAAATTAATCTTAGAAATTCAGTATAATTCATGTTTATTGTGTTCTTCCCTCATGATATCAATTTTTCTTAAATTAGATTTTTTATTGATAAAGTTTTTGTTTGTTTATGTCCTCACTGGCGTACTTACATCAATGATGTTTATCTATTTTCAAAAGAGATAAAAATTATTCTAGATAACTTTGGTTAATGTAGCAATAAAATAAACCTTAAACAAAACACTGAACATTAAAACTTCCTTTCCATTGAACTGTCTGTATAAAAAGATTTACAACAACAGGAACTTGATAATATTTACATTCAATTAACCTGAACTGGACAGGTCAGTCTTCAATGCTGCTTTTCTGGCTGTTCTCTTTTAATTTCTTCAAATAGAAAAACAATCAAAATAAATAGCAAGTGGTAAATTGACAACAATACTAATTAATCATATAAAATGATTTAAATGATATTTTTGAACTGTGAAGAAATGGAACCTTATATAACATAGGACAAGATTTAGTTCCTTTCTTTGACATAACCTTCTTGGTGCAGTACATTTGGCAACAAATTTAATGGCTAGAGTACACTTTTAATGGCTGGAATGTACTTTTAATGGCTGGAGTACACTTTTAATGGCTGAAATGCACTTTTAATGGCTGGAGTACACTTTTAATGGCTGGAATGCACTTTTAACCATAAAAAATCTTGCAAATAAAGAAATTTACTGGAGTTTGACTATTATACTTTGGCCAGCGGTTAGAGTGTTCGCCAATCGCCCGGGAGACCTGGGTTCAATCCCAGGTCGAGTCATACCAAAGACTCAAAAAATGGTACTTGATGCCTCCTTGCTTAACACTCAGCATTATAAGGTACGGATCAAGGGTAAAGTGGAGCAATCCAGGGAAAGGAGTAGCGCCCTCCCCTACAACTTGGTGTAGTAAGCTATCGAAAAGGGAGCCTTCGGGTCACCCTCGACTATGGTCGCCTACTTTTATACTATTGGTGTTGAAGGGTATATTGCACAAGTGTGTTTATAAGAGAAATTTTCATTCACTGATACTTCTAAATATAACTGTTTTACTAAAGCTTTAAAAGAAATAAAGTATCTTTTAATTTTAGGACTAGGGTATATCAAAAAGGATGAAGTGGTGTACATATCGTACAAGATCCAAAATTCTTGTTTTATAAGTGTAATATTTGGGCAAATTGAGTTGCTCTCAGTACCAAAATGGTTAAGAAAGAGTTAATTTGATAAAAAAATCAAAAGTGATTGAAAAAATATAAAGGCTAAGAAACTTCTGATATGAAGATAATATTTAGGCTCACACACACACACACACACACGTGTGTGTGTGCATGTGCAAGCATTTTTAATAAACTGGTCACAAAAGGATAGATTTTCCCCATATTTCAAAATTAAAAGGGATAAAGAAAAACAACAAATGTCACAATGAAAAGGGAAGAGTTTTAAATTTTAAAATGTTAGAGCAGCTTGTGCATTTAACCAGGCTTCTCTAAGGCAGTGGATATGAGTTCAAATCTCACCAAGAGCTTATTCTTTATTTCCAGTTCATGCAGATCCTTGTTGTTATAGATTGATGTTCCAAGTAAGTTGGGATAAAAATGCAATTTAAAAAATAAAGATGAAAAAATAAAAAATAAAAAAAAAATGGTCAAAATTAATAGGATTGAATTATTTGATAAAACAGAATTTCAATGAGACCAGTTTCACTCTCATATCAATTTGAGCTTTCATTTGTTTCTTTGCCTTTTCATAAAAGAATAAATCATAATAAAATACAAACCAAAAGTATATAACAAATTAAAATAAGATTGTAATTCTTATGATTATCTTGCTTTAAATGATTTTAAAAATAGGAATATAAACATAAATATACACCTTGTAGATCAGGGGTATACAGTATTATTTATTTAGAAATACTTAAGAGTGGTTTGTATCTCCAACAAATTATATCTTTTATCTTCATTGGTGTCCTTAAATTAGTACAGAATTGTTATATAGTAATCATCTTAGTTTAACAAAAGGCCAGAAATATGGTGCACTTGGTGAGAACTAAAATCACTAACAATAACCAGTACAGAGTCAAATAAGAGACAGCAATTTCTGAGTAGTCATTAATTAACTTATTTTTTATCATAATTTTGGCAAGAATTTTTTTTAAACTAAACCAAATTTTAAAATTTTGGTTAGTGTAATTAAATTTCAATAATTTCTATCAATAAGTAATAGATCCTTTTTATCATTGGAACCATTGGAACCATCTTAATGTCTAACCTTCATAAATTCTTGTTTTATAAGTGTACAACAGTGATTCTTAATCTTTTTTAGTTGATGTCCCCTTCTGAAGTGTAAATTTAGCTCTGTGCCCCTTAGCCTGAAAGCCATTATTAGTAAATATAGATTCAACTTTTTACATTTATTTTAAAATGCATATGAATTGCAGCTGTATTATGTATAAGAGAACTTTTTGTTGCTGCTTACAAAAATGATTTTTTCAATTGAAATAAAATTGTGAATTAAAAACAAGTAAGTTGGCAACCTTAGTCGAGGGTGACCCGAAGTCTCCCTTTTCAATAGCTACTACAACAAGATGTAGGGGAGGGCACTACTCCATTCCCTGGATGATTAAAAACATAATGATACCAAAATATGAATGTATAGTAATAGTGTGACTTAAGGGAATAAATACAGCCAATAATGTGTACTCTAATGTATGTCATGTTTGACTGGATGGAATAAATAGCGATTAAACAAACCATTTTAATGTTACATTTGCTGGTGAAATTAATACAATGTCATGTGAGGATTATGATAAAAGTGATTTGATTCTTGGCAGTTAAATGGATGTGGCCCATTAAAGTACTTCTTTCATCCCCCAATATCCTCTTTCTTTCTTGTGCTATTCCCTCCTCCCAAATAAGACATAAGATGTAAGGACCAATGAACTAAAAGATAGGGGGGTGTGTGTGTGTGTGACAAGAAGTCAAATCCTCTTTCTTTCATGTGCTATTCCCTCCTCCCAAATATGACATAAGATGTAAGGACCAATGAACTGAAAGATAGGATGTGTGTGTGTGTGTGTGTGTGACAAGAAGTCAAATCCTCTTTCTTTCATGTGCTATTCCCTCCTCCCAAATATGACATAAGACGTAAGGACCAATGAACTAAAAGATAGGATGTGTGTGTGTGTGTGTGTGTGTGTGTGTGTGTGTGTGTGTGTGTGTGTGTGTGTGTGTGTGTGTGTGTGTGTGACAAGAAGTGTCTTGAAATAGATATGAATTTACAATATGTGTTCTTGGTATCTTTTTAGATGACCATAGTTAAGAATATATTAGAGTTGAAAATCTTCATAAATCCATACAGAAAGCTTGAACATTTCATATTGTCCAATTCTGGTTCTCCTAATGACAAAAATCTGCTCAGACATTGGGGACAAATTTCTATTAGAATATTTAAGTCAACCTCTTCTCATATTTGTGATATTACTCTATTCCTAATGAGTAGTGGTTAATCCTTTGCAAAAAGAAAAATAAGTAAATAAATAAATTGATGTCTGACTTCATTTAACATCATATTTACAGATTTACAGAGATTTTCTAGAACTGATGTGCTGGTATAAAGCTGGAATGTTAAGTATCAATTCCATTCAAGACTTAGGCAATTATGATTCTTCATAGCTTTCTTTAGAAATTCTACATAAGCCTTGTCTTGAGAGAGATAGTGAAGTTGTTTCCTTGTTGCCATCACAATGATCTGATTTCTGAGTTGTTCTTTTCCTAGACTGGCTGCCTGCTACTAAGGTTATTGAGTACAATCATCCCTGTTACTTTATGAATAGTTGAAGGGAGAAGTGGATTTATACTTTTCTCAAGAGCATTTGTGCAAAGTGAAATAAAACAGCTTTAGCTGGAATTTGAACTTGGCTCACTGATTCTCTGTTTCATGGATATTTACACTACCACAGATATTTCATGGATATTTACACTACCCATTCCTCTTAATATAAAGTGACTATGCCATAAACTTGCAGTTCCAGTTCATTTAAAAAAATTTCGTTTGTAACAAAAAAACAAAATTTGTTTTTGTAAATTGAGAATGAATTCAAATTAGTATTATTTATTTCCAACAAAACATTTAAAAGGAAATTTATATTCATTAATTTAGTGTTTATAATGTCTGAAAATAACAGTTTTTAATTAATCCAGTTGATAAATGATAAATGTGTGTGTGTGTGTGTGTGTGTGTGTGTGTGTGTGTGTGTGTGTGTGTGTGTGTGCTCAAGTAGTAGTCCCCTCCCCATTTATTCATTGGGGGATACATTCCAAGACTTTTATTAGAAGTTTGAAAGCATAAATAGTTTAACCTGATATATATTATGATGTTTTTCCTATATATTCATACCTATGATAAAGTTAGGCTCTCTAAAATTGATTGATTGATTGATTTTAATGGCATGTAACCCATCTAAGGTTAGAGGTTAGGGAATTGCATTCATTGTACATTTATATTTAGCTTTTTTGCATGGTTATTTCTTACAAGTTTTTTTTTTGGGGGGGGTTCGCATGTTCTTATCAAATACAAATCATTTTTAAATAGATCTATTTGAGCCATCCCCACCACCAGATGTAGTTTAGTGTCATACCTGGGACACTCCTTTTTTTGGTAGGGGGTGGTGGAGTTTTATCTATCTGTAGGAGATACAGTCAGCATCTTCTGAGTCCTTCTGACATAGCATAGCTTCAATTAGAGATTAACAACAATTACTACTAATAAAATAGAACAATCATAACAATATACTATCATGAAAGTTATGTAACAGAAGATTAGTTCTTACTGTATATCTCAGCAGGTTCAACATTATTTGTTTTTTCTTTCATTATTAAGTCAAGAAAGACTTTTTCACTTTATGACTTCTAATTAACATATCTGAATCAACATATCTAATTAACATATCTGAATCAACATATCTAATTAACATATCTGAATTACCAGCATTGATACTCTTGGGAATAAGTAAAACATAAAAAAATGTTTATTTTTGATGTTGACAGTGGGTAGCTGAAACTATAGGAGGCAAAATCATGGATAAGAGGGACTACCCTTACCCATATAGGTATGTCCATGTTTGAACTCTTTCCTAAAACCAGTAAATTTGAATTGTTGATTGTTTGATACTTATATCATTTTAAGGCAAAGTCCTTGGCAAAAATATGAATCCAAATTTCCCCAATATCCATTACTAGTCATTTTCTTACGATTATGCTTAATGGAAGGTGCATTTCAGTGTAAGTCTCCTTTGATCTAAAATACTGAAAAGATTTAATCTTTCCTAAGGTTTTCCTTCTTGGAAAACAGAAATTGCTCATTTGCATGAGTGCGTGCGTGCGTGCGTGCGTGCGTGCGTGCGTGTGTGTGTGTGCACATATGAACATATATGTCTCAAAGAAATTTGATGTATGCATATAAAAGTGAATATATATTCTGTTCCTTATAATATTTTATGAATGAAAAAACATTCTTTTTTTTTTTTTTTAAAGCCATATAGTATTTCAATTTTAAGTAGGGCTAATCTTAGGATCCCTGGGGCATTGTGCAAGCTGAGCTCTGGGAACTTTTAAAGTACAGTATTATTTTGTTTATTTATTTGTGTGAGAAAAATAAATATCTAGGAATAGGTGAGGAGAGGTTCTGAATCAAAACACAAATATGGCAAATGGAAATGGAGAGAGAAGAAGGGTAGCTAAACTGGCTATGCATATAAGTAAAATGGAAGGATAAAAATGTGGCCTAGAAATTTCCTTTCAACCTTATTTGATATCACTTACCTTCACTCTCAGGCCTCAGCTATTGTAAGCACTCTGACTTTGCATCAGGGAATTTTTTTTATTCTGTTCAATTCATTATCCCATTTTCTATTTGTATTTGCAAAGTCCTTACTGTTTTGGACACATGACAAGTGCATCCTAGCATTTGGCACCCTAGGTGACTGTCTATGTTTGACCAGCCCTCTTAAGTAAATATATGCACATGTCTGTATTTCATGATCTGTTCCTTATTTTTGGTTGAGAAAAACTTGATTTGTTAATCATTTTATAATGTAAAATAATCTTTCTGGTCATGTATGTATGTGTGTCTGTGTGTGTGTATGTGTGTGTGTTTTATAGTGTCAGATATTGTTGATATTTCTTTAATGTACACACACATGGCAGTAACAAATGCACTTCTTTGGCTTATACTTGTAATTACATGCATTTGCGTTTTTCTTATTGTTCTAAAATTCTACAAATTAAAGTGTGTGTGTGTGTGTGTGTGTGTGTGTGTGTGTGTGTGTGTGTGTGTGTGTGTGTGTGTGTGTTTATACATATGTTGATCAAGAACAAACACATCAATGAACATATGAAAATGTGTATGTGATTGCACTAAAATATATATATACATGTACAGTCAGATAAGTTATGTAAACTACCAGTGTGTGTTAGAGTGTATGTATATGTATTGCTTATCTGTTTATATTTGGATGTGTTTATTAAGAGGTGTGGGAATATTTGTGTGCTTATGTAACTAAGTGCTATCCAAATATTCGAGGTGCAAAATGGCTTCCTCAAATTTATAGAAAATGAAGTTCTTTATTTCCTGTTGGAGTGATTTCAAAAGTATATGAAATGTCCGGCGAGACATGGGAAACACTGATACTTGACAGATAAACAAATTGATCAATCTGTTCAGATACTCTAAACTTTTGGCTAGCACTTAGTATTGATGTATATATAGATTATATGTCTAAATAATGCCTGCAAACTGATAGGGATGATAGCAATGGGATTGAATGTAAAATGACTATAAATGAACATATACATAATAATATATGAAGAAATAACAGATTGGAAAAAATCCAACAATACATGAAAAAATATAAGTGGAAAAAATGGATAAACCAAACACAGATAACGGATTCAATTGATATTTCGTCTTTATTTACCCAAAGACTTCATCAGAATGTATCAATGTGTAGCCAATATTTCTTACAGCCGCTATGCTCCATTGAGCACTCTGGTAGCCGATAGGGTATAAAAAAATGTAAACAAAGGCTGCTGCTGCTGTTTCTAAAAATAAAAATACCTTAAAATTCCCTTAGCCAACGTGGTCCACTTGGTGGACGAGTGGTCTGAAACACAGTCTAACGTAAAGTTGGACAGGTTTCGATCCTGGCTTCAAGCGTCCTGCGTGTCTAGCCATACTGAAGAGTTCTGATAGAATGAAACAGTCTGTCTTTGGATGACTATATATATATATATATAGATAGATAGATAGATAGATAGATATATTCTTTTGACACTTAGATTTTTCTTCCTATCTTTCTTTTTCTTCTTTTTCTTATCCTTTTCTGACTTTCTTTCTGTCCCTCCCTCCCTCCTTTTATCTATTCCTCTTTTGCTTACTGTTATGTAGTTACCAAAATTCTGATGAAATCTTTAGGTAAATAAAGATGAAATATCAGTTGAATCCATTGTCTGTGTTCGGTTTATCCACTTTTTTCACTTATATTTTTTCACGTAATAATATATTTATAAATTTGCATATGATTATGTATACAGTCACACACACCTCACACACACACACACACACACACACACACACACACACACACACACACACACACACATAGCTGTTTGTGTGTACTGTACGTGTACATAATATTGTATTAATGTATGTAAAAAGATGTCTATGTGAATGAATATGTGACTATATGCATGTGTGATTGTATGTATATAATTATATACAAGTATGTTTATTTATTTATTTTTTAGTTTATTTATATTATATAACATATAACATCAGGGATTCAATATTTCTTTAAATCTTAATAAATGTCCTTTTCTCTTTTTTATGTCTGACTTGTCAACTTTTTAGACCGGTTTACTAGAAATGTGTATAAACAGCTATGGGCATACAAAACAAACACATTACCACAACAATAACAAAAAAACAAAAAAAAACAACATATCAATAGCCTCAGAAAAAACAAAACAAAGAAGGCTTTTTACTTTCCAACTGAAATGAACTTTGGTGATTTACAATTAAAAAAAAAATGGCTACAATTTTCAGAATTCATTTCATGGATTTTTCCGAGCCAATAATTTATCGTTTCTTGTTTCCTTATTTGTTTGTTTTTTGTTTTTGTTTTTTGTTTTTTTATTGTTAAATAAAAAAAATTGGAGCAAAAAAAAAGAGAATTTTTAAAAGAAAAATTTCAAGATAAATAAAAGCAAATGCATCAAAAATAATACAAAACATGAAACACAAATTCTTTCTCCTCATATTTTGGTGTTTATGAATTTCCTATTATTGAGATGATTGCTTTTTTTTTTTATTTTACATTTCTGTCTGCTTATCCAATTATCTGGAGTTTCACCATTTCTATCAATACATCTGTTGATGACTTCTATTTTTCACTTATTAATTTATTTCTCTTCTCAGCCCCACTCCCTTTTTTTTCCTTCTTAAAATTCTTTCTAAATTACTTTTTGATCACTTTGAATCATTGTCTTTTCATTTCTTTTTACTTTCTTTTCTCTTACACAAAATATTAGGTACTTCTTAACTTTGTAGTTCCAAAGAGAAATGTGCCTGACATCATTGTTGAATATATTCTAAAGTTCTTTCATCAAACAAAACAATCAACATGGCTTTGTACCTCTGTTTTTAACTGGAGTTATTCCAAACAATAATCGTTTAACCAGTCAAACAATTTTTAAGAAAAAGAAAACTTGCTGCAGTTGTTGCTGTTATTATCTATGGCAGTATTAATTGAATTATATTAGAAATGAAACTGAGCTAAAATGAAATTTGCTTTTTTGTTTTGTTCTTAAATGTCAGTGTTGTTCCAAGTTTAATTAATAGAATATTTAACAACAACAACAACAATAATAATAATAATAATAATAATAATAATAGGGGACTCGCTGTTTATCCAAAACACACCTTGCATGTCTCACATGCTCGGTGGCATCACTGCTTCTAGTGTTGCAGCTGTTGCTGCTATAGCATTGTAGTGGTTGATCATTGTGTCGTCGATAGAATAAGTGAATGCAGCAAATTGGCACAGAAGGAGTACAAGGCTAGACACGACTGGGTGGGCAAGGTGATCCACTGGGAAATGTGCAAGAAATTTATATTCAACCATGCCAACAAATGGTATACGCACAACCCAGCACCTGTTCTAGGAAATGACACACACAAACTCCTATGGAACTTGATATACAAACGGATCACCTAATCTCAGCCAGAAGACCAGACCTTATAATAATCAACAAAAAAAAGAAAATCTGCGAAATTGTCGACTTTGCTGTCCCGGCTGACCACAGAATAAAACTGAAAGAATGTGAAAAGAGAAATAAGTACCTCAACCTTGCTAGAGAATTGAAAAAACTATGGAACATGAAGGTGACAATTATACCAATTGTGATTGATGCTTTTGGCATGGTAACTAAAGGATTATTAAAGGGCCTGGAAGATTTGGAAGTTGGCAGCTGAGTGGAGACCATCCAAACAAAAGCATTATTGAAAATGGCCAGAATACTGAGAAGAGTCCTGAAGACTTGAGGAGACTTGCTGTCACTCAATCTCCAGTGAAAGATTATCAGCTTACACTGATGTGAAAAACTCTAATGAGTAATAATAATAATAAAGCAGCAAACTTATTCAAAAGGAATACGAGACTAGGTGAGAATTATGCAATAGATAAAAATTTGGCCATAATATATGCACAAACCTGAATCTGTCCGATGAATGAGACTCATAAAATTCTTTTGGACTTTGAGCTACAAACGGATCAATCAATCCCGGCCAGAAGACCAAACCTAGTAATATAGTAATAATAAAGTTGTTGGCGACTGTAGTCGAGGGCGACCCAAAGGCTCCCTTTTCAGTAGCTACAACACCGAGGTGTAGGGGGGGGCGCTACTCCTTTCCCAGGATTTCTCCACCTTACCCTTGATATGTACCTTATATTGCTGAGTGTTAAACAAGGAGGTATCAAGTACTATTTTTAAGTCTTTGGTATGACTTGACCTGGGATGGAACCCCGGTCTCCCGGACCATTGGCGAACACTCTACCCACTAGGCCAATGAGCCAGTTATAGTAATAATAATAGGAATTTAACTATACTACTAAATGGTATCTGAACAAACCAGAATCTGTCCTAGAAAAATGAGTTACATAAAATTCTCTAAAATATAAATAGATCATCTAATCCAGGTTAGAAGGCTTGACCTAATGTTAATTAACAAAAAGCAAAAAACATGTCATCTAATAAGATTTTGCTGTTCTGGCAGACTACAGAAAATGAAAGAAAGCAAAAAGAGAGACAAATACATGGATCATACCAAACAGCTGAAAAAACTGTGGACCATGAAGGTGACGGTTATACCAATAGTAGTTAGTGTACTAAGAATGATTCACAAAGGCTTGAAAAAGAGATTGGAGGATCAGAGATCAGAAGAAGGCTTGTTACTATACAGACTACAGCATTGTTAAGATAGTCTTGAATAATCAGAAGACACCAGGAAATCTGAAGTAGACTTGCTGTCACTCAGATTCCAGTGAAAGACCACCAGTTAACACTAATAGGAACAACTCACAAGAAGTAAAGCTGTAATCAGGATAATGATAAAACCATCTTATGTACTGAGATGATTCCAAACATTTAGCTAAAAGCAAAAACCTAAGTGGAAATCCTGATACAGAGAGTCTCAAAATAGATGCAACCCATTAATATGATTATGAATTATTACCTAGACAAGCACAATAGTGGTCATTTGGAATATATCCTGTAAAAAATACATCCTTTAAGCTAGAAACCTCAAAACAATATTTTTTAAATTATTATTATTAATCATATTAGCTTTCAGGACATGCAATCTTTCTTGGGTTTCTTATCTCAGTAATAAATCATTATCCTGTTAATGAGTTGCATCTATTTTGAGACAGTTTTGAATGATTTTATCTCCAAATAAGTCATGATGCAAAATATTTTTTCCTCTCTTGTGATCAAGGATTAATAGTTGTTATATTATAATATTTTCAAATCTGAAACAAAAAAGAACACAACATTATTATTAGTAGAGTTATTAGCAGTCACATATGGGTCCCATGTATATTGAGACACCCTATACAAACAGAATCTTCAGCCAAGATATAGAGATAGAATTTGAAATTGAGAAATGAACAGTGATTGTAATGAATAAGGGGAGAAGAGAAACAAGGAATAGAACTACTCAGTAACATCAAAATGCTGGGAGGAAAAAAGCGGCAAATACTTGGGAATATAAGAAGCAGATGCCATCAAACAAACAGAAATCAAAGAAAAAGTCAGGACTAAGAAATTACTGGAAATCAAATTCAAAAGCAGGAACCTAAACAAAAGAATAAATACCTGGGCAGTCTTCCTGGTAATATACTCTGGACCTTTCTTAAACTGGACAAGAGAAGCACTTAGAAATATTAAGAACTACTGAACAAAAAAATTGATGATGATGCCCAAGACTTTACACCTAAGAGATAATGTAGATAGACTATATGTTACAAGAAAATAAGGATGAAGATCAACCATTGGCATTGGGGATTATGTGGATACAAGAATTTAGAAAATACACAAAAAGGGTAAAAAGAGATTAATTATAATGGTAGCCACAACAATAGCAACAAAAATAACACAAGATCAAACTGAAAAACAGGAAATATTAAATTAAAAAAAAAAAAGAAATGGCAAGAAAATCAACTATATAGACACTTCAGAAAACAAATTAAGAAAATTACACATGAGATGATGTGGATATGACTACGCAGAAGAAACTTCAAGAGAGAAATGAAATTGATTTTAATAGCTGCCCAAAATAATGCCATAAGAATGAATTATGTAAAAGATAAAACTCACTAGAATAGCCAGTGTAGGTTATGTAGAAAAAGAGAATAAATCATTTAATGGGTGAATACATCAGACTGGCTGAGAAAGAGTTCTAGAGTAGGCCCATCTGATTGGGGAAAGTGATCCACAAGGAATTGTGCAAGTTACTACAGAAATTTTGTATCAAATAAAGACATAGCTATGCAGAAGAGACCTAAATTGAGAAAAAGAATCATTATTAATTGAAGCCTAAAATGGTGTCATAAACTGTTAACTATTTTAATGATGTAAAAGCTAGAATAGATAAAACTCAGGAAAATAGTAAGTGTAGGTTATATGATAAGTGCATGTGGCAAACTGGCATAAAAGGAGTGCAAAAACAGACATGATTGGGTGGAGAAGGTGATCCACTGGTAACTGTGCAAGTAACTAAATTTTGACCACATAGACAAATTTTATATGCACAGACCAGAATTTGTCCAGGAAAATAAGACACACAAAATTCTCAGAGATTTTGCAATACAAACAAATCCCTCAAACCAGGCTAGAAGACCAAACCTAGTTGTAAGTAAAAGTAAAGTTGGTGACTGTAGCCAAGAATGACCCAAAGGCTCCCTTTTCAATAGCTACCACACCAAGATGTAGAGGAGGGCACTATCCCTTTCCCTGGATTTCTCCACTTTAACTTTGATACATACCTTATAATTCTGAGTGTTAAGCATGGAGGTATCAAGTACAATTTTTTGAGTCTTTGGTATGATTCAACCTGGGACTGAACCTCACTTACTCAGGCCATTGGCAAATGGTTAAAGAACTAGTTAAAGTCAACAAGAAAATAATTTGTCAATTAGTGAACTTCACCATTGCAGCAGATCACAGAGTAAAAGTAAAGTGAAAAAATTGGATAAATACCTGGACCTTGCTAGAGAGCTGGTGAAATTATGGAACATAAAGGTGACAGTCATGTCAATCACAGTTGGACCCCTTGAAACAGTCCAAAAAAACCTGGAAAATAGAGTAGATGAACTGAAGACCAGAGAAAGAATTAAGACTGTCTAGATCACAGCACTGCTTAAATCAGCAAGAATACCTTGGAAAGTCCTGAAGAGCTGAGAGGACTTGCTGTCACTTAGACTTCAATGGAGTCCACCAGTTACTATTGGTAAGAAAAACCTGTTAACAGTTAAAGAACAATCATTATCCCAAGCAATTGAACAAAGAAATTAATTAGTTTTAATACAAAACAATTCTTAGCGGACCAAATAATTGAATGCTATGCCATATTGTGAGTGCATAATCAATGAAAACAAACAAACTGCTGGATTTCTTGAACACCAGTACCTTAGAACACGTTTGATATCAGCTGCATTCCTTAAAACATATCTAACATCAGCTCCTTAGAACGTGTGTGACATCAGCTGCATTCCTTAGAACACATCTAACATTAGCACCTCAGAACACATATGACACTAGCACCTTAGAACACATGTGACATCAGCTGCATTCCATAGAACATATATGACATCAGTAACTTAGAACATATTTAACTCTGCAACATTATCTACATTCGTCTCTATAAAGTTAACCATTATGTTTGTTCCAATTTTAAAAAGTTTGGTATTTCTAGATTTTCTAAATATCTATATGTCTGCTATTATATATTAAAATGTATATAAAAAGAGAAGAAAAATTGTCAATCTCAATTAAGCTTTGACGCTTCAATGAAGATAGCCCCCTCAGCACCACCATTAATAACAACCACTGAAAACTATATTGTTATCTCAATATTAATGGAACTTTATTACTAAAATTGAATTTGAATCAGAAATATTGATTAAATAAATAAAAAAATTAGGTATGTATAAAATGTTTGCATAAGTATATATATATATATATATATATATATATATATATATTATAACATTGTTGGTTGTCACTAAATCACTTTGTGGGTTTGTGTCGAACCAAGTGCAATATAATATGGAGAGTGCTCAATATCAACGATAGAGCTATTGTATAATAATAATAAATAGATATATATTAGATATATTGTGTAGGTTAACACATTAGGCAGTTAACAAAATGAATTCATTTTGTTAACTGCCTGATGATTGTTGTTTTGTAAAAAAACTCCATGAAACTTAGGGGTTGCAGTCTAAATTCCATGAATTATATATATATATATATATATATATATATATATATATATATATTAAAATAATAAATAAATGGACAAACAGACAGACATACACTCTGGCATGCATGTTGGCTTATTGCAATTGTTAGAATGTCTCATGCAAAATATAAAGGTCAAATATTGGTATCAAATATAATGACTTTAGTGATATGAAAGCTTTTTCTATTTTTCCCTACCAAAAGCTAATGTCCATAACATTAAAGACAAAGCAAAAAATTCAAAAAATGATTATGTTGCATTTTCTTTTCCTTTCTGACTAAAATTTCAATTTAGAGAAATAATTTGAGCTAAATTTTAATAACAAATTGATTTTGTAAAACATTACAATCTTTCTTCTGAATGGTAATTCTTCCATTTTTTTTTTTTTTTTTTTTTTTTTTGAGGCAGGTACAGATCAGTTAGATTTTTACAGCCTTGCCCAAAGAAAAATTTATATTGCTAAAAGTTTTAAATAAGAAGAAAAAAAGCATTTTGGGTCTTTTTGATAACCTCCATCAAACCCAAATCTTTATAATGAGTGGGTATTTAAGATAAGTTTATTTGATTAACCTTATAAGATTAAGAGTTTTATGGTATAGACTAATGAAAAAAAACTAATAAAAAAATCATAGAGAAAAATAAAAGGCAACTTAATCTGTTTTTATTTTATAAGCTTCCATATTCTAAAATTCTGTACATAAGCTTTTGGTAAGGAATGACAAGATTCATGTTTATGTGTGGGTGATGGAAGAGACTTTCTTTTAAAGTTCAGTGAGTACAAAAAATACAGCCAAAAATTCTGAATGAAAGGAAAATTTTTCATACATGGCAGAAAAAAAATGTCAACTGAAAAACAAAAAGAAAAAAGAAATAAAAAGGAGGAAATTAAAATAACAAAAAGATTTAAAAGAAAAAAAAGAAGAGTAAAAAAAACATCTCTACACGTGTTTTTTAATATATATAAACTTTTCTATGGACAGATGATTGTTCATCATGGAAACAAATGGCTTGTGACATTCAACACATTGAAAACCAAGCTACCACCACAATGGTACTCTTGAATTCCCTGAGAAGGCAGCAAGAGACATTATCTTTTATGTGAATTTAGAGAAAACAAAGTTCATGAGTTTTAAACAAGATGGTGTCATCACTTCATTAAATGGCTAACCTCTGAAATTAGCAGACCAGTCCACATACCTCAGCAGCAATATCTCATCTACTGAAAGGGATTCCAACATACAGATAGAAAACGTATGGACTGCTATCAACAGGTTGAGCATATGGAGATCTGATCTCTTTGATAAGATAAATTGGAAATTCTTCCGAGTTGTAGCTTTGTCAATACTATTGTATAGCTGCACCACCTGAACCTTAACAAAAGGCTTGAAGAAAAAGTTTGATGGAAACTATACAGGGATCCTATATGCTGTTTTGAACAAATCCTAGAAGCAAGACCCTACAAAACTGTGGCTGTATAGTCACTTACCTCCCATCTCACAAACCATCTAAATAAAATGAACAGCAGACCACAGCAGGAGACATCAGAATGATGAACTCATAAGCAACATTCTCCTGTGGACTCCTACACATGTACACATGAGTGTTAGCTGACCATCATAAACTTACATCCACCAAGTCAGTGTAGACACCTTGAAAACATGTGAAGAGTGATGGCAAATAAAGACAAAAGAAAATGTTCTACTGGATTCTTTAGTCTTCGTATAGCAACCAATCTATGAAAAGGAAAGTAAATAAGGAAGAAAACTAGAAAAGAAAAAGATTTTTAAAGTTTGGGAGATAAAATGCTTAACTAAGAAAGAAAACCAACCTAAATGTTTTACTCTTTTTTTCAAGGCATTCCTTTTTTTTTTTTTTTTTTTGTAAAGTGGATCAATTAAATTTATTTTGTAAAGTGGATTTTTTTTTGTAAAGTGGATCAATTAAAATTTACATTTTAACTAAGCGAGTGATCTCAATCTCATACTTTTTCACAAAACATTCAAAACGGTGGTTAGATGTTTCTCATAACCTATTATCAAACTGGAATGCCATAACCAGTAATTTTCTTTACTGGCAATGAAGGGTTACTTGGCAATGCTCATCTCCTCTCCAAGTGACATGTAACGTCTTGTACTTGTTTACCAGAAATAATCCCTAACTTTTTATCAAATACTTAATATGTACTGCCATTACAAGGCTAAAGAGCTCAAACTGCCAGGGTACTTATTTATGGGAGAGAGACGAAATGGATTCATCATACCTTTTCAAGGGCATTATTGTAAAACTAACAGAATTGTACCAGACCACCTGCACCTGTGAATATTGAAAATAAACTGTAGAAAGCTGAAATCATATCAAGTTTATGATTGGTTATTTATAATTTTAACTTTTAGTGTGTGAATTTAGAAAGAAAACCAAAGAGTAATTGTTTTTTCTTTTCCTTTGAATTTAAACAAGTCATTTGAGATGATTCAGTATCTTATAAAGTATGAACACTCTAAACAGATCTAAAATTTTATGTGATATTTCCAATAGAAGAGTGTACACTGCATGAAGAACAACACCTTTGCTTTATATGACATGGTAGGCTTAAGTGAAGGAAAATGAAAAGTACCTATTAATGAAATAAAGATAAAATGGGATGAGATCTAATTCAACCTACTAAATCACTTTGAAGATGTAAAGATTTGTTCAATCAATCAATTCTGTTTGGAAGATTTCCTTTACAAATAAATCACTAATTTCAATATGAAGGAATTCATTCATTCATTCATAAGCCATCCCCTCTGCTACAAACAGGATATGACACCAAGTGAATTTAAACTCTTTTAACCATTTAGATTCCCTGAGAAAAAGCATAAATTGTCTTTCTATTTCATATTACTTTAATTGAAATAATGAGATATTAAGATAATATATTATCCAGATCAGATTTTTAAAAAATCTTTACACATCTTTCTGCATATGAGTTTAATCATTTATTTTAGAATATTAATAATAAAAGAAGTTACCACATTTATTTCAATAACTTGCATTTAACTGATACAAAGTCGTACATTACAAATCTTTGATTTAAAAGCCAACATTTCTTTTTGATTGGGATTTCACTCTGCTGTTTAAAACTAATGATAATTTCAGCAAACATTTTAATCTCCACTCATAAAGTTCCATCAAAATTTTGAAATTATATTTGACAGTTTACAAAAAAATTCTCTTCAGAAACAACTATACAGAAGATATAAATATAAATTAACAATGAACACCATTCCTTAGGCATAAAATAACTCGGGATAGGTTGACATGCCTTTAAAATCAATCAATCAATCAATCCACTCTAAATTTTTTTGTAGATTTAACTGATGTTCTGTCTTTATTTTTTGTTTTATTTTGATCTTCATCTCTAATGCTATAATCTATCTCCTAATCACAGAACACAACTTGAAATCAATTTTAAAACAAGTATTTTCATAATATCACTTAAGCTGATAGAATGGATTGAATTAGAGGCTCAGCTATAAACATCCACTGCAGCTATTAACACAATGTTCCTGTTAATTGATTTGGTTGGTTGGTTGGTTTTATGGCATATCAACCCTTGCAGGTTATTTAATACAAAATCCTGTTTATACATATATATATTAAATGTATGTGATTTGTAAACATATAGTTTGTAGGTAAGTGGTCAGAGCTCATTTGTTAAATAGTTAAATAGTTTCAAATATAGTTATTCAACACTAATAATTCTATTTGATATTAATCATCTGTTTGCACACAGTTAATTGGTTAAATAGTTCTATTTGACCCATAAATGGGACCTTAATAGGAACAACCACTCCGGGTGAGAGTAGACCCCAAAAAAATGGCAATGAAGAGGTACTCTATGTTCCCCAAAACTTCAGGACGGAAACCTTACCATCAGATGGTTTAGTGTCATATCCAGGATACTTGTTGGGGAAGTCTTACCCCTCGGCTGAGATGCTGCAGGAATATTCAACAACCCTAGCTGACTGAGCTACTGATTTAGTTGTAAGAGCACTAGTCATGTTGAGTATCTTGGGCAATAGCCTAGCAAATTTCATCCCACTCCAGGTTTGAGATCAGAGTTTTCCTTCAATTGCAATTGCAATTCCAAGTGTAATGAGCCCCATCTACTTTACGATTATTTACTCGTGGCTGGAGGAAGCATAGTTGCATTCATACTTTTCCCAAGAGTATCAATCCTATGAGAAATGCAAACAGCTTTGTTCAGGATATGAAGTCGGGTATCCAAATCCACTTCCTATAACCATAACCATTACACTATAAGAAGCTCCTGTCACTATTATAGGGGAAACAATAGGAATATATTTTAAGTATATCTTACTAGAAAGTAAAGTAAAGTTGGTGACCGTTGTCGGGGGTGACCAGAAGGCTCCCTTTTCAGTAGCTACTACACAGAGGTGTAGGGGAGGGGGCAGCTCGTTTCCCTGGATTGCTCCACTTTACCCTTGATATATACCTTATATTGCTGAGTGTTAAGCAAGGAGGTATCAAGTACCATTTTTAAAGTCTTTGGTATGACACAACCTGGAATTGAACTCAGGTCTCCTGGACCATTGGTGAACACTCTACCCACTAGAAACCCTGTTATATGATGAGCATTCCCATCTATGATTAAGATGATGTATTCACTGCCATTTGCAGTGTGAGTATAACCCACTGAATGTTCCCTTAGTTTTGTTAAGACAATTGTAAAATGACTCTTGATCTGGAGTGGTGAGAAAAATGATCTCTTCTTCCTAGTGAATTCTATTAAGCACTGATAGTTTCATTTTTGTCATTCTTCTTTGAGCTTTCCAGTTAATTCATGTCTGATTTTTTTTTTTTTCACTCAAAACAGTCTCAGTTTTTCTCAGTATTTTGTTGTATCTTAATGTCTACTTGCTCTCAGCTGATATCAGCAGTTGGTTGCAGGGGCTTTGCTGGACAGTCTTTGGGCAGAGCCCTAGCAAAAATTGGCATAGTCGGAGCAGCAAGAGTGAGAGCGCTGAAGGACATCACCAACACAGTTCTGAAGGCGTCAAAGTGGATTTGGCTTAAGAGATCAGAGCCATGGAAGAAATAAAGAGGATGTTGGAGGAGCCTAAAGAATTAAGACTAAGATACACATTACAAACCATAAATGCATAATAAGTTAATACTAAGTTAGGATAGTCGGAATGTCGGGGGGAGGGGTTGAGAATAATTGGCGGTTGGGAGGGGGGATGGACTTTTTATTTTATTTTATTTATCTATTTTTTAATAATCCGTTTTTTTTATTATTTTTTATTTTTTTCTTCCTCGTATACTGGTTATGGTCCGCTACGATTTAAGGTAATTTATTTGCCAGCGGTCATGAGCAGTTTTAGTTAATTGATTGAAACCTAATTGCAAATAGTTCATGGGACGAAGGAGGGGGGGACTGGAGATAGGTTCGAAATAGTAATAAATTAGAATGTAAGGAGTTGATTAGAGTAGCGTTTTTTGTTGTTTTTTTTTTTTGTTTTTTAGGAATATGCATTAGATTGGTAATATGAGCATAGATTAATGATAAATGGGGAGAAAAATTTTGGCAAAAAGCATGAGTTAATCTGTAGCAATTAATCTCATGAACCAAATAAATGGGATTATTATAATTATTTTTTTAATTTTTTTTTTTTGCGAATAGGGGTATAAGGTAAAGTTAAAGACTGACTGAATAGTTTTGAGCGGGGGATTAATTCATGTTAGTTTAGTAGTATTAGTATAGGACAGATTTGGCGGGAAATTCGTGTAAGTCTAGTGAAGAGTAAATCATGGACACGGACGAGTATTAAAATAACATCTTACCTCGGTACCGATTCCGGAAGTAGCAGGGAGAAACCGGATGAGGTAAAGATGGTACTATATAGCTGAGGAGTGTGGAATGCCCTGTTTTCATTGGCTGTTTATCAAAAGACAGATGTCTATAAGAACGGCCGAAGTCCGGCTTTTTATTTATTTTTTCTTTGCTTTGGTAGAGGCATGAGCGTAGCACGTCGCGATCATGGAGGCGGCTTGGCTCTTTTAGAGTCAAGCTGGGGTTACTGTCGGAGCTGATATGATGCAGAAATAACCCGAAATCGGCAATGAAGACAGCGCATCACTGAAGACCTCCCTGATGCATCTAAGATGTATGATTGAAATATAGAAGGAATCTTTCTAGCATTCTACACACAGCCTAACTTTGCAAAGACATAAATCTGTAGAAGCTACCCAATTTGCTCAAAATTACCAAGTTTTTTTTAACATTACCAAAGCCACAACTTCCTAAGCCCCCAAATTTCACCGCTTCCTTATGCTTAACTCTCTGAACTTATAAGCCTAATATTTTGATTTGAGTACCATTTTACTTCACCAAATTATTTTGGGCTCAGGAAGATCACATTAGATGCTCCTAATGGAAAGAATTATATAAGCACCATTTATAAACTTTCTTTTAATGGAATCATGGGATTGCATCATGGCGTGAAGTTTGAATATATTTAAGGCAAATTTTTTTATGTGACTTTTGTGAGTTCAGGTACAGGATATCTGAAGCCTAAAAAGCTAAAGGATTAACAGGTCCAATATTAGAATTTTGCATCGCAACTGTTTCCACTTTCAGCCAAACTTGAAACTTCTCTTCTGGTTCCTGTAAAATCAATTTTTCTGATTTTCTTAATGCTTAATGAGTGATTTGAAAGAAAATATCATCTTTGACTCCAATAGGTAAAAAGTTCCTCTCACTCCTTCACAAC
Source organism: Sepioteuthis lessoniana (assembly GCA_963585895.1). Classification (NCBI taxonomy): domain Eukaryota; kingdom Metazoa; phylum Mollusca; class Cephalopoda; order Myopsida; family Loliginidae; genus Sepioteuthis; species Sepioteuthis lessoniana. Next base: position 73,881,634 of record OY757909.1, read on the forward strand.
AATTGTGATAATTACCATTGATGTGCTTCACCATTTCTTGCTTTTTTTCATTGAATAAGAAATTAAAAAAAAAAAACAGATGTAGATGAGAAAAAAAAAAGACTTGAGAATTAAATTTTTTTTAATATTCAAAATTTTTGAAAACGACAAAACATTCAACTAATCAGAAAGAAAAGAAAGCAAAACTTTTCCCACCCACGTTTTTCAGTTACCCATGCAATGGCAATGGCTGCTTAACCTATTTGATTTAAATTCCAACATCTTTCAAGATATTTCAAGAAATCCTCTATGCTTCTCCCTTGCAAGTAAATAATGTCATACATATATTAGATTAGTTGGTGCTAGAGTGGATATTTAGCCAAGATTTCACTCACCAAAGCTCATTATTAACATTAGTATATATCCAATGATATATTAACACTAAGTAAATAGAAGGAAAAATAAACTCATATAGGAACATTTAATTAATACATACTAAACATATAAGAAGTATTGATAAGAATACACGGGTATATTCCAACAGATAAAATGTGCACATATTGTTCTATGAACAAGCAGTATATGAAAGAGATACAAAAACAGAAGACTTATTTTAGTTTATTGATTCTATGTGAGCTTACATGAGGCAAGAGACAATGTCCATCAACAGGAAAGGAGACAATGTCTTCACTGTTCAATGAACAGAGGCCAAAAAGCATATCTTTTCTGTTCAAAGAACAAAGCTGAAAGAAAATGAGATGGATAATGAGATTGACATGTGACTAGTCATTTACCTTTGCTGATCTATTGAGCAAAGATAAGCAGAATCAGACACTTTAAGGAAGAATATGACCCGGTTGAAAAGTTCAAGTGGAGTGAAAACATAATAATAAAGGCCCTGTGACATATAGCAAATAATTTTGAATTGATTTTCATATTTTTATTTTGTACCTAAAATACAAACATAAAGAAGTTTTTTTAAACAAAGTACATAACTTTTTTTTACAGATGCTTCATACAACTATATTGTATTTATAGATTATTTGAAAAAATATAACTGTTTAATCTTTTTTATTATGTGGATTTATATTTTATAGTTACAGTTACCATTTGTAAATTAAAGCATTAATTTTTAATTGACTGCAAAGACTGTAAAATAGACATGGTTTCAAAAATTGAAATAAGTTAATGGGAGTTTTGTCATTTGTCTGTTAATCTGACAATGTCTGTGATCTAAATTTTAACCTCTTTCATATATATATATATATATATATATATATATATATATAAACCATAATTAGTTATTTATAACACAAATTTGTGTATAACACCCAGCCCTAAATTTCAGCTATGAAATTCTGGAAAAAAAAACATCTCTTGTGTATATCATACATGGACTTTTTGGTATTTGTAGCTACTAGATTTATACTAAATTTAACATTTGTTCAATTTTTTTATCTGATTTGTATCAACTAAAAAGAAAGAATCTATATAGTTGATATAATATATTGAAACAAAAAATTTACACAGTATTTAGAAGAAAGGCAAGGACATGTTCACACAAAAATATGACAAACTTTTGGCAAAAATAAGTTCACAATAGAAGAAACAAATTATAAACAAACATGCATTCCAGTGGCTATAACTTTTTTGGTGATATAAAGCAGAAGTTTTTGTTATACAAAACATTAGTTATTTTGGACAATAGATCGAACTTACTTTTTGTTCATGCTGTCCCAAACATGGCAATGCATATGGCTGAAAAAACTTCATATTTACTTCTCATGTATAATATGCAACCCTTGCTTTTAGAATAAAAATCTGGAAAAATTGCATATCATATACGAATAATTATGATGTTATATATATATATATATATATGTTGTATACAGGGAAGAACAGACAAAAACACTGATATATAAAAATGTAATCTACTTCTTTTCTTTTTATAACCGAAATGGGCAAAATGGTAAAGTGAGGGAGAAAGTCAAAAACAGTTGAGATATATACACAGGGCAATATACAACTCTTCAGTGAACCGCTTCTTCTTTGTTCTGCTTTCAGGAGACTGGTACAGGGTCACCTCAAGCCACAGAATCATCTTAGTTTCTTCTCACTTCTCTTCACTTTCGCAAATCTAGTCAAGGCCATCTCAAGGCACAGAATCATCTTAGTTTCTCCTCATTTCTCTTCACTTTCGCAAATCTAGTCAAGGCCATCTCAAGGCAAAGAATCATCTTAGTTTATCCCTGATTCTTTGCTTTTGTAAGTCTCTACCTCTCTACCCAGGGCAGTGCCCAGAGCGGTGTAATGTCTAGTAGCTCTTCTGCCAGTCTTCTTCTTCATTCTCTCATTCACATAATTTCCCAGATTCCCACGCAATCCTCGTGGTCACACATCTAACCTATATGTTGCATGTAGACACACATCCTGTATAGCATGCTACACACGCAACTTCGGCAGCACTTCTACTGAGGGAGCAGCGTCCTGTTTACTTTAGGAAACTGGTGTACATCCTGTTATGCCACCCATGCAACTTACACGGCATTCCTGCTTAGGCATCGTCCTGTTTACTTTAGGAAACAGGTGTACATCCTGTTATGACAACTATGCAACTTATGCATGAAAGGGATCTTTTTGATCAATTATTCAACATGTGTGTGTGTGAATGTGTGTGTGTGAATGTGTGCAGGCGCAATGATACATTGCCTCTATTCACATGAATCTGAAATATATTAAGAAACACATATACTTCTAAACAGTTCTCTGATTAAAACTTAATGAGATCTCGTATAGTAACAGGAAATTAGAGAATTTTATTAAGATGTTGAAAATTCAGGAAGAAAGATAGAAAAGATTTTAAAACGTTCATATATTAATTGCTTTTCTAAATATGTGAGAGGTTTTTCTTCTTTTAAGTAAAGCAAAAACAAAATGAAGAAATGAAAGTTTAAAAAATATTTCCAAACATCTATCAGGTTAATTTTAATGATTAATCAATTGAATGTATTCGCAATAAGCACAAAGAAGTTGTTTATAGAGCAATTTTCTTGAAACTGTGATCATGTCAATACTACTGCCTTTTTGCACTACTTAGACTCTAATGAAACACCTTGAGAAAAAGCTCGAGAGGGACTATACAAGGATGTTGTATGCTATTTTGAACAAATCATGGAAACAGCACCCAACAAAACAACCACTGTACGTTCACTTACCTCCCATCTCAGAAATCATCCAAGTAAGGCAAGCAAGACTTACTGGGAGCTGCTGGAGAAAGGAGAACAAACTTATAATCAACTTTCTCCAGTGAACTTCAACACATGGACACACTAGTGTTGGCATTCCAGCAAAAACTTACATTTATCAGCTCTGTGCAGACACTGGGTGCCACTGATAAGAGAACTAAACGCCCTATGTGGTTTTCTAAACCATCAAGTGCAACCTTCAACAACCCCAGAAAAATAAATAAAATTTCAATGTGACCTTTAAACATAAAAAGTTCCCTATTCCGGATGCAATGTGACAGTCTAAATTGTTGCAATGAAAATCAATTGAAATTAAGATAAAGGAAATATTAATCAATAATTGATAATAATTGACAATGCTGCATCAAATAAAAATTTAAGATGATATTACAATTTGTTTGCTGATGGCTATAGACCAGGAGTGGGGAACTTTCAGCTTTGTAGGGGTGACTGAAAGTGTTTTTGGTACCCGACAATTTAATGTTTCCCCACAAGTTTAATGTTGAGGTTTGATATAGAGTGTTTTGTTTAGAATAAAGGTTGGATAGGGCATAATATAGGCACATGGATAAAGTAGTAAATTAAGGAAGTCAATGAAACAAATGAGTAAAGACATGAAACAAATAATGGTTGTAAAACGGCGCGGACAAAATGAACATTTAAAACAAGGCGTCGAACAAAAACAAATTTATATTCTACAACAATAAAATTTACATTAATACATAAAAATATTACTAACTCTACTAACAAAATAATAGTGTGTGTATATGTGTGAGCTCGTGTGTGTGTGTGTGTGTGTAACACCACTAGGCTATAAAAGAATTACATGTTTAAAATGTCCTTGTTTTATGGTTTTTCACTGAGACTGGAAAGCGTCTCATAGTCATTGTATATGAATGTCTGCGAGGCCCATTCATGTTGCCTTTCACTCCTGTTGATTCACACTGGAAGGAGTGTGTTGCTGCTGTGAAGAAATTTGGCAAAAGAGAACAAGGGTGTTTGAAGACGACGTATTTATAGAAAATACGCGTCTTGTAGGTGGCTCAAAAACGCAGGACTTGAATTTACGCGCGGACTTAGTTTTAAACATGTCATGTGGTCCTCCTGGCCAATGGTTTCCCGAGACTGAATATGTGAGCGTCCACCATCTTTGTGGGAACAAGTGGCATACCGCCCAAAATAATTTATGGGAGTGTAAAGTCCTATAGCTTTCTAAACTTGAGACCGTTGTTGAAAGACAAATTGAAATTGCCCATTTTCACTTAAGAACATAATATTCTAATACTTATTTGCAAAAATCAACATAAAAAAGGTCAGTAAAAGGTTTTCATTTCTTTTGAGTAGAATAGATTAATTAAATTTGGACGAAGTTATTAAACTAAAAGTTGAAACTTTAGATTTTCTTGTTTACAAACTAAAATGTATTGAGTAGATTCTTATTAGTAGACAATAGATTTTTAATGCGGCCTTTAAGTATGAAAAGGTTCCCTATTTGTGAAAACCTTTGAAAAAATGTATACGAATAATATAATTAGGTTAGTAAGTTGCCGGAAAAAGTTTGAGAGTTTTAATCTTAGACAAAAACATAAGACTTTGATTAAAACCGTGCAGATGTCTCTGCGAAAAATAATGAAATTTATTGGGGTGAGTCAAAGGTTTTGCTGCGCGCAATATTTGTGGCGCGTACATCTCGTGACGGAAGCAGTTCAAGCGTTCCTTGGTACCTGCAGTGATAGGTGGTATCGTGGTAGTTGGTGTGTTACCACGTTGTTCATTGCTTTGCTTCGTGTGTGATTTGAAAGCTTCGCAGATAGACGTACAACGGAATCTAATTCAGGAAATTGTATTTTAGGAGTTCGAACCGGAAGCAAACGAAGCAAACGAGAACATTTGTTGTGCGAAAGGTGAAGGTGAAGTGACCAGATGGTTCAAGAAATGTTGCTCGGGTTGGAAGAACCTCAACCATCAAGCAAAGTAAGGAGGTGCCTGTGGTGTAATGGTTATCGTCGCAGGATATGGACACGGCGACACGAGTTCAAATCCTGGACCTGACTGATTGCATTTCACATAGCACTAATACCCTTGGGAAAGGTATGAATCCAAATATTCTCCATCCAGCTATGGGTAAATAGTAGGGCAGACTATGTTCTTCAGCCTTGGTGAGGCAACTAGTCTAGGAGAAGGAAAACTCTGAATTCAAACCTGTTAAACTCCGCTTAAAAATTGACCTTGTGTCATATCCTGCCCGAGCGGAGGGGTTGGTAAATATGATCAAGCAAAGTAAGGCAGGCCTAAAAATATGCCAACTCCGAGGCTGTGCTCCAAGGCAAGTCCGGCGGGTAGCACTCGAAGAGTATCAGGCGAGCTCGGCATCTCACAATCCAATGTTGTTCGTCAGACTTACCTGCTGCCAAATTGTGTGCTTTATATTACCAAAATATAGCAAAGCTTTTGACTCACCTTCTTTTGTACAGACTTACACATTTGTATTGTATATGGGTTCAAGATGCTGTTGAATTGAAAACTGAAGAACATCAAATGACAGGAAACCTTTGATTAAACAGAAGAAAGAAAGAAAGAAAGAGAGAATAAGTTGGAAGGAAAGAGAAATTGAAAAAGAGAGAAAGAACACAAAGTGATACAGGGAAGGGAGAAGATTAATGTATAGAAAATTATAGTGAAAGAAGAAAAATGGTGAAAGAGAGAAATAAGGACCAAGAAATGTAAAGTAAGTAGTAAAGTTGGCGACTGTTGTCGAGGGTGACCCGAAGGCTCCCTTTTCGATAGCTACTACACCAAAGTGTAGGGGAGGGCGTTACTCCTTTCCCAGGACTAACCCACTTTACCCTTGATCCTTACCTTACAATGCTGAGTGTTGAGCAAGAAGGTATCAAGTACCATTTTTTACTCTTTGGTATGACTCAACCCGACGATTGAACCCTGGTCTCCCGGACCATTGGGGGAACACTATGGGATACACATTTTTTCTAGTCTTAAAACAAGCAATAAAAACATACTTAAGAACATTCTAGAAATTTAGGATCAAAACCGTATTAGCATTTAAATTCCATTTTTATATTTTTCAACCAACCAACTAAAAACATAGAATAGAACATTCTAGAAAAATAGGATCGGAAGTGAACTAACAGAAAATATTTAGGCTCGAAAATAAAATAGTAAAATACAAATCTGATTGGTCAATAAATGTGTACACGCCAAAATTTTAGGACGATTCTTTGATCCACCTGTAGGATATAAATAACACAGAGTTAGGGAGCCATTAACACAGACTAACACAAAGACGAAGACAAGCCACTAAGCCAGTAAAGCAGTAGCCGATACTATGTCCGGTAAATTCCTTTCCTTCCTCAACTAAAGTTCATGACCTCTCTTCAGATGGCTGAGAATCACATTCAAAAGAAAAACCCGACAAACTTTTTTTCATCAACGCGACACGCTGTCGCCACAATCATAAAACCCGCTATGAACTTAATGTAAGTAAGAACGACTTATTTACGGACTCCGTTACCATGAACATACACACATCTTTAAACAAATTTATTTTCTTCTTGTCAAACTTTATTTTCCAAAAGGCCATTTACACATCATGTATTTTGTTTGTTTTCATATTCTGTTATATGCATATTAAATTGTTTGTTGTTTAATGTTCGTTGTGTTCTATTCCATTTCTTTCACGCGATTGTAAAGTTTTGTGTTGTATTTGTGGTGGGAATAATTTAGAGAGCAATCTACTGAAATAACCAAATTACATACTACCCCCACAACACTCAAACCGTTATGCCAATGTCCAGTACAAAGGTAGTCTACCTAAATAAACTGATAGATATATTTGAATTTGTCTTTAATTGGAATCATTTTGAGATGAGGCTTCTTAATCTGAGAATTAATTTTTTAAAATTTATTGCGGACTTTTTGTCCTCATCTTGGTAGTTTTTGTGTTGTTTCTTCTTTCACTACGTTTCGGCCAAATTTCACCTCTGGCCTTCTTCGGGTGATTTACCGCGACCTCGGATAGGAATGCTGAGTCTTGTAACCCTATCCCCAATAATTACTGCCTTCCATAGTTGTTGTCTATCGCACCACGTTTTTGACCAAGTAAACCTCTGGCCGGCTTGGGTAGGATTTGAAACCGCTATCTTCTGACAATGCTCAACTGATAGATATATTTGAATTTCTATGCGAGGATTTTGGAAAATGAATTGACATACAATATAGTGTAGGTTGAGTTACGTTATCGTGATTGAAATTTATTCAGAAACTTTTACTTTATATCGAGTCACTTTCTATTTATAAAAATTATATCATAATTATTTTTCAACTTACATCCAATTCATATCTTATTACATTATAAACTAACCAAAAAGGCAATGAACGTGATAAAAGAAAACAGTAGAGACGAGGTATATGGGGAATTATGTCATAACAGAATCATTTGTTGGGAACCTGAAAAGTTAGTGGATTAGTTGTTTCATTCTTTATTTGATTCAAGCTCAACCTGCAGCTAACGTGAACCAATGAGGCTTTGATGAAGCAACCTTTGTATGTGTTTCAGTTTCTTTGAGTTGACGATTGTTGGTTAGAGGTTCAATTGTGAAGGCACATGGTACAACGGTAATCATCTTAGAAACTGGACACAACGAGCCAATTTCAAAACCTGGATGAAGCTGCTTACATTTCCCTTCATCTAATGCCTTTGGGTAAGGCATGAATCCATATTTTCTTTGCTACCCCCTTGCTATGGATAAACAGTAGGGAATACTGAGCTGTTTAGCCTTGGAATGGTAACCGGTCTTGAAGGAAGACTCTAAATTCAAAACCAGCAGTGCTCCGCTCAAAAACTGACCTTGTGTTGTCCCCTAATTTTTTGCGGAGGGATTAGATAAATAAAATCAGATGTTCCACATTTCTAATGGGTTGGTTTAATTTCTTTGTTTGATGGCATATCAATCCTTGTGTGTTATTTAATACCAAAGCCATTCTTGTAGAAAAACAGCAGCTGGCGGAATAAAGGGTTTCATGCCTTTCTCTAAGTGAACGTAATCGTGCCTTTCTCTGAAAGTGAATGTAATAGTGCAACTGGAATTCGAACTCGCTTACTACGATGTCACATTCGAGTACTTTAGCAACTACACCACAGGGACTCCCCCTCCACTTTTGAATTGCTCTTGTAGAGATACACTGTGATCAGTTCAATATATAAAAGAATGTCAATGATCATATGAGGTAAGTTTTATTTATCAAAGTTCAACTTCTGTAGCAGGAATTGGATTTTACTGAGTTCTCTGCAGAGATTTGTGTTAAAACAATTGTAACCGGACATGTGGCCTCAAAAAATAAAGGTCTTAATGTCTTTCATTGAATTTACAGTAAAAACAAGAGTTAAATAATGGAATGGTAAGACCTATCAAGTTAATTAATATTGAAATATTTGGAGTTGATAGTGGTGTAATTTATAAGGTTCTAGTTTACAAGAATCAATATTGGTGATAAAATATACAATATTTCAAAAATTATTATTAATAATAATAATAAAGATATGTGGTGATAGAGACGAAACGATCAATCATATAATAAGCGAATACAGTAAATTAGCACAAAAAGAGTATAAGACTAGGCATGAATTGGTGGTAAAAGTGATCCATTGGGAATTGTGCAAGAAATTTAAATTTGACCATTTGAACAAGTGGCATATTCACAACCCAGAATCCGTCCAAGAGAATGAGACGCAATAACTTCTTTAGGATTTTGAGATACAAATGGATCACCTAATCGCGGTCAGACGACCAGACCTAGTGATAGTCAACAAAAAAAGAGAAATTTTTTGAACGGAACGGCAGATCACAGAATAAAATTAAAAGAAAGTGAAAAGAAGAATAAATATCTGGACCTTGCAAGAGAGCTGAAGAAACTATGGAACATGAAGGTGATGGTGATACCAATTGTAATTGGTGCACTTGGAACGATCCCCAAAGGATTGGTAAAGGGACTGGAAGACTTAGACTTTAAAAAGTCAAATAGAGATTATTCAGACTACAGCATTACTAAGAAAACCAAGAGAAGTCCTTGAGACTTGAAGAGATTTGCCGTCGCTCAAACTCCAGTGAGAAACCATCAGCTAATGTTGGTGTGAAAAACTCTCAAAGGGGGGGAAGTAATAGTAATGATAAGCAAGGTTGTATGTTCTGTTAGAGATTTAATGTCGAACTAGAGCCTCGAAGTAAGCGAGTTCGAACCCCAGGATCACTATTACGTTCACTTTCGGATTAACAATCTTGCAAAGGTATGACCTTTCTTATCCCCACCCCACAAGCAATGGGTTAAATGGTATCACTGTTGTTCTTCGAGAGAAATGGCTTTCGCCATAACCCATGAAGATTGGTTTCTTTGTTTAATGGCATATCAAACTAATGATGTGGTCGTCCTTTGTTTTCCCTGATTTGTCACATACGCTGTAGCAATATCCAAAAGTTGTAAGGGGAGTCCCAATAGCATAGAAGGTAACTTGCTGCGACATGGAGGAATTCTATTGAAACTATCATTTAGAACAAACAGTAATTACAAGTTGATGTTGTGGTTAACATGCTGGACTGTGACAGGATAGGAAGTGAGTTCGAACCCCAGTCGTGCTATTACGTTCACTTTCAGAAAGTTCATACCTTTCCTAAGGTATAAACTCCCTTATCCCCAAGCTAGGGGTTAAATAATACCACTACAGTTTTTTTTACAAAAATGGCTTTGGCATTAAATAACCCACGAAGATTGATTTGCCATTAAACAAAGAAACCAAACCAAAAGGTGTAGACATAGAAATATGGTGGCATAATAACATCAAACAACATTCAATTACAGAAAAAACACAGTCAATTTTTACAAGACAAACAAATAAAATGTTTTATGTGTACAATATGCAGACAAAGAATAATAATACAGCATAGTTATAAAATGATTTGGTTTCTTTGTTTAATGGCATATGAACCTTTGTTGGTTATTTAATGCAAAAGTCATTCTCCTAGAAGAACAGCAGTGGTATTATTTAACCCATAGCTGGGAGGATAAGGGGGTTCATACCTTTCCCCAAGGGTATTTGCCCGAAAGTGGACGTAATAGCGCGACTGGAGTACGAACTCGCATACTACGATTCCGCAGTCCATCGCTTTAACCATTACACCACAAGGACATGAATAGACAGAAGTGGAAGACATGGCTGGTTTCCTTCTAGTTTCCTGCGACAGACTGCCATTCTTTTCTTGTGCTTGCTGCATATAGGAGCTGAGTAATCGCAGTTTATATCTGGTTTATTCCTAGCTGAATAAATTTGTGAGTAACCGCCGATAGGTCAATATTAAAAGAAATAACATACGGAACCTCACATTTACCGCCCTTCAAACATCGCCTGATAAGCACTTGTGTGATTGGTCAAGAGCCATTGACGGCAACCAATCAGAGCACACAAGACATACGACATTAGGTTCTGTTTTGGGGTAAAAATACGAATGCAAAAGCGACATCGCTCTCTTTCATACGCTGCAGACCGTCCAAGTAAGACGCTAACACGCCAGCGACTTTTAAGAGTCGATGACAACATAAGGTCGACCTCACGGAAACAACAGACATTTAACAACCAAAGTGACAAGATAAGTTGGCTGGCATATTATTTTGCAACCTTATTAAGTTCATTTAACAACTCTAGCTCTTCATTAATTTTTACACTTTGCTTTTGGTATTACGTTTGTGATTATCATTGTCGAGAATACATGTTTTGCTGAAGTATCGTGTCCTGTTTTCCTTGCCACTACCTTTTATGCTTATTTTGTCCGTCTTTTAGCGAAATATTTTTAGCCGGAGATTTTTGTTGTTGTTAGCGAGGAATGGTTGTTACGTGGGTGCGTTTACGTTGAGTTGTTTCCTCGCTGAGTTTGTAAGGTCTTTCGCTAATTGTTGTGTATATAAAGGAGAGATGATGAAGAAGATATGCCGAAGGTCGAAATATATTTTTATGAATAGGTTTTTATTTGCAGTATGAAAATTTGGGTTTGCTTTTGGTGCTGCAAGACTCGAGCAGAGGTTGAGAGCATTGAGACGAAATTGAGTTATGAGAAGTTGAGAAGGTTGAGATGGCAGCGTGCGTCGTCGGACGTGTGAGAGGATTGAACTTTAGAGACACCGTGTAGTTTTGTGTGTCTGGTAACTTGGGGAGAAGGCGTGCGTTGGTCTCCATTAAAGTGGCCCAGAGGTGAATTGAGAGCTAGTTGTCGTTTGCGGAATAAAAGCGTCGCGTTGACATAGCCAATTTTGGGGTGACATAAAGTTGTGCCTGTGCGAGACTTGTTGAATGTATATAATTTATATTCAACTGGGATTCTTTGCGAGGAATCCATAAATTAGATGGGTTCCCTCGTGTGTCCATGCTGCTGCTAGAAGAGCCCCCAGTTAGACGTCTGCACTGGGCGGCGTTCTCCAGCCAAAGAGAGTGGGTTTGGTAGCTTACCCAATTTCTAGCCGGAAATGAAGGTCCGGGATGAATAGGATAAGTCATCCTGATTGGGTGAAATTAAGTGTTGAATTAAATTTGCGCGCCAAACCAAAATACGAAATTTCCCTTCACTACAGTCTAATTGCGACAATATATCGCACTAATATGGTGGATAACGGCATAAGGCCTCTTATGCTACACGAAGTAACGTAAGAAGAATGAATCCGGTGCCGGAATGACCTTTCTAATAGGGTTTCAAATATAGGGATCTGCAGTCAGTAAGATGTCTAGGAAGCTGTGGGGTCTGCGTGCTTGTATAGTCAGGACGTGTAACTCTCAATCTGAGAAAAATTCGCGAAGTGGATAATTGCTGTGCCCAGAAATTACTGGCAGCTTCCATAAATGTTTGTTGGTCTGTTGGTTCGCTGAGCTGACCGCTGTTAATGAAAAAACACGGATGTTGCGGCCGAAACCTAGATACGTTTGTACTAGCTGACTGCTACAAGCCAAGATAGCAAACTGCAGATACCGGATGCTTTAGGGATCCCGTTTATGTTGCCTTCCTATTGATTAATAAGGGTCTTGTGATCTGCCCTCGCATAGCGTCTGTAGAGTAAACAGTTTGCCGGGATTCGGTGAGGACAGTTATTACCTATTTTTTGATCCTGACGAAGAATCTTGAATCACGGCGAAATTTGACTTAATGTATAGTAGTAGCATTGCGTAATCAAAAGACAAGGAATTTAGCCTTTTTGACCAATCGAAAGGCACCGTAGGCTGAATCTGTGGACACTTTCTTGATCCAATTAAAAAGTATATAAATGAGACTCGCATTTTACAAAGAGCTTGTTCTTATTACCGTAAAAAAACTTCGATAGACACCAGTTCTTTCAACTTCCAAACAAAGATAACGCTCGGAAAATATCTTTTTGGAACCAAACCACCTTACCTTTCATACACACCAAAGAATAACCCCAAACAAGTTAGCCATGAAGTTAGCAAAAACTTAACACCACAGAACGAACATTCAACGACTTAGTTTCTTTGTAAGCCCTTTGAACTAATCTAAGAAAAGAGGAATCCTCTTGTACATTTCCGTATATAAATTCCTCTCCTTTAATTCTTTTGTTGTTTTCTTACCTTTTCTTCAACCAATACTATTAAGCAGGTAGTACGATATCCTGGTCAGTGAGTCACCTCTCTTCCACACTTTCTCTTCTCCCTTGCGTTACCTTATACAAATATAACAGAGCAGATGTATATATGTTAGTTTTTGATTACTGAAGGATAGCATAGGATGGGTGACGTTTGATTTGGTTTGGTTTGAATTTATGGCACATCAATCATTGTAGGTCATTAATCCCAAATCCATTTTTAAATATATAAACAGTTGTTTCAGACAATTCAGTCTATAAGTATAGTTTTTTTGTTTACACACAGTTAAATGTCAAAACAGTTTTATTTCAAACAATTCAGTTTAGCATACAAAAACAGTTCCATTTTAAACAATTCAGTTTGGCATAAGTACGCATTTTATATGTCAAAAAAGTCCTATTTTAAGCAATTCAGTTTACCATAAGTACACAGTTTAGTTCTATCAGGTGCTACCACTCCAGGCCACATTGGACCTTGGAGTGATGGCAATGAAGGGGTATTCCCTAAAACTTCAACATTACTGGAGCCTCACCATCAGATTGTTTAGTGTCATATCCAGGACACTAGTTGGAGAGGGTCTTACTCCTCTGCAGAGAAGCAGTCGGTGTATTCTACAGCCCCAGTCGACTATGCAAGCTGGGTGATGTCTAGTTTAGTATTCTTCAACTATCTTGAAAAAGGCAGAAATACTAGTGCTGGTTAAAATGGGTGGAATAATATGGTCAGCTGTTCTTCACTTAAACATGAACTTATTCCTCTTGTCACAGTGCCGAGGCTCTAGCATTCTACCAACTGTGAAATTTAAGTAACACTGAGAAATTAGACTTCTTTCTATGTGTAAACGAGGAGAAATAGTCTGAGTGGTAGGTTCAACATGATTGCAGCATAGTAGGTTAATTTAACACATTTCTCTCTTTGATTGTATTGTAGCAATGATTCTTCTCTTTATTTTGATAAAAAGAAAGCTTGATAGACCTATAACACATCTTCTCTTGTTGCTTATGCTGGGGTCCCCAGCAGCTAACCATTACCTTTCATAGAAAGTGTCCTCGTGGTGTAATGGTTAAAGCGATGAGCTGCGGAATCGTAGTACGCGAGTTCGTACTCCAGTTGCGCTATTACGTTCACTTTCGGGCAAATACCCTTGGGAAAGGTATGAACCTCCTTATTGTCCCTCCAGCTATGGGTAAATAGTAGGACGGACTAGGTTCTTCAGCCTTGGTGAGGCAACTAGTCTAGGAGAAGGAAAACTCTGAATTCAAACCTGTTAAACTCCGCTTAAAAATTGACCTTGTGTCATATCCTGCCCGAGCGGAGGGGTTGGTAAATAGTACCTTTCATAGAAACATTAGTGTGAATGTCACTCTCATCTCACTTTTGGTTTACTGATTGGTTTAGTCTTGAGGTCAGGGTTGGTGTGCTGCTCAGTGTATAGAACTGAAGGTGAGGGCATATTTAAGAGGTCTGGAGTAGGGGTATCAATATAAAGTTGGCTTTCCCTAAATGACCCTTGTCAGCATCACCTGGTCAATTCTCAGTCAGTATTTGTGTTCATAGTTGATTTTCCAAGATATTCAGGAACTAACATGTGAGCTGGCCTTTTACTATCAGATTGATGTATTAATTATGCAATGCAGGATTACACTGATAAATATAGATTAATATTGCTTGTCATAAAATGAGTGGTAATTTGGTTTTGGTGGAGTTTTTTGTACCATTAATGAAAATCAAATGGATTTCTAAGCAGCTGCCACTTTAAATAGATTGATTTCAATTAATTTTTTGACTATTTAATTTTTGATCCTAAAATTATCTGATTTGAAACGTGCTCCTATAAAGACCAACTCTATTGGCCATTAAGTTTGATGTAGCATCTCATTCTATTTATAGAATTTATAGTGTTCACCAATGGCCTAGGAGACTGGGGTTCAATTCCAGATCGAGTTATACCAAAGACTCAAAAGTGGTATTTGTTACCTCCTTGCTAACACTCAGCTCTGTAAGGTGCAGATCAAGGGTAAAATGAAGCAATCCAGGGAACAGAGTTGCACCCTCCTCTATATCTCGGTGTTGTAGCTAATGAAAAAAAAAGCCTTCAGGTCGCCCTCAACTACAGTAGCCAACTTTACTTACTTATATCATAATTAGTTGCAAATAAGTGCAGCAATACCTTCAATCGTTTGCATTTGCTTTGTGCAGGTTTTCATGCATTGCAGTTTAGTTTGGTTCTATTGCTTAATGTCATATCAACTTTCATGGCTTAATTAAAGCCCAAACCATCACTATAGAAGGACACTAGTGGTGCAATCTAACCCATAGCCAGAAGAATAAACAAGTTCAATACATTTCTCTAAGGTATTAGGCTGAAAGTGCATGTAATAGTGAAATTCAAACTTATTTAATTTGAGGCCACAATCCAACACTTTATCCCTTACACCATGGAGACTTCCCCTATTATTGTTTACTTTGAAGGATTATTTCTTCTAGAAATAAAATTATTCAGATTGCAAAGAAAATTTGTTTTTTTCTTTTCTGAACTCTTTATGCTTTTTTCTTGATTACAAATGGTTTTTACTGTAAGTTCCTCAATTATGAATATCTTTTTTATTATTTTTTCTCTTTCATTATTTTTTTGGTTGGAACAAATTATATTGAAATCCATTATAAGACTTTAAAGAATACAATTTTAAATAAATTTGGAAAATATAAGCAGCACTATTCAAGAAATTAGCATTAAGTTATTATCTCAAGACCAGTCAGCTGGGGCTGTAGAATACACTAAGTGCATTTCTGCAGAGGGGTAAGACCCCACTACCCCAATGAGTGTCCTGGATATGACACTAAACAATCTGATGGTGAGGCTCCAGTAATGCTGAAGTTTTGGGCAATACAGAGTACTCCTTCATTGTCATCGCTCCCAGGTCCTCTCTGACTCAGAGTGATGGCACCTAAAAGGGTCCTATCTATGGGTCAAATAGAACTGTTTGACATTTAAACTAAGTGCAGACAAATGACTTATGCTAAAATGAATTGTTTGAAATAGAACTGTTTGATCATTTAACTGTGTGTAAACAAATGACTGATGTTTGACTGATACATAGCAATACTTGGAATCATTTAACTGTGTGCAAACAAATGAGTAATGTTGAATAGAATAATTAGTGTTAAATAGCAATAATCATGGATGTGACCAATACACTGTGTGCAAACAAATGATTAATAAGGAACAGAATTCAAGTGTTAGCAATAATTGGAACGATTTAACTGTGTAAAAACAACAGCAATACTATTACATTAGTTCTAACTCATTTGAATATATATGTATGATCTGTAAGATTAGTTTATTGGTACTTTCATTTTTAAATGTGTGCAAACAAATGACTGATGTTAAATTGTTATTGTTACATAGCAATAATTGAAACCATTTAACTGTGCAAAAAAAAATGAACTCAGGCTCATTTAGAAATGTGATCAAGAAAATGTGTATACAAATGACATATGTCTAATATATATGTATAAACAGTATTTGACATTAAATAACCTACAAGGGTTGATATGCCATAAAACCAAACCAACCAAACCAAACCAAATCAAACAAGCCAGTTATCTCCCCTTAAGAAATCATAATTATGGATATGAGAATGAACTCAGACCCTATATTATTGAATGTCAAATTGGATAAGGAATTTTTTTATTGTCTAAAAGTATATTGAAACACAATTGTATTACAATATGCTGTTTTCCAGTGTTACAATAAAAGACATACAAATAATTAGACTATAAATAAAAAAACGAAATCAATATTCAGATTATATAGATTTTATATTAGATTACTTTTATGAGATTAAAGTAAATCAGAATTTTTTTTTAATCTGCAAAAGTAAATCCTGATTTCAATTAATATTTTCACTATTCATTCTCTAAAATTATCTTATTTATAATGTATTAGTCAAATGACAAAATAAAAAACTGATATTGAAATTAAAAGCCAAAACTGATAATTTTCTCTTAAATATCAATAAATTAGAAGAGTTGCTATCAACAAATTCAATCATTTCTCTTTTCTTTAAATGTGCATGGCAAAAAATGTTAAATCATCTTTAGTCCAAAATAAATCTCTATTTGAGATACAAATTTACATGTTTGTCAGTTTTTGCAAATTATTTCTTGTTTAGTTCAAGTTTAAGAAATGTACATATTTAATTTTAATTTTAATCTTTCTACACTCAAAGTTATGTTATTTGTTCCTTTCTTGATACATAAATAGATTTGAAATTTGAATTTTCTCAATTCCACTGAAAATATTAATAGTTGAAACTAAGCAAAGTCTATATTAATCTAAATCCTTTATTGAAAAATTTGAGAATGATTGGCTGAAGATTTAATTATTGATGGATAAATTTTAAGTTTTGATTTGTAAGAAAAATAACAAATAGGGAGATATGTATGTAAAGGTCACAAAGTCTAGTGGGGATCCATTAAAAAAGACTCAATTTCTATAACTTCCTGTTTTATGATTATAAACATGATGATCATGAAGAACATAGGAAAAAATTCTTTCATAAACAAAGGTCACAATGTCAAGAAGAAATTACTTGATTTTCTCTTTTCAATATTGCCATTGCTCCCAGGTCCACTCTGGCCCGGCGTGGTAGCACCTGGTAGGGCCCTATCTATGGATTAAATAGAACTAATGGCATACTAATGCTAAACTGAATATCTTGAAATAGAAATGTTTTTGACTATTGAACTGTGCTTACATTTTGAACTGCGTGCTTGTGCTAAACTGAATTATTTCAAATAGAACTGTTTTTTGACATTGAAACTGTACTTACACTTAACTGAATTGTTTAACATAGAAATGTTCTGACATGTAACTGTGCATAAACAAAATCTGTACTTTTACTAAACTGAATTAGCTGAATTAGAATTGCTTGACTAAACAGAATAGCTCAAAATAGAAATGTTTTTTACAATTAAACTGTACTTACATTTAAACTGCATGCTTATGCTGAACTGAATTGTTTTAAATTGAACTATTTTTGACATTGAAACTGTACTTATACTAAACTGAATTGTTATATATAACTGCTTGAATAGTTTGAAATAGAAATGTTTTTGACAATTAAACTGTGTACTTATGCTAAACAGAATTGTTTTAAATAGAACTGATCATTTGCATAAAAATGGATTTGGTATTAAATAACCTACAAAGGTTGATATGCCATAAAACCCAACAAACCTAAACCTAAACCACATCTTTTCGATGTAGAAACACAATTTTTTTACACATTATTCAAAAAAAATTTTCCCTAATCATTGTTTCAAAAGGTAAACAATATAAAAAAATTACTGCGTTTAAAAACTCATCTTATAACTGATGCCCTAAGAAATATGTTCCTAAGTTACACAAAAAGACCTTTTATTATTTTATTTGTATACTTATCGAAATTATTTTTATTTGTATACATGAGATCATCAAATTTTATGATTTCAAAATTACTTATTTATTATTAGACTTGGATGTTTCAAATGTTCATCATGTATTGAAATATTACTTGAAATAAATTTTATATCAATGAAAAAGTTTTTGTATTACAATGATCTATTATAATAATCCAATTTTTGTATTTTAGTAACCTAAACCCCTCTAACATGAGCAAGATGTGACACAAGGTCAGTTTTTAAGTGGAATACAACTGGCTTAAATTTAGAGTTTTTCTTCTCCAAGACTGATTGCCATACCAAGGTTAGAGTCTAGTCTGCCCTACTATTTACCCATAGCTAGAAGGAGAATAGTTAGATTTAGACTTTTTCTAAGGTTATTAGTGCTATGCAAAATGCAAACAGCCTCATCTAGGATTTGAGGTGTATTCACCAGACATAGCCTCATCCAATTATCACTTGTTTCAATCGATAGCAAATGGCCTGGCTGAGCTACAATTTCATTCTTATGAAGATGCCAAAAATGGGTTGACTCATGTTTAGCCTCAAAAGACGTGTCATTTTTCCGACATGGAATTCAAATGCTTCCAGAAAGATGGGAAAAAGTAGTGGCTAGCGATGGACAATAATTTCAGTGACATGTTCCTTACTAACTTTTGAAAATAAAACATTACTTTTCATGAAAAATCAGTGAGAACTTATTCAAGGTCCTAATATATATATGTATAGAAGTATATAATGGAGAGTAATCCGACAATATATAAAGAAAAATTGATAACAAGATAATCCAAGTAGAAGGAGAGATTTATGGAGAAGCAAAGTCAACACTATAGCGTTTCGGTTCTAATGAACCATCATCAGGACTATGAGGGATGATATTAGAGATGTTAAATCAACAATGGATGTTTAAAAGTGCAAAATGCAAAAACCTTGGGAAAATTTGTATACCAAGAAAATTTTCCCAAGGTTTTTTTTATAAAATACTTCTACTTGGATTACCTTGTTATCAATTTTTTCTTTATATGTATGTATATATAAACAGGATTTGGCATTAAATAATGTACAAGAGTTGATATGCCATAAAATACTACTAAACCAAACCAAAGAACCGTAATATGTGTAATAATAACCCAGTAGTTGCCATTATAGTGCTGGAAGACAAAAATAATTGTATCCTCTTAGATCGGGGGTGTGGCTTCACACATGTTCTTTGGTCACTTGAAAATTAAGGCTCTTTATTCTTTCTCTTTTTATCCCTGTTCTTTAATCAGATAAGACCTATCTTTTCATTTCTGCGAAGTTGACATGCTTTTGAATCGCTATTCATTGAACCGAATAGAGACCTCTGTTTCTAACTCCAGTGAGGTATTTTATTTCACTTCACCTTAAAAACCATCAAAGAAAAGTAAGATTAGTACATTTACCATTTTTTGTGTCTGTTTTTATCATATTTACCCAACCCCTCCGCTCAGGCAGGATATGACACAAGGTCAATTTTTTAAGCGGAGTTTAACAGGTTTGAATTCAGAGTTTTCCTTCTCCTAGACTAGTTGCCTCACTAAGGCTGAAGAACCTAGTCTGCCCTACTATTTACCCATAGCTGGAGGGAGAATATTTGGATTTATACCTTCCCCAACGGTATTAGTGCTATGTGAAATGCAATCAGTCAGGTCCAGGATTTGAACTTGTGTCGCCGTGTCCATATCCTGCGACGATAACCATTACACCACGGGCACCTCCTAATGTCTCCTTTTATACACTGCTTGTCCATGGAACAATGCAAACATTTATTCATTATTGTAATTTTTCTTACATGTTTGTTATTTCATGTGTACAAGAGTTTATCTTGACTTTCTTTATTCAGTAATGGTATATCAAAGAATACACTAATGCTAATATTGGAATCAGATGAGTCGGAAATGACTAAATATTCATTCTAGCACTAAATGGCCAGTAAATTATGACTGGTATAAAAAAGTAAAGTTGGCGATCTTAGTCAAGAGTAACCTAAAGGCTCCCTTTTCAATAGCTAGGGGAGGACACTACTCCATTCCATGGATTGCTCCACTTTACCCTTGATCCTTAGCTTATAGTGCTGAGTGTTAAGCAAGGTGGCATCAAGTACCATTTTTTGAGTGGTATGACTCAACCTGGGATTGAACCCCAATCTCCCAGACCAGTGGTGAACACTCTACATGGGTTGTTGGTAAAAGAGGCGGCTGCTACTCATGGAAAGGTTTGTCAACGCGTCGTCTAGAGACGGATGCATGGCGCCTTCCGCTAGTAACAAGAAAGATTTAGGTGTCACTCCGCTGGTCACTACTGAAAGAGAACATGCTTCTTTCTTTCGCCGAGAAGGTTCCTTCTTTGCGCTTGCGTCGCCCCTTTTCCTATCAGGGGCTTCTGGGAGTTTCTGCATTTTTTGTATGCATTTATTTTTATTAATTCCAACAAGGGAAAGCTGTGCTATCCCTAAAAAGACCTGCTTTGTTGTGAAATAAAGACATGAAGATGAGAATTACTCATTGTTCTATCAGCGGTCATCTATCTCTCACCACCCATGTGTGAAGTTTAAACTGAGGTCTCCCAGTGGCTTCCAACACCTACCATTATTGTTATCTCTTCTTTGGCATGGGATTTTGCATCTACAAGTTGTGCAAGAGCTCAAGTTCGAAACAGAGATTTTACAACTGAATAATCAGCACTTATGTATTGTTTTAAGTAGTCATTGATAGTTCGACCCGATGCACACTTTCCCACCCTTGTAACATTACTTGTACAGGTGCACTGAGTGCTATGCATCAGATATTTGGGTGGTCGCAAACATATGCATGATGGCCATTGATCCCAAGAGAAGATTCATTCACCCTTTGACAATTTTTTTTTTTGCGCCTGATAACTAGCTATTCTCCTCACAAATCAAATCTGGTAGGGGAAATCTTTTTCTCAAGCCAAGCTTCTCAAGATTTACCTCAACTCTCTCTCTCTGATGGTGTCCTCGTGGTGTAATGGTTAAAGCGATGAACTGTGGAATCGTAGTAAGTGAGTTCGTACTCCAGTCGCGTTATTACATTCACTTTCGGGTAAATACCCTTGGGAAAGGTATGAACCCCCTTATCCTCCCAGCTATGGGTTAATAGTACCACCACTGTTCTTCTAGGAGAATGGCTTTGGTATTAAATAACCTACAAAGGTTCATATGCCATTAAACAAAGAAACCAAACCAAACCAAACCATCAACTCTCTCTCATTATATATAATCTTTATTTTTTGACTGTAGTTTTTCTTTAGACGATATTTTTCTACAGTGGCCCGCAAGAG
Source organism: Sepioteuthis lessoniana (assembly GCA_963585895.1). Taxonomy (NCBI): domain Eukaryota; kingdom Metazoa; phylum Mollusca; class Cephalopoda; order Myopsida; family Loliginidae; genus Sepioteuthis; species Sepioteuthis lessoniana. Next base: position 73,903,273 of record OY757909.1, read on the forward strand.
AACAAATATAAAAAGCGTCTCTCAAGAGAGACCAAATTTTTCCGAGAATTCAATGACCATTTACTCAAGAAGAACTCGACCTACTGCTCCGATACTGCGGAGTCGTATATAATCAGAGCATGAAAGAGAGATGGATAAAAGGCAGCATCCTCCCTTTTTCCAAGAAAGGTGATTTTGGAATAGTCAAGAACTACTAAGGTATAACCATTACTTCCATAGCGACTAAGATTTATAATGTTCTGCAACTCATCCGCATCGAACCAGAAATTGAGAAAATTCAAAGAATCACAGATTCTAACAATCCGTCGAATCTTAGAAGGAGTTCGTGCAAAAAACCTTAAGGCTACACTCTTATTTGTAAATTTTAACCAAGCATTTGACTCCATACACAGAGAGAAGATGGAGCAAATACTCCTAGCTTATGGTCACCCCAAAGAAACTCTCACGGCCATAATGATGCTCTATAAAAACACGAAAGCAAAAGTTCGCTCACTGGATGGAGAAACAGACATCTTTGACATTGTTGCTGATGTTCTGCAAGGGGATACATTAGCCCCATATCTGTTCATAATCTGCCTAGACTACGTACTTAGAACGTCGATAGATCGAATGAAATAAAATGGTTTTCCACTAAAAATGGCAAGAAGCAGACGATACCCCGTACAAATTTTAACGGACGCAGACTACGCAGATGACATAGCGCTTCTGACAAATACACTAACCCGAGCCGAATCCCAGCTACATAGTCTGGAGCAGGCAGCAGTTGGTGTTGGTCTCCATAGCAATGCAGACAAAACGGAGTACATGTGTTTTAATAAAAAAAAGGAGACATTTCCATCTTAAATAATGGTTCTCTGAAACTAGAAGAAAAGTTCACGTACCGCGAAAGCAGCTTCTTTTCTACTGAAAATGACATCAATATACGCCTAGCGAAAACATAGACTGTTGTCGACAGGTTATCGATCATATGGAAATCAGACTAATTCAATAGGATAAAACGCAATTTTTCTAAGCAGCGGTAGTGTCAATTCTCCTATATGAATGCAGCACATGGACGCTAAGCGTATAGAGAAAGAAGTTAGACGGCAATTGCGCAAGAATGCTACGATCTGTATTGAACAAATCCTGGAAGCAACATTCCACAAAGCAGCAGCTATATGGCCACCAACCTCCCATCTTTAAAGCCATCCAAATAACACGGATAAGACATGCGGGACACTGCTGGAGAAGTAAGAACGAACTCATAAGCGACGTTCTCATATGGACCTCTTCACATAGATGAGCAAGTGTTGGACGACTAAATAGAACAGCTCTGTTCGGACACGGGATGCAATGTATAAGACCTACCGGAAGAGATGGATGATAGAGACGAATGGTGAGAGAAAGTCAGGGAAGTCCGCGCCGCACGACATGATATATGTATGTATATAATCATCATTTATTTCAGAATATAAACAGTCTTTTTCCCAAGTAATAGTGAGATTCTTGCGTGTGTATATATATTTGTATAAAAAGTCCATGAGCGAATTTAAAAAAAAATCCTTGTATATGTGCTTGAGTGATATTAACAGTATGTGTATGCGTAATAGTAATGTACAATGTGGAAAAGGGAATGAGAATTCGGACTCCAGGCAAGCAAGACTATGTGGGAGGGAGCGTGTGTTTAATTTGAACGACGTAAAAACCAGTGACTCTCGTCAGGAACTGCGATTTATCTGACATCCCACCGTGTCGGAATATGGCACAAGGCCGTTTTATGGTGGGACTGCACACAAATTGTGACTCATGCGCAGCAGGTGCAAAAATACTTAACTCCATTGGCTTTCCCTTAATGGGGCTCCTCAGGTACCAAGCAATAAATTCAGTCCTACCGAAACAGGCAAAGACATGAGGCCAAGGTGTCATAGTTGGCGAAGAACCACTAGTCACGAATGTCAAGTGGCAGCCTTAGGAACTAACTTGATCCTCCGAGTTGGACTATATTTATACTTGCGACGTGGACAAAAGTGGCTCTCAGACGAAGTCTTTTAGATTTAGCGGGAATCCTTCTGGTTGGTTAGATAATACTATTAATTTTCCAAGCTCATCCAGAAAGGATGTGTCAAGCCTCTTGTGCACAAACGAATTTTCGTCGGATGGCTTTTAGCCTTGGAAGCGTTAACTTCGTAGAAACTCTCACATTTTATACCATCAATAATGAAGAACAACAAAAGAATACCAAAACAAAATGCATTCTTGATACAAACACTTATTATTATTAGGTGAGTACAAAGTGAAGCTTGGACTGTTTTGTCAGACCTGTTATTTTGGTTATTGTCTCCACTTATTAAATGGTTGCATCAGTCAAACTCACATTAAGTCAACTACTTTCTGTACTTTTCTTCATAAGATTTCACAAGCTTTTTCACAGCAATAGATTTTATCTTTGATTCTTAATCTCTCTCTCTCTCACACACACACACACACATACATACATATATGTATTTATATAATTCCTAAATAAACAGACCCCTGACTAATAAGTGAGTAAGCAAAGTTGCCGACTGTAGTCGAGGGCGACTCGAAGGCTCCCTTTTCAATAGCAACTACACCGAGGTGTAGGGGAGGGCGCTACTCCTTTCCCTGGATTGCTCCACTTTACCCTTGACACGTACCTTATATTGCTGAGTGTTAAGCAAGGAGGTATCAAGTACAGTTTTTTTTTATGTCTTTGGTATGACTCGACCTGGGATTGGACCCCAGTCTACCGGACCATTGGCGAACACTCTACCCACTAGGGATGATATCTAGCCAAGTCTTCACTCACACAGGTCCAATATTAGCATTAGTATATTCATGATATACTTATACTGAGTAAACGGAAAGAAATACAAGATAAGCTCATTTACATTTACAGAAACATACATAATATACATGGAAGTATTAACAAGACTACAAAGATGTATTCCAACAAATAAAATATGCACGTATTGTTATAAGAACAAGCAGTGTATGAAAGACGTGAAAAAACGGAAAAAACTTACTTGAGAAAGACAATAAATTGTGCGGTAAAACAATACTGGCTTTACTGTATCATGGCTGAGTAGGAGACACATCTATACAATTCCAAGAACAGAGGCAAAAAAGTTTTTTGATTGTCTTGTGACCTTCTACGAAGTGCCCAAGAAACACGCCCCATTTCTCAGAGTAGACAATTATTTATCGTCTCCCTATAACCTATTAAATTTTTTTTCTAATGGAACAATAAAAATAGATATTATGTACAAAAAAAAACATACACTTTTGATCGGCAATATTACAATTTATTACTGACAAGCCATGTCCCTTTTATGTTAAAGTCTGGGTGATCAAAATCGTAATAATCTGAGGTTTTTATGTTATTAGATTCTCGAAAATGGTTTATCTCTCTAAAGCAACATTTTTATATTGGTTTTCTTGCGTACCAACATAGAAAAAATATCAAATGAATATTCACACTTACAAGACTAAGACTAAAAATGTATTTTTTTAGATAAGATACTTTTTTTTAACTAATCAGCCTAATTAAATTATTTCGTATTTTTACATTAAGAAAATCCCTGTCATCTGCAGAGAGTTGTTGTTGGTTGGTTGGTTGTTTAGGTTTTATGGTATATCAACCTTTGTAGGTTATTTAACGCAAAATCTATTTTTATGCAAATAGTCAGTTATATTTCAAACAATTTAATTTAGCATGAGTACACAGTTTAATTGTCAAAAACATTTCTATTTCAAGCTATTCAGTTTGGTCAAACAGAGCTAATTCAGTTTAGTATAAGTATAGATTCTGTTTACACACAGTTAAATGTCAAAACAGTTCTATAAACAATTCAGTTTTGCATAAGTACTCTTTCAATGTCAAAAATAGTTCTATTTCAAACAATTCAGCTTAGCATAAGTACGCAGTTTAAATTTAAGTACAGTTTAATTGTCAAAAACATTTCTGTTTAAAGATATTCAGTTTAGTTAAACAGTCTAATTCAAACAATTCAGTTTAGCATAAGTGTGCAGTTTAGTTCTATTTAACCCATAGATAGGGCCTTATCAGGTGCTACCACGCCGGACCATAGAAGACCTGGGAGCAATGGCAATGAAGGGATACTCTGCATTCCCCAAAGCTCCAGCATCACTGGAACCTCACCATCAGATTCTTTAGGGTCATAAATAGGATACTCATTGGGTGAGTGTCTTATCTCTCTGCAGAGGTTCAGTCGGTGTATTCTACAGCTCCGGTCATACTCAGAGTTAATGTCAAAACAGTTTTATTTCAGATAATTTCGTTTAGCATAAGTACACAGTTTAGATATCAAAACAGTTCTATTTTAAACAACTCAGTTTACCATAAATACGCAATTTAAATGCAAATAACAGTAAAGTCAAGAAACCACAGTTTAGTTCTATTTAACCCATAGATAGGACCCTTATCAGGTGCTACCACTCCGGGCCAGAGTGGACCTGGGAGCGATGGCAATGAAGAGATACTCCGCATTCCCCAAAGCTCCAGCATTACTGGAACCACACCATCAGATTGTTTAGTATCATATCCAGAACACTCGTTAGTGTGCGGGATCTTACCCCGCTGCAGAGATGTAGTCGGTATATTCTACAGCCCCAGCCGACTGGGCAATAAGACATCAGTACGAACAAAATAGACGAACCGTTATATAAAAAAAATAAACGAAATCTAATTCTCTATGGGATTATCTTTAAAACATGTAAAAATCATTTACTTGTACCTTGATTAAAGGGGTTAGATTAACAAAATGATTGAGGTAAGGTTGGTGCATGACAACAAAACAATAAAAAAACATGTTGTCTTCAGATGTTTAAGGAAAAGGTTATTTTAAAAGAAACCTCATATTTTATTGCTTTAAATATTCAAAATTATTTATTCAAATCTGATTATTAGCCGAGTTAGTGGTGGGGGAATTTAAAAAAAAAACCCTGCATTTAGCCGATGTATTTTTGTACATAAAAAGACTTTGAATAATGACGTGCCTTTTGGATTTGAAACCATCAGATTTTTTATTTTTTAGTTTCCATAGGTATCTTTGCACCATTACAACGTTTTCCTTTTCCCTTAAATGTTTTCCAAGCAAACATGCTACCTGTACAGAATGGGTTTATTCAGCACATCTATCCATCAACAGCTGCTGCCAATGTAGCAGCCACAGACCTCATTCAAAAATGAACACCCTTCTTCTCCCAGTAATCTGTAAATTGTAATTAGCATACTTATTGATTAGATATCTCCCTAGAAAGTTAGCAATTTGGTAAATTTCTATTCCAATTTGATGAGAGAGAGAGAAAGAGAGAGAACTAAAGATCTGATCACCATTATATGCCTTTGAAAAGCTCAATTTTTTAATCCATAGACTTTTTCCAGTCTTCAATGGACCAATTTTGATGTTGACGTGCCTATTGCAATCTTTTTTCTTCCTTGCAGCAGTTAGCAGGATTGGGAGGAAATGATTCATATTGGATCAATAACTTAATCAGAATGTGTCGAACATATGCAAGATGGATATTAATGTCAAAATATTGCTTGGTTTCATTTGCTAATTCTTTGTTAAATCAGGATTTTTTTAGACCACGCGGAAGGATATGCACCATTGATTTTGTAAACCTTTTGAAGCCTCCCAGAACTTTTTCGGTGTGATTCAGTGTCTTTTCAATTCTAAATTAAGTTCATTAGTGTTCGACGTGGAAAATTAACCTTTAGTGCAATGTTTTTGAGGGTCGTGCCACTTTTATGGTGGCAAATTACAACAGAATGAATTTCTATCCGCGAAAGCATCAAAAGTTTTAGTGGACGGGTAAAAAAATATTTTGTTTTTATACCAAATTAACTTGAATTCCAGAATTTTCAAGAGGCTTCAAGAATATTCAATAACAAATCAGAAACTTCCAGAAAAAGGTTTAGATTAGTTGATTTTTATTGTAAAATATTTTTTAATAACATTCTTTAATTTATAAATTACACTGGTTTATAAAAATAAATTTTTGGTCTGAGGCAAGAATGGGGATAGGTGTTTTTTGTTAATTTGGGTGTGCTGAATTCAAATTTATAAATAGTTTTGCTCTATCACCTCTAGTTTTCTGGCTTTTAAATAGTCTCATTTTAGTATAAACAGAGAATATATGTGCATATTTCAAGAATTGCAGCAGCTTATAACAGATAAAACAAGATAGATAAAGAACACTGATTGAATCAATATACTTGGATGACACAATTACACAATTCATAGTACCACAGACAGTCAAAAGTGTGTTTTCTTAGAAGATCTGGTGTATTTTGCCTCCGGTATGTCACGCAAGAGCATCCAGCAGAAGTCTCCCCTCATGCCGGGGTTCCATTTGCCTTGATAGTTGCTCTCCATCTTCGTAATGTCTTGGTGGAATCTTTCTCCATGATCATCACTCACTGCTCTAAGGTTTGGCGGGAAGAAGTTGAGGTGGGAATGGAGAAAATGAATCTTGAGTGACATTCGGCACCCCATATCCTCGTAAGACTTTTCAATACAGGCTTGGTAATCTGGTACGCGTGTGTTACCAAGGAAGCCACTACAGACTGACTTGAATGCTTCCCATGCTCTCAGTTCCTTTAAGTTAAGAAGCTCCTCAAAATCAGTATCCTTCAGCACTTCTCGGATCTGAGGTCCGACAAAGATGCCCTCTTTGAGCTTAGCAGCACTAAGACCTGGGAACACAGTAGACAAGTGTTGGAAGGCAGCACCACTTTTGTGCAACGCCTTCACGAAATTCTTCATCAAACCAAGCTTGATGTGAAGAGGAGGAAGACGCACCTAATCCATGTCCACCAGAGGATTCTCCTTGAGGCTGTGTTCGCCAGGAACAAAAGTGCTTCTAGACCCCCAGTCTTTCTGCTTGTAATGTTGGGATACAACTCGACTATCCCAGAGACAGAGAAAACAACAGTACTTTGTGAAGCCCGCTTGCATACCCATAAGAAGACCAATGACCTTATTTGTTCCGATTCCTGAAACTGGTGGTCCTTACATCTTCCTGGACTAGGTTCCACTGTTTAAGCCGAGAAGCCAAGAGCTCTGACTGCTGTTTTGACAGATACAAATCACGAGCAAAATCATTCAGGTCTTCTTGCGTGATCCAGTGTGGCTCATTGCCACTTGTTCCTGAATATGTAGACTCAATATCTTCCAAAGATATTGACTCTGCAGAATCCTCCCTTGAAGGCATTTCTTCATCTGATGAGGAAAGAAGATCCTTATTTACTGGAGGTGTGGTTACAGGAAGATCATCTGAATGGGGAACGGGTCTCATAGCAGATCGAAGGTTGGGATATTTGATCTTTTTCCAAGAAGATGCATTGAAGCCAGTTATATTAGTTAAACAAAAATAACAATCATATGCGTGGTTTCGCATCTCTCTCCAAACCATCGGGACTGCAAAGTTGAAAGCCGCTTTCTTGCCATTAAACCATGCAGTTAGTCCATTGTAGCAGGATTTACAACAGATGTGTGGAGCCCAAGACTTGTCCTGATCACCAATTTTACAGTCAAAATAGTGAAAGTAGGCGGTTCTGAGGAGGGAAGTGATGGTTCAACGCTGTGCAACTGTTGTGAAGTCCCCACACATGTAGCCGAAAGAATTGGCCTTGTTGAGGCATCCTCAACATTTTAATGTGCTTGAAACCATTGGAGAATCTGAAACTATAACAAAGTAAAACTAAATGTACATTTGAAAATGTAATACTAATATTTAGTAACCAAAAAGATGTGTAACACGATAGTTGAGGGACACCAACCTTCTGCGCCGCCTGCGAGACAACCTTTTCCAATGACTGCCAGAGTGTGGATTGAGACCTGCTGCCTTAACTGTCAAAATCCGTCTTGATATATAACTCTCTCTCTCTCTATATATATATATATATATATATATAATGTAATGCTATCACTTACATTTCGTGCATAATAACTAAAAAATAAGCCATAAGTCTTACAATATTAGAATTAACCCTGGATTCATATACACCTTTATGTACCGTATATGCATAAAATGCACACTATGCATATCTAAAAAACTAGAGGTGATGAGCAAAAACGGATTTCAAATTTGAATTCAGCACCCTCAAATTAGGTAAAAACGGGTATTTTTGTGCTTGCCTCAATTTCTTTGTAAACCAGTGTTATATTTTATTTCAAAAGTAATGTAAGAATAATATTAAACATAAAATGTCGAAAATTTATCCACACCTGATTTTACAAGTGTTTTAATAAATCAAGTAAATTTTTAAAAATTCCTATGAGCGTAATTAATTTTTATCTTAAATATTTCTTCATATTATTTTAGATATAAGCAAATATTTATTAATTTCAGTTGCATCGAATCAGAAATAACATTGATTTAATGTTTTATTCAAATAATAGCGAAAACTTATGCAATATTAGTGTAATATTATCAGAGTTAATGATGAAAGTCAGTAAAATTGTTTCGGATCGCAAATTTTAGAAAGTCGGCAACTTCTAATTTTGTTGAATTTCTATCCAATTTCCATGAAATAGACAGACAGATAGATAGATAGATAGAGAGAGAGAGAGAGAGAGAGAGAGAGAGAGGTTTCATCTGATCACCATTATATATATCCGTGGTGTAATGGTTATCGTCATAGGAAATGCCCACGGCGACACGAGTTCAAATCCTGGACGAGACTGATTAATTTCACATAGCACTAATACCCTTGGGAAAGGTATGAATCCAATTATTCTCCTTTCAGCTGTAGGTAAACATTAGAAAAACTGGGCTCTTTAACCTTGGTATGGCAACCGATCTAAGAGAAAGAAAATTCTGAATTCAAACCAGATGTAGACCTCGAGAGGGATAGGCTCTGTCAAGCTATTTCTGTTCGAGATACGCAACATGAGTGTCCCCTTCCCACAACCAAATCAGGTTATGGGGCTAGTGAAAAATATCTTTCATTAATACTAAGAAAACTGATTCATATCTATAAACAAAAATTATCAGCGTGTGTGTGCCTGCACATTTATATATTACATTATGACCACTGAACAGACGAGAGAGAGAGAGAGAGAGAAAGAGAGAGAGAGAGAGAGAGAGATTTAGTACGACAAGAAATTTTTAGGATTGTCTATTTTTTTCACTTTCATTTATACCCTTAAAGCTTTGTATTCTTCTACGATTTTAATAAGGAAGGATATAAGTGTGGAAAAACGATCAGACCATGCATCTCCGACCGCATGATCGTCTGACCCCTCGTTGTGGTGACTTTCTCAACTGGTCGATTCGAAATGTGTGGGTCTGAGAGGGATCCAGAAAGAAAGAAAAAAGCGAAAACGAAAAGTTAAATGTTTAAAAAGGAGGAAGTTCGTGCGACACTTTGTTACGAAATCTCTTAACTAAAAACTTCTTAGCCTACTTGCATGTCTGTCTGTTTCTGTTCTCCATTCACTGGTCCTCCGCTATCTCTTCTGTGTCTATTCTCTCAGCCCATCTCTGTATCTGTGGTCCTAGCAATCTGTGCTTCCGAGTCTCTTCTATATCCGTATTCTTCTACGTCTGCCTCTTACCCCTTCTAGTGGCAGACTCACTCTTCCGACGCAGAGGCAAACATTCCCACTTCCGGACCCAAGGCCATCCAAAACGCTGGATATAAACAGACAACCGGTTTCCAAGAAATCCTAAAAGGTGTGACAATAAAAAAATTTAAGTCCTTGATCCACTTTAATCTGACATCTGCGTTTTATACAAGGAGCGTTGAATCAGTGATACCCACGCAAGTATGTTTAGGCCCCTATATGGACACTCTCTCTCTCTCTGTCTCTCTCTCACACACACACACGCTCGGTCAATCCACAACCACACACACCCGCACACACACACACACATGCTCTCACATAGAGCTAAGCCCGTATATAGTGTCACACAAGTTCTATCTCTCATCCTCAAAATTGGCAATGTAGGATTATGACTACATAAACGATTATAAATGATTAATGAAATCTTAAAAACAATACAACTTATTTATCGATTAAAAAGGCACTTTCTCTTAAATCTCTTGATAGTATTGACTGTAAGTACTGACCAAAATATTTTGGGCATTAGCCCCCAAATGTACAAATATGGACATTGGTAAAATGTCACAGCATAAGAGGGAGGGGTTTTAGCCCAGAATCATGTGATGTCTTTCATGAGAGCATAAATTTTGAACATCTGCCAATAATGGATCCAGACAAGAATAATGAAAATGAAATTGTCTGTTGAATAAACCTGCTGAAAACCTGCCCTACAAGGTACTTCATATAGAATGCCTAAATGAAATTTTTGTTTTCAATCAATGATCATGTATTTGAAATATTCATTGAATCCTTTTTTCTTTTAAATCATCATTAAATTTCACCTGTGTTTTTAGGACTTATGCAACAAGGGGGTAAAATGGGACAAATATCAAATGGGACACATTGATCTTATGCAACAAGATGGGTAAGGACCTCACCTTGTCTAGTGGGGCACATTGATCTTCAGAGCGGCTTCACAAAAGATCCCATAATTTAAAGCTTAAAGTAGAGATGTTAATTTTCCATTGTAAGGGCTCTGTTGACAAGGTTTAGAATAGGCTAAGTGTATCCCTTGAGGCGGAGTAAGAACCCCTCTCCGAAAAATAGTGTCCTGGGTGTTACACTCAACTGAATCTGGTGGTGATACTCCAATTCTGGAGCTCTGGAGATAGTGGAGTACCCCTTAATTGACATTAATCCCTGGTCCACTCTGATCCAAAATGGTTGTATTTGTTAGGGTCCCTTCTATGAGTCATTTTTTATTAGATAGGAATACTTGACATCATATAACTGTGTGTAAAAAAAACTCTTAAGAAACTACACAAACAATGTAGAAATATACGTATAATGTTCGCATAGAATAAACCCAAACAGGTTGAAAGGTTAAAATCAGTGAGTCAATTAATCAATCCATTGTAAGGTTGGAGGAAAGTAGCCAAAAAGAATTGATTAGATTTTTTGTATGTAGGAACAAATTTTAAAAAAGGAATTAATTAAAAGGGTCAATTGATTCCGCAAAATTAATCCAAGCTTGTAGTTACCCAGATAGATTGGGTATTAACCAAACGCATCCACACTGCCTTTACAACTGCTTGCGTGAACAAGGAAAATGATAAATGTGGACACTGGTCAGATTGGTCCTAGATAAAACTTGTCTGAGAAACTCCGAGAAATTGATTGATTTAACGGCATATCAGTTTATCTTGGTTAATTTTTTGCCTATTTTAGACCGTTCTAATACAAATAATTTGCGAATAGATATATAAGACACTAACAAGGGATAACCCTAACCCTAATCCCTATTAACAGGGTGGTTCTAGAAATCAAATATTTAAATAAGATACTTAAATACTTACCGTTATTATTTGTGTATAAGACGCACTATTTTTCCAGATTTTTCAACCAAATCGTAGTGGTGCGTATTATATACGAGTACTATATAATTAACGTTTTTTTCGGACCACATTCCTCACTAGATTCGAGGCGGGATGACAAAAGTAAATTATATTTATAGTCCAAAATAATGTGTTTTACATTTATTGGACTGTGTTTTTGATTTTTTTTTTCTCCTAATGTTAGCTTATTTTCACCGCAAAATTGTTGCATTTTTGCCTGAACATTCTCATGCATTTGTTCAAAATACAATGCAAGTATTTTTTATTTTATTTCCAAGCATAAATTCTTATTTATAAAAGCATAAATTCTTATCTTATATGAATTTTCATTTTTAGTCAGTACAAACTGATAAAAATTTGAATAAATACTAAATTTCGGTTAAATCTAGCTGATACAAATTTTTAAAAGTCAGTGCGTATTATAGATGAGAATTTTTTCTCCGGGATTTCGTCGTCGAAAGTTACGTGTGCATATTATACACGAATGCATGTTATACATGTAATGGTTCATAAGTAAAAAGTAAAGTTGGCGACCATAGTTGAGGGTGACCAGAAGGCTCCCTTTTCAATAGCTACTACACCGAGGTGTAGGGAAGGGCGCAACTCCTTTCCCTGGATTGCTCCACTTTACCCTTGATACGTACCTTATATTGCAGTGTGTTAAGCTAGGAGGTATCAAGTACCATTTTTAAGTCTTTGGTATAACGAGACCTGGGATTGAATCCCGGTCTACCGGACCATTGACGAACACTCTACCCACTAGACCAATAGGCCGAGGACGGATTTGACCAACGCTAACTCCTAATTTTTATGTTGAACAAACCAAAGATGTTGGTGCCTAATAACCCACGTGACACGCAAAGGCAGCTAGCAAAGAACATACACCGACTCACCTCCTGACCCTTATCTGGTGGAGGAAGAGAACATATATATGTCTTCTAACCTCCCAACTTCCTTTGAGATTTTGAAAAAGGATGCTTGATATAACGGTCAAGGGGAAAAAGTGGGGTTGTAGCAGAGACGCAGATGTTAGAAACACATGGTCAAAAAGTATCCAGTTTCAATAAGGTTATCACATCTTTATAATCTGTATAAATTGTACAATAATTATAATAATAATAATAATAATAATAATAATAATAATATCTCAGGAAAACTAGAAAACTACTCGAGACAAATTCTCCAGCAGAAACCTCATCAAAGGAATAAATACTTGGGCTGTGTCCCACGTTAGATATTCGGGACCCTTTCTCAAGTGGACTAGAGATGAACTTAAATAAATGGATCAAAGAACAAGAAAACTAATGACCATGCATAAGGCATTACATCCCAGAGACGATGTTGACAGACTATATGTATCTAGAAAAGAGAGAGGAAGAGGACTTGTCAGCATCGAAGACAGCGTTGACGCATCGATACAACAGCTCGAAGACTACATAAAAAAACACGAACGAGGACTGGTTACAGCCATTAGAAACGATACGGACAACACGATAGACGATAGAATGACAACAACTAGGAAATAAAAATGGGAGAAAAACAACTCTATGGCCGCTTTAAAGGACTAATAAAAACATCTCACACCAGAAAACCTGGACCTGGGTAAGAAAAGGAAACCTTAAGAGAGAAACGGAATCTCTCCTAATAGCAGCACAGGACAACGCCATAAAGACCAATCATATCAAAGCGAGAATAGATTAGACGCAACAAAACAGTAAATGTAGGCTATGCGGTGACAAAGACGAAACGATCAATCACATAATAAACGAATGCAGCAAATTAGCACAGGAGTATAAGGCGAGACACGACTGGGTCGGCAAGGTGATCCACTGGGAAATGTGCAAGAAATTTAAAATTGACCATACTAAAAAATGGTTTATGCACAACCCAGCACCGGTCCTAGAAAATTACACACATAAACTCCTATCGGACTTTAACATACAAATGGATCACCTAATCCCGGCCAGAAGACCAGACCAGATAATCTTCATCATCATCATGTCGTGCTGGTAGCACGGATATCCCTGACCCTCTCTCGCCACTTTTCCCTATCGTTCATCGCCTTTGGCAGGTCTTCTGGACTACATCCCATCTCCTCACATAGTTGCTGAATGTATGTTCGTGCTGGTCGTCCTGCTTTTACTCGGCCATATGTGGGGGTCCATTAGAGTACATCACTTATGAGTTCGTCCCTGCTTCCCCAGCAGTGTCCTGCATGTCTGGTTCGTCTAACTTGAATAGTTTTCGTGATAGGAGGCAGGTGGCCGTACAGTTGGTGTCTTGTGGGGTGTTGCCGCCAGGACTTGTTCAAGATTGCTCGCAGCATTCTTGTGTAATTGCCGTCTAGCTTCTTCTCCAGCCGTTTTGTTAGAGTCCATGTAGTGCATCCATATAGCAGTGTCGATGCGACCGCTGCCTGGAAGAAACTGCGTTTCATTTTATCGGTTAGGTCTGATTTCAATATAATCGATAGCCTATTGATAGCTGTCCATGCCTTCGTTAACCTCGTGTCGATGTCCTTTTCGGTTGATGAGACGCTACTTCCTAGGTAAGTGAATTTGTCTACTAGTTTAAGAGGGGTTCTGTCTACAGTGGAGATGTCACCCGTTTGATTATAGCACATATATTCCGTTTTGTGTGCATTGACATAGAGGCCTATGCCTGCGGCTGCTCGTTCCAAACTATGCAGTAGTGTTTCGGCTTGGTTGGGTGTATTTGCCAGTATCGCTATGTCATCGGCGTAGTCGGCGTCGGTAATTGTTTTTGCGGGGTTCCTTCTGCTTCTTTTCTTTGTCAGCTCGAAGCCGTTCTCTCTTATTTTATCAATCGATGTTCTAAGTACATAGTCTAGACAAATGATAAAGAGGTATGGGGCTAGCGTGTCCCCTTGTAGTACTCCTGCTACAATGTCGAAGTATTCTGTGTCTCCATCTGGTGATCGTACTTTTACTTTGGTGTTTCAATAGAGAATCGTTATTGCTGCTACGGTTTCTTTAGGTAGGCCGTATGCTAGTAGGATTTGTTCCATCTTCCCTCTGTGAATGGAATCGAAGGCCTTGGTAAAGTCGACAAATAGTAATGTCGCTTGTATGTTTTTTGCCCGTACACCTTCAAGGATTCTACGGATGGTTAATATTTGTGAGGTCGTGGATCTATTTCTTCGGAAGCCATTTTGGTTTTTCCTAAGGATGTTGTCGATTTTGGGTTCTATACGGTTTCGTAGTAGGGCATTGTAGATTTTGGCTGCTATGGATGTAAGTGTTATGCCTCGGTAGTTTTTGGCTAATCCGAGGTCACCCTTTTTAGGGAAGGGGACGATGCATCCCTTCATCCATCTATCAATCGGATTTTGATTATATACAGCGTTGCAGTGTCGGAGCAGTATGTCGTCGAATTGTCTGGTCTTCCACACTCCTGGGGGAATCTCGTCCAGCCCTGCAGCTTTCCTATTTTTAATTTTTCTGAGAACCAGTCAAGTTCTTCTTGTGTGAACGGTCCTCGTTTAATGTCTAATTGCTTACTAATTATTCTGGTGATTGGTTCATGTGTTACTTTCGGTGGGTTTCCTAGTTGGTTTTTGAAGTGCTGTTTCCACAGTTTTATTCTTTCCTGTTGGTTTGCAGCTTTCAGTTTTGCTTTGGCAGTGCTCTTTCTTCTACTCACTTCGTTTATTGTTTGCCAGGCTATCCTAGATTGTCTATCTTCCACCGAGTCTCTAATCTTATCTATCTGATTTTGAATGTATTCTGTCTGTTCATTTATATATATATGCCAGCTAATTGATATTGTGCCGTTTTTAGTTTTCGGGCATTTGTGTTTGTTGGGTTTTTTCGATAGTTTTTGGAGGCTGTTTTCACTAGTGCACGTTTTTCTCTCACCGCTAACGTTTCCCATGGGACTTTATATTTAGTTTTGAGTTTTATTGGAATGCATTTCGCTGCTGCCTCGAGGTGCACATTGACGAAATTTTCATATTCGTCATTTGGTGTATTTTTTTCCGTCTTCTCTTGTAGTGATTCGAATCTGTTTCTTAATTCTAATACGTATTAATCTCTTATATCTCTGTTATTTGCAAAATTGTCGACTTTGCTGTCAGAATAAATCTGAAGGAATGTGAAAAAAAGGATAAGTACCTCGACCTTGCTAGGGAATTGAAAAAGCTGTGGGACATGAGGGTGACGATTGTGCCAATTGTGATTGGTGCTTTTGGCACAATAACAAAGGATTATTAAAAGGCTTGGAGGACTTGGAAGTTGGCGGACGGGTAGAGACTATCCAAATGACAGCATTGCTAAGAACGGCCAGAATCCTGAGACGAGTCCTGGAGACTTGAGAAAACTTGCTGTCACTCAAACTCCAGTGAAAAACCATCTGCTGACACTGATGTGAAAAACTCTAAAGGAGTAAATAATAATAATAGATATGAAAGACAATTTTGTTGCACTTAAACTTCTTGTTTGTTGCTTTTGCTGTTTACTTTTATTGACTCTTTTTTTTACTTAAAAAATTTGTTCGCTGCCTCCCAATACGTACTGGGAAGCATACTCACAGACAAACACAAGACTACCCCAACATACACAAAAGTTACTGTATATTCCTTAGACAGTAAAAATTAGAGAATTGGTTTGATGGAATTAGGTAAACTGACATAAATCTGTTGAGGAATTATTTTGTTATTTTCGAGGATAAGTTAACCTTAGAAAACCCAATAAAATCGCTCGTAGTTGACAGGATAAAGGATGAGATTCTCCATATATTCAGCATGTTTAGAGCCAAATTAAGAGAGTTAGCAAAGTTTGTACCGAATTTCAGGTTAACAGGCCACCCAGGCTGACGAGTTTGAGTAGGGTTGCAATGATCATCTCACAGAGAGTTAGAGAGAGTTCACCATCAGAGTCCAATAATGCAAAATGTTGCAGCGTTGTCGTAGAGTGTAAAAGGTTGCAGTGCTGTCGAAGAGTATTGAAGGTTTGTTGAAAATTGTAAATTCGGCAGTTTATGCCTGCTCGAATATAATTGACTGTTTTGAAGTTGTGTCATTAGCCCCCGCCCTTACTGTTATTTAAGGGTTCTCCTTCTTTTAGGTTTTTTTTTTTCAGTACGAACAGAAGGCTCTGATTGGCTTTCTCTTTTTGATTTGCGAGTTTTGTTTATTCGCCTTCGACTTGAGGCAGTTTTTTTTTAAAGCAAAGTAGCTTGAGCAAAATAGGCTTATTTAGTCACTATAGGCTAAGCCTCTTTTTCTTACATGGTTTTTATTGTTATTTGTTGAAACAATAAGCCTACTGCAGGGTATTTGTGGTTTTGGTATGCTGCCTCCTTCAAAAGAAAATTAAGTCTATGCTCTGGAGGTGGAATTATTGGACTTTTTTGCCGACAAGAGAAGCTGTTAACCGAGTCAGTAGATTCGGTAAATGCTTCCGTAGAACCAATAGAAGAAAATTCGAGTCGAAACAGAAATATATTCATCTCTAGAAGAATGAAGCGGTGGTTTACTCGAAGTTCACTTAAAGAAATAGTAAACTTTGTTTTCAACAAGTCTACACAGGAAACTAGAAGAACACAGTCGTCCAGGTTGATTCTACACAAGAAGGAGATGCCAAGAAGAAGAAGAAACCCTAAAAATTGGCCTCTAAATTAACTTTGACTTAAAATACCAAAGAATGGTATTTTATCATAAACAAAAGTTAAACTGGTTGACGGCATTGCTTCGAGCAAGTCAGTCATCATATTGCTTTATACCCTTCTTTTTTTTTTTCTTTTTTGGTTATAATATTATCGTTACTTGAATGAATGTTATTTTTGTTACCTTAAATTTAATGTTTTCGACAAGCATAGGGAAAAATATGCAAAGCTGGATTTTGTAAAGTTTATTTCTCTTAAAATAAATTACTTTGTGGGAACTAGTTGTTTTGTTTTTAAGAAATATAGACACTCTTTTCTTTCAGGTAACAAAAGTTAGCTTTCCCACCCCCTTTTTTATCTCCTTTATTTTTTATATTTTTCTCTCTCCCTTTGCCAGGCCTGACAGTTACTGCTAGATAATTTCTTGGGCTTGGCAGAGATAAAGTTTACTTCATTTGGGTAGAGTTGTACTTTATAGCGGCTAACATTCGGATAATTTTGTTAACTTTTTGTCTGTAGGTTGTTATAATTTAAAACCTAAAACCTAGCATATTTATTGAATTGAGCACGATTTTTCATAGGTTACAGTGTTATTGTGGAGTTCGTAAGGTTATAGATGCTGTTGTAGATTGCAGAAGGTTGCAGCGTTGTCGTAGAATATAGAAGGTTGCGGTGCCTTCTAGAGTTCAGAAGGTTGCAGGGTTGTCGTAGAATATAGAAGTTTGCAGTGCAGTCGAAGAGTATAGAAAGTTACTGTGTTGTCGTAGAGTGCACATGGTTGCAGTGTTGTCGTAGAGCGTAGAAGGTTACAGTGCTGTCGTAGAGTGTACATGGTTGCAGTGTTGTCGGAGAGTGCAGAAAGTTGCTGTGTTATTGTAGAGTGTAAAAGGTTACAGTGTCGTCGTAGTGTATAGAAGATTGCAGTATTTTCGTAGATTGTAGAAGGTTGCAGTGCTGTCAAAGAGTATAGAAGGTTGCAATATTGTCGTATTGTTGCAACAGAGTTGTGATGGTCATCTCACAGAATTTCAGAGTAACCAAAGTTCAAGCGGGAAGTATGAGCCAGCTAGCCAGCCAGACAGCCAGCCAGGTCAAGATGTTATCAAGATGTTATCAAAGATGGCTGAGAGTTTACATTGGTTGTCACGCAGAGTCAATAAAATGCAGACAGCTTCAACAGAGTACTGACAGAATAGGCCGTCTTCAACAGGCACATATATAGACAGATTGAGATTAAGACATTGACACAGAGAGTAAATGTCAAATGGAGGCTGGAACGGAAATTAGCCCTAAAACTGAGGCAATAAAGAACGCTCTGTGCACACCAACTAGAAAGAGAGAGCGGCAAATCTCTTTGGAGACATTAAGACAAGAAAGTGATGAACACTGTACAATAGACTAAGATGATGATGACGGTTGAAATTGACTGATAGTAACGTAATTCTTTACACCAGTAACTATTGTCCCCTCAATTAGTTGAGGTAGATCAATCGGAAGTTTTGTTTTTTTCAAACAGATAAACCATGAGAAGGTTAGAGACATGTTACATTTAAAATATAATTGACGTTTATAACCTATAATGGTAAATAAAATAACATTCAAAGGTTCATTTGGCTTTAGCTTCTTTTTTTTTTCGAACTCCTGAAATTCATCTAAAACAATAGAGATCTCGAAGAAAATTTGGTGATCATAGTTTTCCTGTCATCCTTGAGTTTTTTTTTATGATAGACAGAAAAACATTTGAGAAAATATTGTAAGATGAGCATTTTTATATTGACAAAATATTTCTCTTTCTTTTGATCCGCCGTTTCAGATTTTGAAAACTTTCCTTTAGTCTTAGTTTTATCATTTTGCTGACGATCAGTTTTATACTTCTACATATAAAACTGCGTATTACATAGGGAAGGGTTTTACTCTGATTGACATTTCTTCTTAATAAAAAAGATTTTTACTTTTGAACACAGTTTTCATTTTGTTCTATCCACCTATTCACCGGAATTTTTCAAGATATCGATGATTGGGTATGTTACATTTGATCTGTGTGAATGTGTGTGTTTATATCATATTTCTTATTAAGGTTTTTAAATAACAATCAAAATGGTTGAGTAAATGAATACAATCTGTTGTTTCCATTCTCTTGACATTTCTCAACCGGAAAATATTTTCATGTTCATTAATTCTTTGAAAAAATGAATATTTTTTGCTATTTGAATTTCCCAAGTGAAACAGACTTACTTTTTGTCTATCTTTATCCTTCTCTTTCTTTCAATTTCTCTCTTTCTTTTTCTCCCTTCTTTCTCTTTCTTCCTTCTTTTTCTCTTCTTTCTTTTTTTTTTTTTTCAATTTCTCTTTTCTCTTTTTTCTTTCTCTTTCTCTTGTTTCTCTCTTGTTTCTCTTTCTTTCAATTTCTCTCTTTCTTTTTCTCCCTTCTTTCTCTTTCTTCCTTCTTTTTCTCTTCTTTCTTTTTTTTTTTTTTTTCAATTTCTCTTTTCTCTTTTTTCTTTCTCTTTCTCTTGTTTCTCTCTTGTTTCTCTTTCTTTCAATTTCTCTCTTTCTTTTTCTCCCTTCTTTCTCTTTCTTCCTTCTTTTTCTCTTCTTTCTTTTTTTTTTTTTTCAATTTCTCTTTTCTCTTTTTTCTTTCTCTTTCTCTTGTTTCTCTCTTGTTTCTCTTTCTTTCAATTTCTCTCTTTCTTTTTCTCCCTTCTTTCTCTTTCTTCCTTCTTTTTCTCTTCTTTCTTTTTTTTTTTTTTTTCAATTTCTCTTTTCTCTTTTTTCTTTCTCTTTCTCTTGTTTCTCTCTTGTTTCTCTTTCTTTCAATTTCTCTCTTTCTTTTTCTCCCTTCTTTCTCTTTCTTCCTTCTTTTTCTCTTCTTTCTTTTTTTTTTTTTCAATTTCTCTTTTCTCTTTTTTCTTTCTCTTTCTCTTGTTTCTCTCTTGTTTCTCTTTCTTTCAATTTCTCTCTTTCCTCTTCTTTCAGTTTCTGTCTTTCCTTCATTTTTCTCTTTTTCTCTCTTTTCTCTTTCCTTCACTTTTCTCTTTCTCTTTCTCCTTTGTTTATCCCTCTTTTCTCTTTCTTTCAATTTCTCTCTTTTTCTTTATTCCTTCTGTCTCTTTTTCAATTTCTTTATTTCTCTTTCTCCATTTTTTATCTTTCACTCTTCTTTCTCTTTCTTTAAACTGTTCCCTTTCTTTGTCTTTTCTCTTTCTTTCATTTTTTCTCTTTCATTTAATTTCTCTCTTTCTATTTCTCCCTCCTTTCTCTTTTTTCCAATTTCCTTTGAATATTTTTCACTTTTTGTTTTTTTTTCTTTTATAATATCTTAAATATATTTCTTTTCTTTTTTCAGCATTCATTTTTCTTTCCTTTTCTTTTCTTTTTTTCCCTTAAACATCCATTGACAATTATTATTGCTTTTTCTTACTTTTTATTTTTTCTTCAGATATAATAAAAAAAAACAACAACCAAATTCTTTTTTCAAAACTGAAATACAAAATCAGTCGCAACATTTAATAATAAAAAGGAATTATTTCTTCATTTCTCAAAAACAAATCTTCTTTTGATTTGGTGTTAATCATCAGAAAAAATATTTTCCTCAATGAATTCATCATTAAGGAGAGAAAACAATAAATGTAAAAATCTTAAACTAAAAAAAATATTCATTGATGGGAAAATTCATCAATTAAACAAGAAGTGTTTCTGGATTTACAAATTGCCAATTGTTTTTAAATAAGTGGTTGTTCAGAATCAATGTTTCATACCAAAGTATCTCAACGTTCTTGTGTCAAGTAGCTTAGAAGCCTTCATGTAATGTTGATAAAAGAAAATACTGATTTAAACAACAAATACTTCAGGCAACAAGTTTCTTTTTCAACAATATGGTGAAAAAATTTCAAAGGTTCACAATAATAACCCCCCTACCAAAAACCCCTACCAAAATAAAAAATCTTTAAAGACTTCAAAATATATAAGAAATTTGGCAGTCTGTTAGAAACAGTTTTGAACTTAAGAAAGTATAATTTCCACTATGTGTTGTTAAGGATCTAAAAATAACTTTTTACTTTTAGGACTTTATGGAAACTTTTTATTGTAATATTCTTAATATCATATTTATGACCGAAATTTAAAATCTATCAATTGCAGAAATTATACAGATATATATATATATATATATATATATATATATATATATATATATAGATAGATAGATAGATAGATAGATATATATGTTTGTGTGTGCTTATTTATATATATTTATATATAATATAAAATGATAAATGCTTTGAGGAGAGTTTGCAAGAAAAAGTGCCTGACTCACAACTGTAGAGCAGGTATACAACCCAGAAAAATATCAAATTATAACGTTCATTATTTCATATATATTTATAATTTCATATAATCTCATATATATATATATATATATATATATATATATATATAATATCACACATAATTATGTACACCCTTAACAATTCTTATGAAAATTTAATTTTCTTTTGAACCAAATATAGTAAAAAAGTAAAGTTGGCAACCTTAGTCAAGGGCAACCCAAAGGCTCCCTTTTCAATAGCTACCACACTGAAGTGTAAGGGAGGGCGCTACTCCATTCCCTGGATTGCTCCACTTTACCTTTGATCGTTACTTTATAATGTTGAGTGCTCAGCAAGGCAGCACCAAATACCATTTTTTGAGTCTTTGGTATGACTCAACCTGGGATTGATATAAGTATTAACATATTATAGTATTTTAGTATAATATTGGGATTGATATTAGTATTAACATATTTTAGTATTTTATCTATAATATTTTTGAAATACATTTCCTTAAGTAAGCTGATGATGGTGTTTATATATTCCATCATAGCATCCTTAAAGAGTTCACAATAAAAGGCAGAATTGTTTAAATGGTTATTAGCTTCTATAAGATATTCTTCTATATTCCAAAATTGCTACAGCTCCATCTTTATTAGCTTTGATTATGTTTAAGTAATTTTTTTTTGGTGAGATTTTTAAGTGCTATACATTCTTTATTTGTTAGGTTGTCATGCTGCAAGTGTCTTCTTTTATATCTAAAAAAAATCTTCATGAACTGCTGTTTTGAATGTTTAAATTAATATGTCCATATTGTTTGAAGTGAATGAGTTTGTAGTTTCTTTAAATGATTCTGTTTGGTTTATTGTGAGAAATTTCATGGTGTTCTTTTAATTTAATTTTTTAAAGAATGCCAAAAATAGATTTTTATTATAGTGTAATGGATGAAGGCAAAATTTATTTTATTAAATTGTCTGAATGTATCTATGAGAAATCTGTTTGCTTAAAGAAACTGGACAGTCAAAAAAATATTACTTGAGTAGGGAGATAATAAATCATTATGTCCTAAAGAGAATGGGTGTGTCCATTGAATGCCTTTTCACATGACTTTTCAGAAATCTATTCTCAGACGTTTTTTGTTTTTATTCTTTAAACAGTAGAGATATTGTCTTCCTGCAACGGAACAGTAAAAACTCTCCATCATTGTATTTCCATGACTTTTACATTATTCTAATAGAATTGTAAAATAGAAATGTCTCATTATAGTTGTTATATTTAGTGAATGAAATTTGTCTACAAATTTTTATTACAACCTGGGAAATAAAACAAAAAAAATAAACTCAGTGAAAATAAGTTTTTTTTGTTTTTTTTTAAATCAGTCCTTTTAACCATTAAATTTGTGAAATATTTAAATCATCTAATCTTCACTTAAGTATATGTGACACAATGTATTTTAAATAATTTTCAATCAGTATCTATGCATCAACTTTCCATTTTTAGAACATTATAAAAAATATTGTAACTCAACACGTCAAATATCATTTGTCATTTCAGGTTTTACCTTACATATTCTTAAATTTCAACTTTCAGTTGATATTATCTACTCTTATATATAAACACTGTTTGGTGCAGTTTTGAAATGTTCAATTTTAACTTTAATAATTCACTTTAAAACACCTCATATTATTTTTAAAAAAATATTACTGTCCTATTTTGACATAGCAAAAGAAAGTTGTCAAAAGGGCATATAAACAAAAACTTTATAATAAGTTTTGCTAATAATGAAAAGAAAAATATGCAAATCTAACAACTATTATGAGACAGAGGTAGTACTTGGGTGAGTCAAAAGTTTTGCAAGCTTCAGTTACATATCATTTATTGAAGCAGTTCAAGCTGTAATAGGTAGCTGCTGTGGTTGGTAATATAGTGTTAGTTGGTGTGTTGACATTGCTTCATTCTATCTGTAATTTGAAAGTCACACAGGTGAATGTGCAATGTAGTCTAGTTCAAGAATTTATGCTTAACAAGCCTGAAGTGGACTATAGCCCAACAAAAGCAATCAAAAATATTTGTTATGCAAAAGGTGAACGTACAGTTGATCACAGTATAGTAACCAGGTGGTTCAAGAAATTTGGCTTGGGTTACAACAACCCTATTAGAATTTTATGTGGTATATGCTAGTGGCCTGAACTACCAACTACACTTTTCCATAATACATTAGATTATCTTGTTGATAGTCTAACACTGAATAGTTCAGCAAGAAAAGACTATATGACACAAAAAGTTAAACTGCAAACATTTAATATTTACATATATCGTACACAATAATAACTGTCCCAAACTATACTAAATAAAAGTGCAATAGTTGCTCCAAGAACAAGGTGATGAATGGTAGAAGTTACACTTACATAGTTCTAGTGTAGCGTGAGTTCTAGTGTAGCATGAGTTCTCGTAAGGTGATTTGTATGCATGTGCTTCTCATATAGCAGAGGCTGAAGTAGATGTCCAATCCTGAGGACCTTCTTGGTCAGGAAGTGAGAGAACTCGCTTCTCAAACTGTCACATGACCAATGGTCTCGTGATTGTTGGAAGCTCAGCCCATGAATTGCAAGAAAGGGAGATAATTACATTTTGTTCCCAACAACCCCAATGATCAGGTAAGATTAGATAGACCTAAAACTGTGTATTCTAAGGGCCGAGTTCAAATCAATAGAGACAAGTCCAGGAATTAGGCCTCAGTGATTATCAGGAGAGCTTAGTAACTCATAGTTCAGTGTGGTTCATCACCTTCAAATACTCAGTAGAAGCTACTAGAAACACCAAATTTTACCAAAATATGAAAAGTTTTGACTTACTTTAAAAATAGAAATGATAGAAATATTTGCATATAGATTATCACTCCTGCCAAGAATTCAAACATTGTTGTGAAACACTTCAGGCTTCTTCATTGGCTTAAAGTGTCATTCTGTAGTTCTCTGGAGAGCGTTAAAGTACCACCATTCAGGGTTCCTCATAGGATCAAAGTGTTCCACTTATGTCCTATTAATAAGATCAAAGTGTCACTCTTCAGTCCTCAAAATTGAATCAAAGTGCACTCTTCAGTTTTCTAAATTGGATCAAAGAGTCACTCTTGTCCTATTCATAAAATCAAAGTGTCACTATTCAGTTCTCTAAATTGGATCAAAGTGCCTCTCTTCAGTCCTCTGAATAGGATTAAAGTATCACTCTTCAGTTCTCCACACCAGGTCAAAGTGTCACTCTTCAGTCCTTTGATAAGATGAAAGCATTACCCTTTTAGTCCTATGTATAGGATTAAAGAGTCACTCTGAATCTGAATTAAGTGTCACTCTTCAGTCCTCTGAATTGGATCAAAATGTCATTCTTCCTTGCTCTACATAGGATGGAAGCTTCACTCTTTTGTCCACCACATAGGATTAGATAGTCAATTTCAGTTCACTGCATAGGATTAAAGTGAAACTTTTCAGTCCTCCTCATAGGATCAAAGTGTCAGTCTTCAATTCTCTGCATCGGACCAAAGTATCTCTTTTCAGTCAACTTAATTAGATTAAATTGTCTCTCTTCAGCCTCTCCATAGGATCAAAGTGTCAGTCTTCTGTTCTTTGAATTGGATCAAAGTGAAACTCTTCAGTCTTCCACAAAGGGTCAAAGTGTCACTTTTCAGCCCTCATGATATGATCAAAGTGTCACTCTTCAATTCCCTGTATAGGATCACAATGTCACTCTTCAGTCCTCTGCAAAAGATTAAAGCATCACTCTTCAGTCCTCTGAATCAGATTAAAGTGTTGTTCTTTGCTCCTCCCCATAGGATCAAAGTATCCCTCTTCAGCCCTTCACTTAGGATCAAACTGTCACTCTTCAGCTCTTCACATAAGATCAAAGTGTCACTTTTTAATTCTCTGCATAGGATCAAAGTGTCACTCTTCCATACTCTCAATTGGATCAAAATATCACTCTTTAGTCCTCCACATAAGATAAAGTGTCAGTTTTTTGTCCTCTGAATTGGATCAAAGTGTCACTCTTGTTCTCCATATAGGATAAAAATGACACTCTTCAATTCTCTGCTTAGGATCAAAGTGTTTCTCTTCAGACCTTTTAATTTCTCTTCAGCCTCTTCATAAGATCAAAGTGTCATCAGTCCTTTCAATTGGATCAAAGTGAAACTCTTTAGTTCTCTGCATAAGATCAGAGTGTCATTCTTCAGTTCTCTGAATGAGATCAAAGGGTCACTCTTCAGCCCTCTGCATAAGATCAAATTGTCACACTCCATTTTTCTGCATAAGATCAAAGTATCACTTTTCAGTCCTTTGAATCAGATTAAAGTGATACTTTGCTCCTTGGCATAGGATCAAAGTATCAGTCTTCATAATTACTGATATCAAAGTGTCTCTCTTCAATCCTCTGAACTGGATCAAAGTGTCACTGTTTAATACTCCACATAGGATTTAAGAATTACTCTTTGGTCCTTTGCATAGAATTAAAATGTCAGTCTTCAGCCCTTCACATAGGATCAAAGTGTCACTCTTATGTTCTCTGAATCAGATGAAAGTGTCCCTCGGAGTGGATCAAAATGTCGCTCTTCAGCTCTCTGCATAGGATTATAATGTAGCATCTTTTCACTTTGTGAAGAGTTTTATACCTATAGATAATTTATGTATATTGAAAAAGATTGCATTTTATATATATTGATTAATGAATTAATATTCTAATTCCTAAATAAATTCTTACTTATTGCAGACTCCTGTGAAGTTATCAAGACAGCTTCTTGTTAGCAAAGTGAAAAAAATCCTTGAAATTTAAATTATTTATCAACAGTAAAGCAAATTTTTCTTTATAACTCTCAATAGAATTGAATGGTGCAGTCAAAAGTACTTCCAAATTGATTCTATTAATCCTTTGAAAAATCTCGATTTGCTCCTGCCACATGTACACATGTATATAAATACATATATAGCAGTTTCCCCTAACACTATATTTTTTAGGCACACAAATGAATTATGAAACTTTGCTTTAACAACACAACAACGAAAGTTCTTTATTTGCAGCTTTGAATAGGGTTTGCTTTTGGTGTTGCAAAACTCGTGGTGTTTAGGCTTGTTAGTGTTGGAGACAAAATGGCTTAGCGGGATGTTGAGATGGCAGCGTGTTGTTGGACGTGTGAGGGATGTGTTTAAAGTCACCATGTAGTTTTGTATCTGGTTTTTGGAGGAGAGTCTGCGATATCTCCATGTTGTCGAGAGCGGAGTTACGCTCAGATCGACATAGTCAATTTTTGGGGTGATATGAAGTGGTGCCTGTGGAAGGCATGCTGAATGTTTCTAATTTATGTTCCACTGGGATTCCTCGTAAAGAATCCATAAATTAGATGGTTCCCTCGTTGAGTGTCCATGTTGCTGCTGCTAGTGTTAAAGCCACAGTGAGATGTCCACACTGGGTGGCTTGTCTAGCTAAAAAGCATCGCTAAGCTGGGAAGACCAGAGGCACGTCTGTTCTGGTCTCCGTCTCACACCGAAGAGACTGGGTTTGGCCGCTCACCCGTTTTGCTAGCTGGAAATGAAGGTTCGGGCTGAATAGGATAAGTCATCCTGATTGGGTGAAATTCAGTGTTGAATTAAATTGCGCGCCAAACCAAAATATGAGATTTTCCTCTGCTCTACACATATATATATATATAAAAATACAAATACAAATCGTATATACATGTATATGAACACATGCACAAATATACACATCTGTATCACCACATATAGATATAGTTTGATTTTCTGTAATGAAATATTTAATTTATATTTGAGGGTTATTTATAGTTGTTTTTTTTTAGAAAAATTTTTAAAATACAACAAATCCAGAGATGAAAAGAAAATTAAATAAATATTCTGATCCTCTGAATATTTTGCAGGAAAAGGTGCTTATCTTGAAACCTATTTAGGCTTGTTTTCATATTCCCTGATTACTGAAAAGCTTATATGATTATGAATTTATCCAAGTTTGCAAGCCTTTGATAGCACGTTCAGTCCAATTTATAAATTTCCAAATGTTTGGCTTTTCTGCTTCCACTTGCTAAAAGTTAAGAGAATTGTTTGCAAGAGGAAATGTGAGAAGAAGAAGAAGAAAGAGAGAGAGGTAAATGAGAGGTGAGAATAGAAAGAGCTAGAAATCACTGAATTTAAGGGACAACTTAAAATTTTATCATTCATGCTTTATTTCAAATTTCATCAATTGAAACATTAAATCTTATTTTTCCTTTATAGCTTCTATTTTTCTTTTGCTTTGTTCTTTTGATTCTAACCGTTATATATATATATGTGTGTGTGTGTGTGTGTAGTTAGGCAGCAGTCATTCATTTAAGCATGTTTCATTAAATAATAAAGACAAATTTTGTCTGTATAATTTATTTAAGATCCTTTCAAGTTTTCTGATAAGTGTCTTAGTTTCAGGTTGGAATTGGTAGATGAATTTCCTAAAACTGTCCGGAGCACTTTCAGACCCTTCAAAGGCCATCATCAGGGGTTGCTTGGTTGTGTAAGATGTGTTTGTATTTTTTATTTTTAGATGTAGGTAGACAACATTATTTAATCTCTCTCTCTCTCTCTCTATCTATCTCTCTCTTTCTGAATTCAAACAAGATTTATCCTATTTACCAACCCCTCCGCTCGGGCAGGATATGACACAAGGTCAATTTTTAAGCAGAGTTTAACAGGTTTTAATTCAGAGTTTTCCTTCTCCTAGACTAGTTGCCTAACCAAGGCTGAAGAACCTAGTCTGTCCTACCATTTATCCATAGCTGGAGGGAGAATACTTGGATTCATACCTTTCCCAAGGGTATTAGTGCTATGTGAAATGCAATCAGTCTTGTCCAGGATTTGAACTCGTGTCGCCGTGTTCATTTCCTACAACGATAACAATTACACCACGGGCACCTCCACAAGATTTATACCACTTAAAATTAACAAACAAGATTTATACCACTTAAAATTAACCTTGTGATACATCAAACCTTTTGTAGAATCGGGGGGGGGGTAAATATATACTTCAGCATTCTCTCTCCTCAGCATCATTTTTTATTCTTTCTCTTTCTTTCTTTCTTTCTTCTGTTCAATGAAGTAATTTGAAAGGATTTCAGTTGATCAATGTTCCTGCTTTTTCAGCTCACCAAGACAACTGATGTGGTATTACCGTGCCCCACCCCCACCAAACAGGTTGAAGTGCTGACTCATAGATAAACTTGCCCATTCGGCTGGGGCTGTAGAATACATCAACTTCATCTCTGCAGAGGGGTAAGACCCCCCCAACGAGTCTCCAGGATAAGACATTAAATAATCTGATGGTGTGGTTCCAGTTATACTGGAGCTTTGGGGAATGCGGAGTACCCTATCATTGCCATCACTCCCAGGTCCACTCTGGTCTGGAGTGATAACACCTGATAGGGTCCTATTTATGGGTCAAATAGAACTAAATTGCATACTTTTGCTAAACTGAATTGTTTGCGATAGAACTGTTTTGACAATAAAGTGTTAGTGGACAAAAACTATACTTATACTAAAATGAATTGTTTGAATTAGAATTGTTTGAATTAGAATTGTTTGACTAAACTGAATAGCTTGAAATAGAAATGTTTTTGATAATTAAACTGTGTACTCATGCTAAACTGAATTGTTTGAAATAGAACAGATTATTTGTGTAAAAATGGATTTGGCATTAAATAACCTATAAAAGTTGATATACCTTAAAAAAACAACCAACCAACCAACCAACCAACAAACCACATAATAGATAAATAACACCATGACAGCAGGGCTTAGAATATGTTGACTGTGTATCCTGCAGGGTGGGGTAAGATCTCTCCAAGAAAAAAGATGTCCTTGGTATGACACTAAACTGCATCTAGTGGTGAGGCTCTTGTTTTGGAGTTTTGGGAAGTATGAAGTATCCCTCCATTTCCATTACTCCCAGGTTCATATTTCATTGAACTCTATGCAAAAAAAAAGCTCTTAATAAATAACTAGGCAAAAAATGTAAATAAGAACATGTAATGAATGTGGTTCCCTAAACACAATGTATGAAATAACCCTAGACTGGTTGGCATACCATTAAAATCAATTTGTAAGGGAATAGTTTGCAGATAACATTATTTTTTTGCACACAGTTAAATGGTTTCAAATACATGATTGAATAGATGGGACTCTAACAATGGATCAGAATGGATGAGTGAGAAGTATTCTACACTTCTCAAAGCTCCAGAACTGGAGCCTCACCATTAGATTCAGTTTAGTGTCATACCCAGGACACTCATTGGAGTGGGTGAGTCTTACCTCTCTGCAGAGATCTAGTTAGCATATTCTCCCACCCCAGCCAACAGGTTAATAAAATCAATCAATTAATCAATCAATCAACCCTTATAAATGACAAGAAATATGCCAGCATTTAAATCATTAAGTTTAGCTATTTTAATTCTTTACAGTATAAACTGTGCTAGCTTCCTTTCTTAGATTTTCCAATGAATAAAGGATTCTACAGCTTTGATTTAAAAGAAAAATAGAAATATTCTTCTTTTGAAAAAAATTGGTTATACCATTGTAGACCTTAAGATTAAACCGTAACCTGTTATCTTACAATGTCTAACCATTGAGCCATGCCTATAAGTTTTACCAAAGAGTCTAACAAAAGAATGGTAGCAGGCCATTTTGCCTTCAGACTCATTCTATAAAAAAAATCCATATTATCCAAATATAAAAAAAAATAACCGAGTTGTTGGTTGTCACTCATAGTGATGTAAATCAATACTATTTTCAGTTGTCTCTAGAAGCAGCTTGTTCGCCTCAGAGTGACACTAGCTGGAGCAACAGCAGTGTTAGTAACATTGTTAGCAGTTCAATTCACACAGGCAGAGACATGTCAGTCACTCATGGAGGGTACTGATGGTGACTAATATGAAACTAGTAACATTCGGTGCTACTTGAATTACTTATCATTGATACCTCATGACTATTTAATGAGCTCCTGACTGCAGTATATTTCCAATCGAGGCTTTTACACATTTACTAAAGTTTTACTCATTAAACAGGGACTTAGTAGGATAATTTATGAATTTTCATAATAAAGTAATGATAATAAACAATAAAAGAGACCTACTCTTTAGTTTGGGAAGATATTACAATAAGTGTTATACTAGCTGAGGTACCCTACATTGGGAAGGGAAAAAAAGATATTTTAATGAAATACTTTTGATTTACTGGTTGTTCCTGAAAAATCAATATTTTTTAATCTAATTACTCGACCAATTCTGGTTCAAATAACTTCAAATTTAAACAGCATGTGTAAAAACAACTCTATATTTTCTTTTTTTTTTCTTTTCAAGAATAGAAATTCCATTCACTGGAAAAGAGGTGTTTAAATGTTAAAATTTGAATTTTGAGTTGTTTCTAAACTTGGTGTTAAAATTTGAAATCATTTAAAGGAGAATTGGACACATTATTAGATTACATAATGATATAAACCTTTTTGAGACACCTTCTACTCTTGAATATCCTGGCCATTTGAAAAAGCAAACAAACATGGATTTGATCTTATCCATACCCTCATTTATAAGATCAAAAACATTTCAGTATTTCATTGGCTTGATCTCATTCTATTTGACAAGAAAAAGCAGTGACCACAAATGACCTCAAAGATCAACATCAAATAGCTTACGAGGAAAGGAAAAAAGTGTGTGTGAGAGAGAGAGAGAGAGAGAGAGAGAGAGGGAGAGATTAAATAGTGTAGTCTATCTAAGATCAAGTTAATATTCCTGGGACTTTTGTGTTTGGCTATGATTCTCAGACACAGGTACACAAATGCACAAACTTTAGGACAGAAACAATCAATGCTACTTGAATTATATGTAGCAAAGATAATTGAATTCATTTGAATTATTTTGGAATCTTAGTTTAAATGGACATTGGCATAATGGTTAGAGTGTTTCCCTAATGGTCTGGAAGACCTGGGTTTAATCCCAGGTCAAGTCATACCAAAGACTCAAAAAATGGTACTTGATGCTGCCTTGCTTAACACTCAGCATTATAAGGTAATGGTCAAGGGTAAAGTGGAGCAATCCAGGGAAAGGAGTAGTGCAAACTTTACTTTACTTTTTAAATGGTGCAGGTGTGGGTGTTCTAACAGTTAATACCATGAAAAATGGATTTAATGAACTAAGTTTCAAGGCATGAATCCACCTATTCTCCTAGAGTAAATAACAAGGCAGTTGGAGCTCTTCAGCCTTATAAAATACAATCCATCATAGATATTCAGTCATAGGTCAGGTTGGAGATCATTCTTTGTGTCTGTAAAGGCAATGAAAGTTATTTGGCTATGCCAATCTTTTCTTCTATAACCAATAAGGTCGTCAAGGTGTCCTATCACATGTCAACATGTTTCTAAGAAAGGAAAGGGCCATTACCAAATAAAATACATTGCCTGACAGATGCCTCAAAAAGATATTAGTTGGTCTTGTATCCTTACAAACTAACTGGTTATAGGACATGTTTTCTTTCTCTTATAAGTGACCATGCTTTGTGTCTTCAGGAAACCGTCTAAATACTTGACTGCTGATACTTCCTCTAGTTGCTAAAGGCAATGAGTAGAGATCCGGTACACATTCTGTTTTATTATAACAAATGCATTTGTGAATTTTTCCACTAGTAATATCTAGTAATAAATTCTACAAATAGGAAATGAGTTGACATCAAATTTAACAATCAAGTGTGTTTTAAAGAAGAATATTTTTTTGTTATACTTGTGTTGTAACCAACTTTGAATAATTGTAACACTGAATTCTTGCTGACATTGTGAAGAAGAAAGTCATTTATTTAAGCAGTCAGAATGAATGAAGCATGAAAAACACTGACAGGGATAAGTGCTAACCTATCACAAAAGGCTGCATCAGCTTTCATAAAGAAGAAGAAGAAGAAGAAGAAGAAGAAGAAGAAGAAGAAGAAGACGACAAAGCAATCCATCAACTTTCAGCTAATCTGCTCCAAAGAAATGGCACAAATCCAAAATCTTTTTACTCATACTACATCCCTGTTTTCCACAACCACAAGCTTGTCGTAATTTTTGGCAACTTTCAGCTATAATAACCATAAGAGATGATCAAGTATGTTCAAATGCCATATAGTGACACTAACTTTTATATTTACTGGGTAATTATTGAACACAAATTCTTCCAAGCTGTAATCATGTCAATACTACTGTATAGTTGTACCACTTGGACTTTAATGAAATGCCTAAAGAAGAAGCTAGATAGGAACTACACAAAGAGGCTGAGAGCTCTTTTGAATGCAGCAGCACCCCCTACAAATCAGCAGTTGTATGACTACTTACCTCCCACCACACAACCATCTAAGTAAGATGAACAAGACATGTGGGGCACTGTTGGAGAAAACAAGGAATGATCACTGATTTCACCAATTCATATCAAATTAATCTTTTAAAAGTAACATTTCTTTTTCTGATAACAATTATTTGAAAATGATTTGTTCATTTCGATATCCAAAAATTAATTTAAGTGTCTTATTTTTTCTATATTTGTGTATTTGTCAAAATGTATGACCACATGTTTTTGAGTTATAAACAAAATGTTCTTTATTATCTTGTTTGGGAGATGAGAAAACAGTGTCTAAATTTTTTCATAATCTTTGTCCAACTTCATTATTTTATTTCATTACATTTTTTGAAAAAGGAACAGCAAACAACGAAAGAATCAGAAAAAAAGAATCAAGTGTTGGACTGAAAGAATAAGAGGTGAAAATTAACTTCCATAAATTTTATTATAATTAACAACCTTTTTTATTCTATTTTTTACTAACTGAATTTTAAATGTATAAGCAGGTTGGTTGCTTGCTTTGTTTTACGGTGTATCAACCCTTTTCAGGTCATTTTACACTGAATTAAGTCATTTTGATAAAAGTTTGTATGTTTCAAGATCTTCATAATTTCTAACAATTCAGTTCAGCATAAGTATAGTTTTTTGTTTACACACAGTTAAATGTAAGAACAATTCTATTTCATACAATTCAGTTTAGTATGTCAACAATGTTAAATAGTTCCAAATATTGCTATGTATTGTTCACACACAGTTAAATGTAAAAACATTTCTATTTCAAACAATTCAGTCTAGCATAAGTGCACAGTTTAGTTCTATTTGACCCATAGATAGGACCCTATCAGGTACTATCACTGTGGGCCAGAGTGGAACAAGGAGTGATGGTAATAAAGAGGTACTATGCATTCCCCAAAGCTCCAGCATTACTGGAACCTCACCATTAGATCGTTAAATATCATATCCAAGACACGTTGTGGGGAGATCTTACTCCTCTGCAGAGACACAGTCGGTGAGCAATTAGATGTGTAAGAAACAATTTTATTTTAAGATTCTGAAATGATTTTATTATCTACTTTAAAATGATCCTCCATCTTCCTCCATTTACATGCCGGTTGGCAGAGCTTAGAATACATTGACTTTATCCTCACCAGAGTAGACCTGAGAGTAATGGCAATGAAGGGTTACTCCATATTCCCCAGATCTCTAAAAGTGGAGCCTCACCATTAGATGCAGTTTAGTGTCATATCCAGGACATACTTTAGGAGTGTGTGCAAAGTAGGGTCTTATTACACTGCAGAGATCCAGTCAGCATATTCTACTGGCTCAGCCTAGTGGGTTACATTTCTTATGATAGTCTTACATAAAGATGCAGAAACAAGTAAACAATACAAAACAGACATTAAGCAGAAAATTTAATTGCCAGAAACCAGAGTTATAATCTTTTTGTGACTTTTTTTCCAACAAATAGAAAATCACAATTAAAAAAAATGTTTACATTTGTAGTGCAAACAATGAAGGGCATAAATTTTAACGACATAAAAAAAAAAGATTGTCTTATGTTATTCTGTATATTGTTGCATTAACAATGAGAGAGATAAATTCAGAGTCAATTTTAATAACTCAAATTTTTATCTGAGGTCAAGTTTTCAGCTAGTGTCCATTGTTTGAACTAATATAAAACATTTAATAAAAATATAATTCACAACTGATGTTCTACTTAATAGAATATAAAAAAAAAGAAGGTTTGTGTTTACTCTATGACAATGTAAGGTGGCTGTTTGAAAATAGCTTAGCCTGTAAGTTGTAAATTACAAAGCTTTTTGCTAAGCTGCAGTACAAGGCCGTATGAATGGAGTACCCAATGAGAAGTGAACTCACTTGTGAAGGTTTGCTACCTTGCTAACCATTACATCACCTGAAATAAAAATGAGTATTTATTAAAAATACATTTCTCTTCAGTCACTCTTCTCAAGATTCTACTGCCTGATAGCAAAATATTTGAAGATAAATGTATATTCTCTGCAATGTCAGAAGGGTCTGATTGGATGAGGTGATATTGGTTTGGTTTCTTTGTTTTTTAATGGCATATTAACTTGCATGGGATATTTAATGCCAAAGCAATCATTGCAGAAGAACAGTAGGGATACTATTTAATCCATAGTTGGGGGTATAAGAGGGTTCATACCTTTCCCAAGGGTATTAGTCTGAAAAGGAACATAGAATAACTGGAGTTTGAACTTATTTACTTCAAGGCTTAATCAGATATTAAGTAAAAAGTAAAGTTGGCAGCCGTAGTCGAGGGCTACCCGAAAACTCCCTTTTCAATGGCTACAACCCCGAGGTGTAGGACAGGGCGCTACTCCTTGCCCTAGATTGCTCCACTTTACCTTTGAAACGTACCTTATAATGCAGAGTGTTAAGCAAGGAGGTATCAAGTACCACTTTTTGAGTCTTTGGTATGACTCAACCTGAGATTGAACCCCAGTCTCTTGAGCCATTGGCGAACACTCTACCACTAGATAACAGGTACCCATAAAAGTAAGAATAAGCAAAGGAAGTTCTCATGTTTAGATATCAAAATCAAGAAGGCTGTCAACTGGGTACAGTTGGAAGGCATCAATGTTCCTGAACTCCATTCCTAAGATATGAGAACTGTAATAAGAATAACTTTCCTCCTTTGATAATAATTCTCTCTCTCTTTAAATTTCCATCTATCTAGCTATTACTCTATCCATATAATAATGTATCACTATCATTGGCCAAGTGGGTAGAGTGTTTGCCAATGGTCCCGGAGACCTGGGTTCAATCCCAGGTCGAGTCATACTAAAGACTTTAAAAATGGTACTTAATACCTCCTTGCTTAACACTCAGTGATATAAGGTACGTATCAAGGGTAAAGTAGAGCAATCCAGGGAAAAGAGTAGCGCCCTCCCCTACACCTTAGTGTCGTAGCTATTGAAAAGGGAGCCTTCTGGTCGCCCTCAACTACGGTCGCCAACATTACATACATTTGAGAAGACAAGTGAGAAAAATGGGTTCAGGAAAGGTATAAACCTACTCCTTCCACAGCTATGGGTAAATGGCAAGGAATACAGCGCTGTTTAGCCTTGGTTGGTAGCCAATGAGGTAGACTGACAAATTTAATTTTACTTACTAGGTAGCTCTTTCCTATTATTGATATAGACCCACTTGTCTTTTTTATAACCATATATCTATGTGTATGTGTGTGTGTGGGTGGGTGCGTGCGTGCGTGTGCGTGTGTGCCTATTCATACTATGATACATAAGAGTGTATCAGTCAATTTGCAATGAGTGTATATCTGTATAGTTATTTTATTTTATTGATTTGCCAATAAGGAGAAAGTTATCAAACTAGTGAAATGATTGAGTCATTGATTTAAATGGTATGTCAACTCATCAAGGGTTATTTTATTGTTGTTTCTTAAGTGTTCTTTTTTTTCTTTTTTACTCATGGTCCTATCGAATACAAATATATTTGAATAGAGCTATTTGACTTATAGATGGGACCCTAAGAAGTGCTACTACTTCAGGTCAGAGTAAACAAGGGAGTAAAGAAAGATACCCCACATTCCCTAAATATCTAGAACTGTAGTTGAGGTTTAGTTTTGGTTTCTTTGTTTAATGGCATATCAACCTTCATGGGTTATTCACTGCCAAAGCCACCATTCTAGAAGAACAGCAGTGATGCTATTTAACCCATAGTTGGAAGGATAAGGGGGTTCATACCTTTCCCAAGGGTATTTGTCCGAAAGTGAACATAATAGCGCAACTGGAGTTCAAACTTGCTTACTACAATTCTGCAGTCCAACGCTTTAACTATTACACCACGAGGACACCCCTAACTGTAGTTTAGTGCTATAACCAGGACACCCATTCTTAGGGAGCATCTTACCCCTTCTGGAAGGGATACAGTCATTATGTTCAAAGCCAACCGAGTGATCAAACTCATGAAAGTGAACAACAGAAAAAACCAGTGTTCAACTGTAAATCACAAAATTTCTTGTAGAAAACATGTAACTAGACTTTCAAGAGACGTCAGACTGATACTAAGATTAGTATAGACAATGATAATTAGTGGAATTGTTTTCATATTTCTCTCGAGCAAAGTTTTAACTGAATGAAAAGAGTTTGAAAAATCATGAGACTCATTGCATTGAATACAACAATTTTCGTGGCTGATCCATTCAAATATAGGTTTGTGATTTTGAACCAAACAACTAGAGTACTTCATCAGCTGGCAATATGATTGTATCAGTCTGTTGTAGTTCAAGAGGAATATGACAGGTTTTGATATACTAGAAAATAACCAGAGGATACAATGCTTGTTGTTGTTGTTGTTGTTGTTATTGTTGTTGTTGAAGTAGCTGAATAAGAACTTCAAAGTTATATATCCTGAAAAGCTCATGAAAGATAAGCTGTTTCATGAAAACAATACATTTGCCCACACTTTAATAGATGGTATGACTGCAATGCAGCAAGCTGTTACTCTAATCTAGCATCATTTAACTTCTATCTCTTCTCTACCATGAAAACGTATGTTGCCCAAATCTGCTTTACAAATGAACATTTAAGAGAAAAACCTTCTACATTGATTTTCAGACACTGAAAGCAATAAGACAGCTAGTTGAAACATTAATTAGATTAATTATTGTTAATGATTTGGATTATTTAAAGGCTTTTAAACCCAAAGTGAATTTGACATTGAAGGATAAATCAGATGGGCATCAAATAAGTTAGTCAATGACAAACTATTAGTTTGGGATTTGCTGGAATAATCTCTGTTAACAGGAGGCAAAGAGTGGCATAGGTTACTGGCATGGAAAACAATCAGCAGTTTGACTGAATTCATTTGTGTTCACAGTAAAGACATTAAGAAAGGCAGGAAACCACTCCTTCCCTAGTTGTGGGTAAATTGCAGAGAATACTGAGCTCTCCAGCTTTGATTAATTGATTAATTCTAATGACATGTCAACCACTCTAGGGTTATTTTATGCCTAGAGGTTAGGGAATCATGTTAAATATGAATAATTTTCAAACAGATCTATTTGACCTATTAGACTGGACCTTAACAGGTACTACCACTCTAGCTTGGGTGGATCTGGGAGTAATAGCAATGTAGGGGTATTCCACGCTGCCTAGATCTCCAGAACTGAAGCCTCACCATCGGATGCAATTTAGTGTCATACTCTCAAGCCTTGGTTGGCAACCAATCTAGTAGTAATATTCTTTTAACAATTCCATGGTAAAGATTGCAAACTTGGGGAGTTTTTTAAAGAAAGGATTTTTACTAATCTTATAAGAGAAAAAAACTAATAAAAATTTGCACTTACTAAGAAGCAGATAATTAGGAATTCTTTTTTCACTGAAAGAAGTTTCATGCCAATAGTGTGTTCATTATATAACTCCCTGCCACATCAAGTGCAGAAAAAATAAAACAAATAGAATATAAGTACAGGTAAGGAAGATGATCCATCTATTCAAGATGAACAAGCAGTATATGAAATGGAGGTTCAGAAATAGGAAAGATGAACAGCAAGTGAAGGTGATCCTATTTACCCAACCCCTCTGCTCGAGCAGGATATGACACAAGGTCAATTTTTAAAGCGGAGTTTAGCAGGTTGGAATTCAGAGTTTTCCTTCTCCTAGACTAGTTGCCTCACCAAGGCTGAAGAACCTAGTCTGCCCTACTATTTACCCATAGCTGGAGGGAGAATACTTGGATTCATACCTTTCCCAAGGGTATTAGTGCTATGTGAAATGCAATCAGTCTTGTCCAGGAATTGAACTCGTATCGCCGTGTCCATATCCTGTGACGATAACCATTACGCCACGGGCACCTCCAAAAAGTGAAGGTGATACTCATATTAATATTATATTATGTGTACAGGAAGTTAGATCCAAAAAAAAAAGGGGGGGAAAAAATCATTTTTTAAAGGTGAAAAGACAATGTTGTTTACTAATCTTTGTTT
Source organism: Sepioteuthis lessoniana (assembly GCA_963585895.1). Taxonomy (NCBI): domain Eukaryota; kingdom Metazoa; phylum Mollusca; class Cephalopoda; order Myopsida; family Loliginidae; genus Sepioteuthis; species Sepioteuthis lessoniana. The sequence continues at coordinate 73,942,038 of OY757909.1, forward strand.
TGTTTGGTACACACATCGCAACTTTCTTATTCTTAAGTGGTGGTTACAGTTAACGTAATAAACTTAAAATAGTTTTTATCTTATTTTTATTTTTATTCATTTATATTTCTTCTTTAAGGGAATCAATTTGCTTTTTTAAAAAAATTCATTTAATGCACTTTTTTATTGGCAGACTTTTTAATGAAAAAGAAAAGTTTTTTCCCTATAAGGTACTAAAATAACAACAATAAATTATATACATGAATCAAATTATATTGTTGAATGTTTCATAGAACAAATATCGTATTGAATACTGATGTAGGAGGACAACAGATAATTGTCTCCTAGTGCATGTCTTTGGACATCAAAGGAGACCCTGTGGCATAGTGGTTAATATGCTGGACAGCAACATCATCATGAGCAAGTTCAAATTCCAGTTACACTGTTATGGTCACTTTTGGACTAATACTCTTGGGAAAGGCATGAACCCCCTTATCACTAATAGTTAAATAGTACCACTACTTATCATCTACAAAGATGGCTTTGATATTAAATAACCCATAAAGGTTGATATGTTATTATGACCAAAGAAACCATTTTGGGACATCTCACATCCATTGATCACACAAGAATTCCAAATTATTTCTCATCCTCTTTTCATCCAGGTTCTTCAATCATCTTTGTTCATGTCCTGGGAATAATATTAAACCATCTGATAGTGATGCTCCAGTCTTGAAGTCTGGGGAATGTAGAGTACCACTTCATTACCATTACTCTTTGGTCCTCTCTTATCTGGAGTGGTAGTACCTGTTAGGGTCCCACTTACGGATCAAATAGAATTGTACAATCTTTTACGAGAGATTATTAATAGTAGTATTGAAAAGAATCATTTGGGTCAAATAGCAATACTTGAGACCATTTAAGTGTGTGAAAATTGAACTATTAGCGTAAGATAGCAATACTTAAAACAGTTTAAGTGTGTGCAAATACTCTGACTCATTCAAAATAAAGTTACCAACAAAGTATTTGCTTAAAAATCATATATATATATATATATATATATATATATAAACAGGATTTTGCATTAAATCATCCAAAAGGGTTGATATGCCATAAAACCTGCCAAATCAAGCCATCATCTCTGTATATCTGTTCATTGAATAGACAAGAGACTTTAACTCTAAACCCAGCAACAGATTTTGTTTCATCTCAGCATTAAGATAAAATGTCTACTGATATTACCCACCAAAGGAGACAAGACTTTTTACCATTTTTGATTCACTGATTGACCAGGGAACAAAGTGCACATTTTATCTATTGGGACACATTCATATATTCTTGTAATACTTTTTATATATGTTTTTATATGTATATATCAAATGCTCTATATTTGTATATGATTGGTTTGCTTTGCTTTGCTTTGATTTTATGGTATATCAACCATTGTTGGTTATTTAAAGTCAAATCTTGTTTTTACATATATATTAAATATATAATTTGTAGATACGCACAGTTAAATGAGCCAACAGTTCTAATTTTAACAATTCAATTCAGCAAAAGTCAACAAACTTCAATGGTTCCAAGTATTGCTACAGATCACTGACTATTCAATTTAACGTCAGTCATTTGTTTACACACAGTTAAATGATCAAACAGTTCAATTTCAAACAATTCCATTGAGCATAAGTCATTTGTTTGCACTCAGGTTAAATGTCAAACAGTTCTATTTGACTGATAGATCAGACCATCCAGGTCAGAGGGGACCTAGGAGCAATAGCAATGAAGGAGTACTTCATATTCCCCAAAACTCCAGCATTACTGGAGTCTTGCCATCAGATTATGTAATATCATATTCAAGACACTCATTTAGGAGGTTTTTTTTTACCCCTCTGCAGAGGTGCAGTTGGTGTATTCTACAGCCTTAGCTGACTGGACTGATGTGCGTATGAGCTTCCTTGTTTTTCCTTCCAGTCTTAATGCATCATTTGATATACAAATGTTAAAGATGTTGGATATTGACTGGAAAATCCCTTTGACTTGCAGTATAGTGTTGTGTGAGTAGCATAACAGTAAGTGTACCTGTTTCCTAAAATAAACAGATTTCAGGTTGTCCTCCATCAGAAATGCCACATGTTGCATGGGAGGTATAACAGGGAGTGCACCTATTTCCTAAAGTAAACAGAACACAGGTTATTCCCAAGCGGAAATGCCACATAAGTTGCATGGGTAGCATACAAGAAGGTGTGTTTATGTGCAACATTAAGGTAGGAGGTGTGACCACAAGAATTTGCATGGGCATCCAGAATATTATATAACCAGCAGAGATGAGAGACCAGAGAGAATGAAGACCAGTAGAGGAGCTTCTAGATGTCATGTTGCTCTGGGATCTGACCTTATTCCAGACCACCCAGAGTAGAGACGCAAGGAGAAACTAAGATGATTTGATGCCTTGAGATGGCCCTGTACAAGACTCGTGAAAGTAGAATAGCAAAGAAAAACTAAGTTTATTCAGTGCCTTGAAATGGCCCTGTTTGAGACTTGCAAAAGTAGAGAAGCGAGGAGAAACTAAGATGGTTTGAGGCCTTGAGGTGGCCCAGTACCAGTCTCATAAAAGTAGACAATGAAGAAGAAAAGGCAGAAGAGGTTTCACCATAGATTTGTACCTTGCCTCCCATGTGTGTACAAACTCAGCCATCTTCGACTCTCACTCTTACCTGACCATACACTTTGGGTAATAAAAGGAAAAGAGGCAGATTATATTTTTGTACATCAGTATTGTTGGCTTTCTCTGCCATACAACAATATTACATGTTAGTGAGTGGGGACGCAACTATATACCTTAGCACCAACCCATAACTTGTAACCACCCTCATACTGACTTTAAATTGAATAAAACCTGAAATCAAAGATTAAATTTACTTAAATGACAAAATGATTTTGAAGATTTTTATTTTCAGGTAAAAAATGATGCATTCTTATTTCTGTTTTTTGTAATGTTAAAACTGTGAAATGCTCTATAATGATTTTAAAGATAGCAGATATTTGGTTGGTTTCTTGCTTTCTTAGCAGATCACATTGACCTTTTCAGTAGATCCAAATTGACCTTTTGTATTTACTGTGATTTCACTATTTTAGAAATATCAAATCAATAAAAATGGCAATTCACTAAGTGAGAAAAGTCACTTCATTAACTTTCATTTTCACAGAAGACCTCTTTGTATTTAATTTCATAGCATGTTCAAACAGCTTGCACTCATATTGAACCCAAATTTAGAGACAAACCATAAAAGCAACAATGTTTCCTATATTTGTTATTAAACAGACAATGAATAATTGTCTTACTATGGATTTTAGAGGGCATGTCTTATTGCATGCCTCCTGGGGTCATGTAAGAATATAAGAATTCTTTCTCATCTTTTTTGTCTTTGTTCTTCAAATGATAAAAGATGCCTTTTTTTTATTCTTCAGATTGTAATGACATGGTTTTATGTCTTTGTTCTTCAAACTATTAAAATGTACCTTTTATCTCTGTTCACAGAACAGCCTTTATCTTGTCTTGGTATTGAAACATAAGGTCCATATGGCTTTGCCCATCAAAGAAGACAAGTAAGCCTTTATCCTATTTTTGAACCCCATTTCATATACTGCTTGTTCATTGAACAATGTACATATTTCATCTGTTTGTGTACTCCAGTAAAGATCAGGTATGTTTATTATGAATGTATTAAATGTTCCTATATGTGTAAATGAGCTTATTTTGTCTTTCCTTCTGTTTATTTAAAGTTAGTATATAATTGCTAATATTGGGGAGAGGTGATATGACTAAACATCTTCCATAGTGCTAACCCACCAATTGTAAATATGACCAAGAATAATGGAGCCCAATCCTAATATGTTTTTCAGATGAATTTTCATTTTCATGAATAGAATTTGAGCCATTTTTTCCTGCTTGGTCTGCTGATTGATGACTCACCAAAAGTGATGCCTGATAGGGATGGGTGGTGAGAGAGAGTCAAGGGAATCTGTGTTATCAGCATGCATTATTAATTATGAATAGAAGCCACAAATATTAAGGATATTCATTATCTGATATTTTAACCTATAAGACAGGCTATTTTTATATTTGTCAAAATCCTTTAGGAAAATATTTTCCCCCAATTGTCATGAGAGTATAAACACATGAATTTGAAATTGTGTATATCACCAAAACAATGGGGTAGTAGATTTTATATCTCATGGAGTGTTTAACTCTTCAGTATTAAGAAATCAATCAAATAATTTATAATATACTAGCTGAAGTATGTATTTACCCATCCCCTCTACTATCAGCAGGATGTGACATAAAGTCAATTTTTAAGTAGAGTACAGCTGATTTGAATTCAAAAGTTTCCTTCTCTTCAATTGGTGGCCTAACCAACACTTTATATGTATCTATTAACCTAACCCCTCCATCGCAGGCAGAATGTGACACAAGATCAATTTTTAAGCAAAGTACAGCTAGTTTGAATTCAAAGGTTCCCTTCTACTTGATCAGCAGGATGTGACATAAAGTCAATTTTTAAGTAGAGTACAGCTGATTTGAATTCAAAAGTTTCCTTCTCTTCAATTGGTGGCCTAACCAACACTTTATATGTATCTATTAACCTAACCCCTCCATCGCAGGCAGAATGTGACACAAGATCAATTTTTAAGCAAAGTACAGCTAGTTTGAATTCAAAGGTTCCCTTCTACTTGATCAGCAGGATGTGACATAAAGTCAATTTTTAAGTAGAGTACAGCTGATTTGAATTCAAAGGTTCCCTTCTACTTGACCGGTTGCCTAAGCAAAGGCTAAAGAACCTTGACTGCTCTACAATTCACCCATTGCTTGTTGTGTTGGAAGAATCGAAGGATTCATGCCTTTCCTAAAGGGAAACCCGAAGGCTCCCTTTTCAATAGCTACTACACTGAAGTGTAAGGGAGGGCGTTACTCCATTGCTCCACTTTACCCTTGATCCTTACTTTATAATGCTGAGTGCTAAACAAGGCGGCACTAAGTACCATTTTTTGATCTTTGGTATGACTGGACCTGGGATTGAACCCCAGTCTCCCAGACCATTAGCAAACACTCTATTCATTAGACCAATAATGATATATAATTATGTTATATCTCTTGTATGAAGAAACATTTATAAACCTATAGGGGAATTTCCTGTTGCCTTTTCGCAAACCACCATTCATTCGTGCCCAGTGGTTATGATTGTCTTTTGAAAACTTGGTCTCAGGGTGCCGTCCTCCTAAGCTTTACCCACTTTGAAGGCTTGAGTTGATTGCTTAGTGTCTGAGGTGCACCATAAGAGGTATACTGATGGAGCCAAGTATTTTTCGCACCTGTCATGCATGAGTCTTGACTTGTGCACGGTCTCCACCGTGAAATGGCCTTGTGCCGCATCAGACACATACTGACCAATTATAAAGCTAATTAATAAAGTTTAATTAAATGTGACCAGTTATTTTTCTAAGGCAAATAATTTTGTTTGACTATACAGCCATTTACCTCCCATCTCTAAAGCCATCCAAGTAAGATAGCCAAGACATGCCGTACACTGCTGGAGAAGCAGTCTATCCTTAGAAAAATATAAAGTAGTATTTCTGGCAATGGGTAAAATAGTACCACTACTATTTTTCTACAAGTATGGCTCTTGCATTAAATAACCCATGGAGGTTGATATGTTTCTATGTACCCAGTAACCTACAGTATACTTGGGTCGATCACATAGCAGCACCCAGCAGACATACTGGGAGGTGAGTAGGAGGAGGTTGCTGACAGGAAAACCCTGGAGTAAAAAGAATGAGACCCCTTTTGCCTAGCCGACGCGAATTGGAACGTGGGGTGGGATAGCTTGAAACGGGACAGTTGAAAAGAGAAACACAGCGTGAGCAGTTGAGAAGAAAAGGCAGGACCATGTATAAGAAAATGGACAACTAAAAGAAGCCCGGGGGAACAGTATTTTCTCTCGTGCCGATATCGAGCCTTCACGTTTACCATCGCTCCTTAGATAATTCCTCTCCACATATCTCCTAAACTTTATTATATGTTTATATTATTTTGTTAATTGATAGCTAACGGAATAAATGTATTACATATGTTGTTAAAAGTGCTGTTGAGTTTAATTTTATTTTGCCAGTCATTTGATACATTATTTCCTTGAAATAATTTCGCAACCTGCTGTTGATACCTCTTTTTTATTATTATTACCCGGGAGACATCCCTTACGAGCCAACCCGGGTAAATAGGACGAATTATAAATTTTTGTTCAATTATATACTTCGTCGTCGACGTGTCCGGGATAAGGAATACCATCGAGAATATTCGTTCGGACACGAAAGAGGAGACGTAACAACCCACACACATGGTCGAGTCAGTGTTGGCCGACCAGCAAGGACAGATATACATCAGCTTTGTATGGACACAAGATATAATTTGGAAAACCTACCGGGAGCAATGAAGAGAGAGAGAGAGAGAGAGAGAGAGAGAGAGAGAGAGAGAGAGAGTCAGGGAAATCCGTGCTAGCTACGTGATTTGATAATGAAGTTAAGAAATTTAAATTGTATATGATTTGTTATACATATTTTCCAACTGATTCTTGTTTATTGCTGAAGATTTTATCTTAATAAGATTTTCAGTGTTTGAACAACACATCATTAAGTTAGCATACCAAATTAGGCAGTTTAACATGAAAGTTTTTTTTAAATCTCTTCAGAGTGAGGGGGGGGGAATAAACAATCTCTTTTTAATGATTGTAGTATTAAATATTTTAAAGAATATGAATTTTAAGAATATTTAACAAAATTCTGATGATAAAAATTATTAAAGGTTTCTATTTAAAAAACAAAACAAAACAAAAAAAAAAAAAAACAAGCTTTTTAAAGTTAACATACTTATATAAATTCTATTCGTGATGGAATAAGCTAAAACAATTTCTGTAAATTTTTTTCTAAATCCTTTTTTTTTTTCCTTATTTTATTCTGTCATAATTTTAAAAGCAGAATGAAAAAACTTGCAAAATAATAGTAAAAGAAATTAAATAAAAAAAACTCATTGTAAGTTTCAAAAAACATATCAAACCTCTGAAATTAGTAGACCCGTTCATATACATTGGTAGCAAAATCTCATCTACTGAAAGTAATGGCAATATAGACACCGGTAAAGTGTGGACTGCTATTATCAGGTTATCTACCATACGGAAATCTGATTTCTCTGATAAAATAAAACAGGAATTATTCCAAGCAGTACTGTGTCAGTACAACTGTATGGTTGCACCATTTGAACTCTAACGAAACCCTTAGGGAAAAAGCTAAATTCGAATTAAACCAGAGTATTAAGTTCTGTTTTGAACAAATCCAGAAAGCAACACTCTACAAAACAGCCGTTGTACGACCACTTACTTCTCATCTTACAAACCATCCAAGTAAGTCAAACAAGACATCCAGGGCATTATTGGAAAAGTAAGTACGAACTCATAAGCGAGATTTTCTAGAGGACTACTACACATGGACACACTAGTGCTTGCCGACCAGCAAAAACATACATTCATCAGCTCTGTGCAGACACTGAATGCTGTCTAGAGAACTGACCAAGAGCGATGACCAACAGGGACATATGTCGAGAGAGTATCAAAGGAATCGTCTTGATGATTTTCATGAAAGTATTTGATATAATTTTGTAATTGTAACAAAAAATATTTTTTGAAATAAAACTTGAAAAACATTCTTTATGAAATATCATAAATAAATGGTCAACCTTTTATTTATTTTTTTTTCTCTTGTATAAAAATTTATTTCTTACAAGGAAACAAACCGATAACATGCAGCGCTTAATTTGGCAAGAGTGGAAAAGGCAGAAGTAATCCCAGACAATATGGCACCAAAAAGCTACCTCCGCTATTTGTCGACAACTGCTACTAAATCTTTTGTTCGAACATGGAAGCCGGACTGTTAAGGCAGGAGAAAGATAGCCAGCAGAAAGGTTCGTCACTCGCTTCTTGAAAAGCCGATAAGCATTCTAACAGGCAAGAAGCTTCGCGAGAAATTCTACGAAAGTTGACTCTACTGAAATTCACCAGAGTCAACCAAAAGACTAAAATTCCACCCGAGAATTCTGCTGAAAAGATAATTTTACTGAAGGCTCAATTAAAATTAAATGAAAACTAAAAAGACACAATTAAAACTAACTATGAGATAAAATTCAACCCAAGAATTCTGCCGACAGACAACTTTACAGAAAACTCAAAATTAAAGGAAAATTGAAACTCTTCAACGAAACTAAAAAAAAAAAAAAAATTGAATTCAAAGAATTTTGTTTTCCAGGCGCTCTCTCTTAGATAAGTCTCGCATATTACACTAAAATTTGCAAAGCTCTATCTTTTCCATTCTTCTAAATTTTATAATTACATCTTGTTTCTTGGTATAAAATTCCTTTCTAAAGCTTTGTTGTCTCTATTATCTTTTTGCATCAATATCCGAACTAAAAAGCTACGGAACTCACCGTTTAAAATTATACACTAAAGCCCCCTAAAAACATTACCCCTTTAAACAATAAATTTGGCTTTAGTGTCAATTTCTTCATATTAAGTTTTGTTCTTTAAATTTCTTTTACATTGCTTATTTTGTTGTACAAATACTTTTATATTGCAAATTTTACTTTAAATTCTTTTAAAAATCTGGGACACTTCAAATTGCATTCATAAATCATCATCATCATCATCATCATCATCATGTCGTGCCGCTAGCACGGATATCCCTGACCATCTCTCGCCACTTCTCCCTATCATTCATCGCCTCCGGCAGGTCTTCTGGATTACATCCCGTGTCCTCACATAGCTGCTGTATGTAAGTTCGGGCTGGTCGTCCTGCTTTTGCTTGGCCATATGTGGGGGTCCATAGGAGTACGTCACTTACGAGCTCGTCCTTGCTTCTCCAGCAGTTTCCGGCGTGTCTGGCTCGTCTAACCTGTATAGTTTTCGTGATGGGAGGCAAGTGGCCGTACAGTTGGCGTCTCGTGGGGTGTTGTCGCCAGGACTTGTTCAATATTGCTCTCAACATTCTTGTGTAGTTGCCGTCAAGTTTCTTCTCCAGCCGTTTAGTTAGCGTCCATGTAGTGCATCCATATAGCAGTATCGATACAACCGCTGCCTGGAAGAAACTGCGCTTCATTTCATCGGTCAGGTCTGATTTCCATATGATTAAGAGCCTATCTATAGCCGTTCATGCTTTCGTCAGCCGTGTGTCGATGTCGTTTTCGGTTGATGAGACGCTACTTCCTAGGTAGGTGAATTTGTCCACTAGCATCAGAGAGGCTCCGTCTAGTGTGGTAATGTTGCCCGTTTGGTTGTAACACATATATTCAGTTTTGTGCACATTGACATGGAGGCCAATGGCTGCTGCAGCTCGTGCCAAACTATGCAGTAGTGTCTCTGCTTGATTAGGCGTATTCGCCAGTAACGCCAAGTCATCAGCGTAGTCGGCGTCTGTGATTGTTTTTGCGGGGTATCTTCATTCAATTGTTTTTCAACAGTGAGATACCGAGCTCTTCTAGTGCTACTCGTCAGATTTTCCTCTATGACTAACAGCATGGCCTCGGAATCTGTTTTAGTCCTACATGATGTTATAGTAAAATACATCAAATCTCTTCTGATTCATCCACTTAACCCTTCACACACCTAACTACTAAAACGCACAAAACACAGACCCACAGACATCGACACTGTAGAAGAAAATAACAGCTACCAGATGTTGACCCAACAATGGTCAGTGTCAAACTGAGAAAATCATGGCTTCTGTGCATAGGCTCCACGCATAGTCTATCCAAAATTCCTAGAAAATTCTCAGTTATAAAAAAAGTCTATTTTTCAACCAATCATATTTTTTCCACAAGTAGCGTTTTCTGGAGCCGGTGTTGAAATCGGAAACTCATAAATAGGCCAAACAGAGGTCACCCAGCAGTTGAATCTCTCGACCATCACGAGAGCGTCATCCGATAACACGGTCTGACCAGATCAAAGCAACCGCTCGTCGCCGAATTGACAACCCCTCCGCCAGCCGGCCAGATATTTCATCCGCTTGTTTATTTTATTCATTCAATAAACAAAATAACCTAAATCTCGTCAGTCTTACTTTTCTTGCAACCACACGCTTGTATATAACAATGACATTGTCCGATTGTCGAGGTTCTTGCAACCCAAGCGAAATTTATTGAACCATCTACTTACTGTAATGTGATCAACTGCATTTTCACCTTTTGTACAACAAATGCTTCCACTGCGTTACGGTCCTGTTAGAACTCATAAGGCCTAGGTCCCCGAATTAGACTACTTTGCACGTTCATCTGGGCAGCTTTCATATCACACACCGAGTGAATCAAAGCACAACAGAGGGTTCTTACTATTGTTTGAACAGCTTCGATACCACAATCATTTACAAAATATTGCAAAATTTTTTACTCCATCTTTAGCTCCATCTTTCTGAGTTTTGAATGCAAAGATTTTTATTCTAATTTGGTTTATGACTTCGAATCCACTTCTGTCTCGACTGACAGTCTCTCTGTATGATGGATCTGTCCACTCAGTTATTCTTGGAAAGACAAGATACATTTTTCTTTTTTTAATCTCATACTAAACGTTTTACCCACAGGCAGTCATCATTTTCAGAGTAGCCAACAGTTAGCCAACTGACCACACACGAATTTTCTTTTTTCTTTTCATTCCATTACTTTTTTGACTGGACATATAGATTAACTTATTATTATCTCTCACTTTCTTTTTTCTTTTTTTATTTTCTTACTGTTTTTAATGATTTCTTTTTCCTATTTTGATTCTTTGGCAATTTTCTTAAGTTATAGACTCTTTTGAATTTTTCTTTCATTCCTATATTTTTCACTTGCCTCTTTATTCCTACACAAATATAGAATTTACTTGACGACCCAAGAACTGTTGGGTTCCTATTGTAGTTGTAGTCCATGAAAATACTGATACTTTTATTTTAAGAAAGAGCGAAGCAGTCCATGAAGATAGTGATAATTTTATTCCAGAAAGAGTGAAGATTTCGAGTGAGGATTTCATAGTTTACTCCATTCTATCGAAAATTTGAATCATTTGTAGAAATTGAATCGAGCGGGCTTTAGCATCTCTGACTTGAAGGTTTGTCTGTTTGTATCTGAGAACCAAAAGATACTGCCACTTTTATTTGAGTGTCGGGAATACAATTTGAATACTTGTAGCAAAGGATATGTATTATGGTTTAACATTTCCTCACGCTAAACAACGTAATGCAGTTCATCACGAATTAACAACATATCTATTGCTAGAAAAACCTTAATGGAATTAATACAGAAACGACATGAAATACTAGAAGGCACCTTATCATGCAGTTGAAGAGTCTTCTGGCATAAGTTGAGAGTTTTTAATAGAATGGAAGTTGGTGTGAGAAGATCCACGAGGTTTGTTGGGGCGAGACTCCTTTTTGGGGGAAACGCACAAACTCGTGCGTGCTTCTTCTTGTCGATGCTCGAATGAAGAGAGAGAGATTGAATTTGTTGCGATGTTTTCTAACCAACTTTGTTCACGCCACTAAGCGATCATTAGAAGTACTATTTGGAAGGCAAAAGATGTAATCCATAAAGATTAAAAATGTACAGTGCGGGTGAAGACTCCGCAAAATAATCATTTAATAGTAAATTGGACGGGAAATTCTTTGAACATTTTAAGTGAATTGTTCTGATAAAAAAAAAAAACTTTCAATGATGCGCTCTTTTTGTTAAATCATCGTTTGGTTTCTTTGTTTTAATGGCATATCAACCTTTATAGGATATCTAATACCAAAGCCAACTTTGAGCCGTAAGTAAAGTAAAGTTGGCGACCTTAGTCGAGGGCGACCAGAAGGCTCCCTTTTCAATAGCTACTACACCGAGGTGTAGAAGAAGGCGCTACTACTTTCCCTGGATTGCTTCACTTTACCCTTGATACGTACCTTATATTGCTGAGTGTTAAGCAAGGAGGTATCAAGTACCAATTTTAAAGTCTTTGGTATGACTCAACCTGGGATTGAACCCCGGTCTCCCGGACCATTGGCGAACACTCTACCCATTAGTCCAATGAACCAGTTACTTTGAGCAGTAGCGGTACAATTAAACCCATGGCTGGAAAGGATAAAGCTAGTTCATACTTTTCCCATGGATATTAGTCAGAAACTTGAACATAAAAACATGACTGGAGTTCGAACTCGCTTACTACGCTACGAAGATTCATTCTCCTGGGATTATTTCATCTATTCAGTGAATTTTCAAAGTTTCTGATTATGACAAATGTCAATTTCCTGTTATAGCATCCCTATGTATCCGCATATACAATTATAAACATTGCAGAATCTATAACCATGCCTGAGCAAGCTTACTGGAATGAATGCAGAAATGACAAGAAATACTTGAAGGCAACTTATAGAGAAAAGTCCTATCCCTACTGCTACTAACCTTGTCAGCTGGGACTGTAGAATACACCGACTGCATCTCTGCAGAAGAGTAAAACCCCACAACGAATGTCCTGGATATGAGACTACAACCTGATTATGAAGTTCCAGTAATACTAGAGATTTAGGGAATGCAGAGTACCCCTTCATTATTATTGCTCCCAGGTCCACTGTGACCCGGAGTGGTAGCGCCTGATAGGGTCCTTTCTATGGGTCAAATATACCTATTTTTACTTTTAACTGTGTGTAAACAAATGACTGATGTTTAATTGAATTGTTGGCGACACATAACAATACTTGGAACCGTTTTACTGAGTGCAAACGAATGAGTAATGTTGAAGAGAATATTTAATGTTAAATAGCAATACTTGTAACCACTTCACTGTGTGCAAACAAATGACAAATGTTACATCGTTATTGTTACGTAGCAGTACGTGAAACCATTTAACTGTGTGCAAACAAATGATTAATAGTTAATAGAATTATTCGTATTAGATAACAATACGTGAATCCACGTAACTGTGAACAAAATATTATCTCAGACTTCTTTAAAAATGTTATCAAGAAAATGTGTTAACAAATCATATATATTTGATATATATATATATATATATATATATATATATATATATATATATATATATATATCAACAGGATGTGGCATTAAATATATAGCGATGAGTGAAATGGTTAATTGTTTAGCGCTATATTTTTTTTAGGTACAAATGAATTACGAAACTATTCTTTAACACACACAAAAACGAAAGTTCTTTATTTGCAGCTTTGAATATTTGGTTTGTTCTTGGTGCTGCAAGACTCGTGGTGTTTAGGCTTGTTGGATGTTTGAGACGAAATGGCTTAGCGAGATGTTGAGATGGTAGCGTGTAGTTGGACATGTGAGGGAAGTATTCAAAGTCACCGTGTAGTTTTGTGTGTCGAGAGCGGAGTGACGCTCGGATCGACATAGTAAATTTTTGGGGTGACAAGAAGTGGTGCCTGTGGAAGGCATGCTGAATGTTTCTAATTTATGTTCCACTGGGATTCATCGTAAAGAATCCATAAATTAGATGGTTCCCTCGTTGAGTGCCCATGTTGCTGCTGCTAGTGTTAAAGCCACAGTGAGATGTCCACACTGGGTGGCTTATCTAGCTAAAAAGCATCGCTAAGCAGGGACGACCAGAGGCACGTCTGTTCTGGTCGCCGTCTCAAGCTGAAGAGACTGGATTTGGCCGCTCACCCGTTTTGCTAGCCGGAAATGAAGGTCTGGGCTGAATAGGACAAGTCATCCTGATTGGGTGAAATTCAGTGTTGAATTAAATTGCACGCCAAAACAAAATACGAGATTTTCCTCTTCTCTACAAATACACAAAAATTGTCAAAATGTCACAAAACCAAACCAAACCTCCAGTTACGGGTTAAATAGAACCACTTCTGTTCTTCTACAAGAATGGTTTTGGCATTAGATAACCCATGACGGTTGATATGCAATTAAACAAAGAAACCAAAACCAAATGATCTGTTAAAATAAATTACGCTGTGCTGGAACCTTATTATTGTAATAAAGTTTTCATCTTAATATATTAAGTTTTATCCCTGTTAAATATAAATAAATAAATAAATAAATAATGTACTTTAAATTTCTGCGTAAATATGTCTATCTTTACTGCGACGATTCTGAGAAGCTCTTACCTTTATTGAATATTGGGACTGGGAAACACAAATGGACAGGTTGTGGGAGATGTGAGCAGACCATGAAAATTCTTTCTGAATGCACAAAGGTAATAAAAGAAACGTCCCTTGCTGGAGGAAACAACAAAGGAAATGTTTCACAGAATACGGTGGGAAATGTATAGTTCTGTGGGGTTTGAAGGTCAGGGGCTAAGGGCAAGGCTGCGTTGCCGTAGATATCTGACTCCATATTTTGGTTATTTTGTTTTACCCCACGTTGACTGGCCGGTGCAATGCCTTGCCCAAAGAAAGTCACAAAAGAAATATGCAAAAAGAAAAGATAGAAATAGATAAGAGACGAAAACATTCTATGGTGTTGTTGATTCGACGGACACTGCCTGAAAGAGGAAGATAATATGGTCTCCTTTTTCAAGAGGAATGCCTTTTTTCTTTTACGCATGCGTCATCTCTTTTTCCGTTAGAGACCTCTGGGAGTTTCTTCAAATTTAATAGTTTTCTTTTATCTATTTTTTTTTAAATTTAATTTTTTATTTATTTATTCGTTCCCTACAGTTCTCCTACTCGGTGCTCGGTGGCACAAGCGGTCCTTACTTCCTGTGTCTGCCAAATAGTACAGTTTATGGCTACTATAAGGTTTTATTTGTTTCTGCCTCCCACTAGAAGGTATGTTCAAAGTAGTATATAACGAGAGCCCTCAATTCCTTTCCGACCTTTGAAACAGACACTTCCTGTTCATGTGAACAGGGGTCTCACGCCCGCAACACTCTCGTGCAGCTTCACACATTTCTCAAACAGGTAAGACTTCATTCAATACTTCTATATTAAAGACCCAATTCAAAGGACATTTATACTATTCATAAAGATGTTCTTTATGAACTAAGTTTACTCAGGCAATAAAATGCGCTGGTTAATTCGTGGTGAATTGCTCTTGCATTATTATAACAAGGAAATATTGGCTTAGTGGTTGAGTGTTCGCCAGGTCGAGTCATACCAAAGACTCAAAAAGTGGTACTTGATACCTCCTTGCTTAACACTCAGCATTATAAGGTACGTTTCAAGGATAAAGTGGAGCAATCCAGGGAAAAGAGTTGCACCCACCCCTACACCTCGGTGTAGTAACTATTGAAAAGGGAGCTTTCAGGTTAGCCCTCGACTACAGTCACCAACTTTACTTACAAATATACGAATTGTTGTCTCTCACACATATAATGTTCTTCAATCATGTAACACGATGGACCATTGGTGGATATTATAATTAAAAAATAATAATGCAATTCTGTCATTCAGAATACGAAAAAGTCTTTATTCGCACCGGTATATATCTAGCAGTCCGACGCAAACAACAGGAAAGAGGAAGGCCTTTAAGGGTTTATAAGTGAATCTCGCTTCCAGCTACAAAGAGGCACCCACCACCGACCCACACAAATGTCAAACCCAAATTGCCCCTTTCGGTTCCAAAATCAACTCTCTTCAACGGACGTCTGTCTTAATTCAAAATTATCTTTTCTTATATAATCTCTTAATTATTGCATAAGCAAAGCCTTGATTTTTTTATGTTCAATATCCTGTCTCGAATTACTTTGACATGAGGTGTTAAACCTGGTCACCCTGGTAATCTACAAAACAATCTGTCAAATCTACCATCTTGCATACGTGCAAGAAGTACACCTAATGAATTTTTACCCTTACTCTCAAAGATTTGTAACCAGACTACAACCTTACCAAACTAAATAATGATATAATATATTCAATTATCAATGAAATAATATAATTAATTACCACCCTTGTTATTTTACACTCAGATACGACAAAAATACGAAGTTAACCTCCAGTCATTTGATAGTTGGCCACCCGCTACGAAACCAAAGGGGTTACATATCCTGGGAAGTTCTGGGCAGCTCTCTCGGACTCTCAGGTCCTTAAGTTTCCTGGGTCTGTCTTCTCAGCCAACTACACCTGATCCTGTCTACTCTTGCTCCCCACTGCCAGCACTGTTGCTCTCTTCTTTTTACTCCCACTGCCCTCTCTACCTGCTACCTAGCTTTTGGGTCATGAACTTACACCTACTCACCTTAGGCAACACAATAGTTTTAGCTAAAAAAGATTAAAAGAAAAGAATAAAAGAAAGAAGGAATGGGTAACGTAACAGTATCTTAAATTCTTTTTGACCTTGTAAACAGTTGTAGCAGATAGAAATCTACCTTTCCACATTTGGTGAAGAAAATTTCTGACTGAGTGAGAACAAAAACAGTTGTCCTGAGCTTTTTCGATTTTGTTTAAAGGAGAAATATATCAACCAAACGCATATTGATGATTGATTGGTAAGTGTTTTTCACTAACTGGTCATGTAACCTGGTTTAGTCGAGGGAGGGTTTACTCATGGTGTGTGTCTTGGACAAGAATAACCTGGCGGGGTCCATTTCTCTCTAGGTCTACAACTGGTTTGAATTTAGAATTTTCCTTCTCCTAGATTAGTTGCCATCATCATCATGTCATGCTGCTTGCATGGATTTCCCTCTCTCACGCCATCCGTTTCAATCATCCACCACTTCCGATAGGTCTTCTAGGCTACATCTTGGGTCTGTACAGTGCTGTTGTAGATAAGTTCTAACTGGTCGTCCTACACTTGCGCGTCCGTGTGAAAGGGTTCCATCAGAGAACGTCGCTTATGAGTTCGTTCTTGCTCCTCCAGCAGTGTCCCGCATGTCTTGTTCGTCTAATTTGGATGGTCTTCAAGATGGGTGCTAGGTGGCCGTACAGCTGCTGTTTTGTGGGATGTTGCTTCCAGGATTTGTTTAATATAGCTCGTAGTTTCCTTGTGCAATTACCATCAAGCTTTTTCTTCCTACGCTTAGTTGGCGTTCAAGTGGTGCATCCATACAGTAGTATGGGCACGACCGTTGCTTGGAAAAAATTGCGTTTTATTTTATCGGATTAGTCTGACTAATCGATAGCTGTCCTTGCCTTCGCTAGTCGTTGTTGCCATAACAAGGTTAAATAACACTGTCTGTGCTACTATTTACCCAAAGCTGG
Organism: Sepioteuthis lessoniana; assembly: GCA_963585895.1. Lineage (NCBI taxonomy): Eukaryota > Metazoa > Mollusca > Cephalopoda > Myopsida > Loliginidae > Sepioteuthis > Sepioteuthis lessoniana. The sequence goes on from OY757909.1 coordinate 73,959,240, forward strand.
AGGGAGAATAGTTGGAGTCATGCCTTTTCCAAGAGCATTGGAGCTATGTGAAATGCAAACAGCTTTGTTCAGGATTTGAACTCGGGTCGCCTAGTCCACATCCTACCGCGATAACCGTTACGCCACAAGTGTCTCCAAAACTAGGGAAATTTTATATTCAATCAATCTCTCTGTTCTTTGTAAGATTTACTCGTAAAATACTTTGGAAAATACAAATGGAATGGATGCTAGAATGGATGCTGGAGTGATAATAGCGCATTACCAAATAATTTTTTACCAACTGATATGATGTAAAATTTACATGGGCGTAGATTCTCCCCTCCTTTATCTTTTTGGCTGCATCCATAGAAAGACATGAAAGCAATAAACATGGAAATTATTTATAGAGGAATTTATTAATAAGTTTATTTAATAAAATAAAATAAAAATTTAATTATCCGGACATTTCTTTAAACTATTTTTTTCGTTAACTGAGAAATTTCAAAACAGATCTGCACATTTCTTTCTTTTGTGTGTGTGTATGTGCATGTGTTTGATCGACCAACCACTTTAGACAAAGTAGATGCAGCATCTTCGTTTAGCTCATCGTGTGCACGTGTAAGCAGATTAACGAAAATCTCTTCAGCATTTTTTTACGACGATTGGAAACCAACCGTAAAACGAACGCCTCCATGAGTGCCGGCAGGAAAGCGCAAATCGATCCATTCATAGAAGCCACCCACTTTCGGGTCTGAATTCAGCGGATAACCACCTCCATTGCCGTCATCACGAGTTGCGTTTCCAGTCGTGCCAGCGGCATTGTAAACTGCAGCGTTTATCCAATTGAATCCAAGGAAATCCGTCAGTTCATTCTCCACGGGCAAGTGATGATCAGTGCTTGACAAGCGAGGGGGTATTCACAAAAGAAGCGAACAACGCTTCTTAGCAGTGAACACACACACATACACACGCACACACACACACATTATATATATATATATATATATATATATATATATATATATATATATATCACCTTGTTCTTTTTTTTTTGTAAAGACAGGCGACAATGAGGCAAAACTGAAGACAAGAGAAGGAGAAAGAAAATCCTACGCAACTCCCACACGACTTGCGTGTGTGCACACCTACATGGATTCGTAGAATATTCTGTTTTCTTAAACTTTTCCATGCGATTGTCGGTCACCATAAAACACAGGAATTACAGGGTGATTTTATTTTATTTTTTTCTCAAACTGAGATTCAAATAGAAAGTGGTTGAATCCTTTTTTTTTTATATTAGGATATTTTAAAGGGATTAAAAGTCTTTCATTCAGGATGTATTTACTCATTAAGTAAAAACGTTAGAATAAACTATAAAAAACATTGAAAACTTTTTTCTTAGTTCAAAAGATAATGACCCTTACTGATGCAGTGAAATAAACAAAGTAAATTCGTAAAAATTATTGTAAAATAAACAAAGTTCTCTATCGCATAACGGTCCAAAACCCACGTGTGTTACCAAATCTAAATGTAGACCCACGTGTGTCATGGTTGATAGAAATAACTTTTCTTTATTTTACCGCCCAAAACTAGTGAGTATATAGACCGAATTCCTAGTACTAACTAGTCAGTAACAGCCAAGCAGTCCCAAAAGACAGACAAACCCAAAAGTCTCAGCTCCAAAATTTTACGAAACTTTATCCTTTACGGAATTTTTAAACTGACACGCAAGTAAGCATTTAAAAAGCGTATTAAAAAATTTACAAACAATTTGTACATATAAAGATTAATACTCACACAATATACCTTTTCTAAGCTTATTGCACATTACTAAAAATAATACATAAAAAATCTGTTTCAACTCAACCTCCTGTTATTGGTTTTCGCTAGTTCCCGGAAAACTCCTCTTCTACAAGATTGAGCTAAATTTCATTACAAACTCGTTACACATAAATCACTAGAACCTTCATACTACACTTGTAACAGTCGTGTTACGATATCAAGTTGTTTTTTTCTTTTCTTTAGCAAGCAAAAAGGCCACGTTAATGAACATCTTGAGTAACACGAGGAAACGAATAAGAACAACAAATAAATAACAATTCAAAAGCTTTAAAAAATATCTTTGGTTCTGACGATTTAGTTCGTGTGTGTAATCGATTCACTCAGTACTTTAAACACAAAATGCGAAAAGCTATTAAGAAGAAAGAGGAGGAAGAGATACTTGTTTTATTGATAGAACCAACATTTCTATTAGTGCGGCAAATTCATTGACTCGGCATTTAGTGAATCAGATCCTTTAAGATCAGTCGCCGTCCTTTTTGTTAATGAAAATAATCAAAGTTTTTGCTGGAAAAGCAGTGAATTCACAAAATGTGTCCATTGATTTGACAATAATGACTCTTCTTTTCAACAATGGTAGTCCTCTCTTCAGGTGTGACAGATCCTAGTTCAATTAGGAGATCAGTTTAGATTCAAGCATATCATTATTTAAGCGTAACTTAGAAGAGGCACACAGGGATTATCAGACTTACTACTTAGTAGGAATTGATCTGCAAGGCCAGCTTGTTAACTATGACAGCGAAAGGGTGTTCGATATAAAAAGCAACAAGTTAGATTTTGTGAGTATGCATTGATTGATTAATTTTAATGGCATGTCAACTCGTCTAGGGTTATTTTATGCCTAGAGGTTGGAGAATAACGTTTATTGTACGTTAATATTTACTTTTTTGGGGGGTGTTGCTTTAGAGATTTTTTCATACTTGGTTTAATCGAATACGAATAATTATTAGTTATTCGACTCAAAGATAGGACCCAAATAGGTACTATTCAGCGTCGACCAGTGAGTAATGGCAATGAAAAGGTACTCCATACTCCACATATCTCCAGGACTGGAGCCCCACCTTCAGATTTAGCCCCACCAACGGAGCGGGTTTTTTTGGGGGGGAGGGAGTATGGTGTGTGATGAGAGTAGTGGGAAAAACTTGTTTTCGTGCTCTTTTTTTAAGTCAATAAAAGAAAAGAAGAAAAGAATTTAAATATATTTATTGCTGTTATTGAAAAGAACAGTTATGTCTGTTACGGATTTTGGCAGAAGTTTCACGCATAAATCAGTATGACGCAGTGTATTAGTTATGGGTAATTGAAACCAATTCAGAGTTTAATGAGGCTAGAACAATTGTGTTAATAGATTGCAACGAAAGTCTGGAGAAAATGAAACATCCCACTGGTGAATGTAGTAACCCAACAACTTCGGTACAGGCAGGATGTGACACAAGGTCAAATTTTAAGTGGAACAAAGCTGGTTTGGATCCAAAGTTTTCTTTCTCCTCGACTAGTTGCCTTACCATTGCTTGAGAGAAAAAAGGTGGATTCATACCCTTCCCAAAGGCATGAACGCTAAGTGAAACACAGCTTCGACCAGAATTGGAATTCTACTAACCGATTCTATTTCCACTACGCTAAGCGTGCCCCCCCCCATACATTGGTGTCGAGTAGAGGTGTGTGTCATGTATTCGTGAGAAATTTGCTGATGTGGTTGGCATCAGAATCGTTTTTGAAATGGTAAAGTAGATCACAGAAAGTGTATTGCACAGTGAAAACTGATTGTTTAGTAAATGTGCGGGAATCTTGCCCGAGTAAGAATGATACCAAACTAGCTGAAGTGCCCGATCGGAAACTGAAAATCATCTATTTTATAATCTTTATGGTCAATTAAAAATTCACTCCAAGTGGTTAAAAAAAATGACTCTAATCAACATAAGCGAAAGATCATTTTTTTTATCAATTATAGGAGTGGGGAGAATTTTACATTATCGGATGAAGTTAACACTGATCTGCGAAAATCTTCCCGGGGTTTTGAGAACTTTTTTTTATTTGAGAGAAATTCAAAAAGATCGATCTTAATTTTTGTTTTGATTGTTAGTCCCAACAAATGAAACGTTGTTCAATCTCTCTTCCATTGTGCTAGGCGGTAATGTGATACGCTTGATCGTTCTTGCAGGGTAACAATTTAAAGTGTCACCCACACAAGGTGAAAATGGAGGTGAGGTGTTCTTTGAACCCCGGTATATATATCACAGAATTTCGTGATCTAGTCTCTTTTTTATTTTGGAGGCTGGATGTGAGAAACAAAACGTTTGCTGTGAACGAGCAAAAAGTTAAGATGCGAGTTGAGTACCATTCCTTGGATGAGGAGGAAGCTACCACGTAGCGTCCTTTGTTCATTTCTTCCGGCTCCTACGGTCTCAGAAACTGAACGGAGGGAGAATAAAACAAAGTCCTAAGCCTAAAACAAGTTGTGTTTTGTGTGTCTCCATCCCAGCCGACTAATAGCCTCACCGATAAAGCAGTCCACCACTGACTACTCCACAGATTTTCATTTGGCTGATAACACTACACAAAGTAATAATTTTATCTAATCATTTTACATTTTCGGCTTGCGGAACTATCAATAAACCAAACTAGAGGAGGTGCCCGTGGTGTTTAGGAGGTGTTCGTGGTGTAATGGTTATCGTCGTAAGAAATGGACACGGCGACAGGGGTTCAAGTCCTGGACGAGACTGATTGCATTTCACATAGCTCTAATACCCTTGGGAAAGGTATGAATCCAATTATTCTCCCTCCAACTATGGGTAAATAGTAGGACAGACTAGGTTCTTCAGCCTTGGTGAGGCAACTAGTCTAGGAGAAGGAAAACTCTGAATTCAAACCTGTAAAACTCCGCTTAAAAAATTGACCTTGTGTCATATCCTGCCCGAGCGGAGGGGTTGGTAAATATCATAAACCAAACTAGTAATATTTAAATAATTGTGAACAATTAGTTTAAGCTAAGGTTATTTGGTTTAATGGCACATTAACTCTTTATGGTTACTTAATGCTAAATATATATAGTTTTTTTAAGTGAGTAGTTTGTAAGTAACTATACTTTTAAACAAGTTAGTAAGTAACTATACTTTTAAACAAGTTAGGGCCCATTCGTTTGCACACAGTTAAATGGTTTCAAGTATTGCTATCTAACATTAATAGTTCACGGCCCAGTCAACTGGGGTGGCAGAATACACCGGTTACACCCCTGCAAAGGGGTAAGACCCCTCCAACGAGTGTCCTGAATATAATGATACTAAACAATCTGATGGTGAGGCTCCAGTAATGTTGGAGCTTTGGGGAACGCGGAGTACCCCTTCATTGCTATCGCTCCCAGTTTCACTCTGACCCGGAGTGGTAGCACTGGATAGGGTTCTATCTATGAGTCAAATAGAGGTCATTGACATTTAAACTGTGTACTTATGCTAAACTGAATTGTTTGAAATAGTTGAAATAGAACTGTTTTCACATTTAACTGTATGTAAAAAAATGTACTTAAGCTAAACTGAATTGTTTTAAATAGAACTGTTTTTACATTCAACTGAGAATAAACAAATGACTGATGTTTAATTGAATTGTTAGTGATATGTTAAAATACTTGGAACCCTTTAACTTTGTTGACATGCTAAACTGAATTGTTTGAAATAGAACTGTTGATGTTTAAACAGTACTTAAGCTAAACCGATCCATTGGCCTAGCGGTTAGAGTGTTCGCCAATGGCTCGGGAGACCGGCGTTAAATCCCAAGTCGAGTCATACCAAAGACTCAAAAATGGTACTTGATGACTCCTTGCTCAACACTCAGCATTATAAGGTATGAATCAAGGGTAAAGTGGAGCAATCCAGGGAAAGGAGTTGCACCCTTCCATACACTTTGGTGTCGTAGCTATTGAAAAAGAAGTCTTCGCATCACCCTCAACTGTGGTCGCCAACTTATGCTAAATTGAATTGTTTGAAGTAGAACTGCTTTACATTTAAATGTGTGAAAACAAAAAAACTGTATTCAAACAAATGACTAACTGTAGGTAAACAAAAATCAGTGTACTGATGCTAAACTGAATTGTTTGAAATTAGTGAAATTAAAACATTTAATTGTGCCGAAAACCCCCCACAAAAAGCAACAAAAAGCTCAGGCTTATTTTAAAATGTTATCTACAAAATGTGTTTAGAAATCATATATTTAATATATGTATAAAAATGATTTGGCATTAAATGAGCTACAAGGATTGATATGCCATAAAACCAAACCAAACTAATTGTTCAATTTGCATATAGTAATACTTCAAATACTAAATTAACATTAATAATTCTATTTACAAGAATTCCAATCTAATTCAATACTAATCCTTGTTTGAACATAGTTACATGGTTTCAATAATTGTTATTTAACACTAACAATGATGATGATGATGATGATAATAATAATAATAATAATAACAACAACAACAACAACGCGTAAAGGGTTGAACAGTTCTTTTTGACAGAGATGAAACTCTAGCAGGTAGAACCACTTAAGGTTTGAGTCGACCTGGAAATAATGGCAATGAAGGGATACTCTGCACTCCTCAGACCTCCAGAACTTGAGCCTCACCATAAGATTATTGTCATGTCCTGGACCAGCGTATTCTACGGTCCCAGCCGACTGGGCTGTAATTATTTTAGTAAGATAAGTAATTGGTCAATTTTTTTACCTTTGAAAATTCAAATTCTGTACGATTATAAATCATCTTGCAGCAACGTAGATTCTGACTAATTATTGTTTATTATTACATTTCCTCTTGATGAAAATTCACATTTTCCCACGAGGAACAAAAATATATAACCATAAAATCTTGTGCCCAATAAATATGCCTACCAAATTAGGTAGCTCTAACCGGGCTATTGGCCTAATGACTAGAGTGTTTGCCAATGGTCCGGGAGCCCGGGGTTCAATCCCAGGTTGAGTCATAGCAAAGACTCAAAAAATGGTACTTGATGCCACCTTGCTTAATACTTAGCATTATAAGGTACGTATCAAAATAAAGTGGAGCAATCCAGGGAATGGAGTAGCGCTCTCCCCTACACCTTGGTGTAGTAGCTATTGAAAAGGAAGCCTTCGGATCATCCTTGACTAAGTTCGCCAACTTTACATTAGACCATTTGGCTATCTGAAGGAAAGAAACAAAATCTCCGTTATTACAATAGATCTCATAGTGAAGAAGTTTGGTTTGGTTTCTTTGTTTAATGGCATATCAACTCTTTTTAGGTTATTTAATGCCAAAGCCATTCTCCTAGAAGAACAGTAGTGGTACTATTTAACCCATAGCTGGGAGGATAAGGGGGTTCATAACTTTCCCAAGGGTATTTGCCCGAAAGTGAACGTAATAGCACGACTGGAGTCCGAACTCGCGTACTACAATTCCGCAGTCCATCGCTTAAACCATTACACCACAAGGACACCCCCTCATAGTGAAGAGTTCCCCACTTGAAGATTTTATAACTATACAAGAATGTTGCATGTCATCATTGTGTGTTGCTGCTAGAACAGATTTCCCTGACACACTGTCTAATCGTCTCTAGCATCTATCGCTTCCAGTAGGTCTTCTAGACGACATCCTGTGTCTGTAGAGAGCTGATGTAGATAAATTCTAGTTGGTTGTCCAACCCTTCCACGTCCATGAGAAGGAGTCCAGAGGACAACGTCGTTTACTTCTCCAGCAGTATCCCGCATGTCTTGTTCGTCTTATATGGATGGTTTTCGAGATAGGATGTAGGTGACCGTACAGCCGCTGTTTTGTGGGATATTGCTTCCAGGATTTGTTCAATATACCTCGGAGCATTCTTGTGCAATTCCCGCCTAACTTTTTCTCTATACGCTTAGTCAGCGTCCATCTACCAAAGGGGTATACAAAAGAGATTTGTTAGCCTAGTCGTCGAGGCTTAGAATATATTGACTATCTCCAGCAGAAGGGTAAAGCATCTATTCCCCCAAAAGGCTGTGTGCTGGGTATGACATTAATCTACATTGGATGGTGAGGCTGGAGCTCTGAAGAGTGAAGAGTACCTCTTCATTGCAATTAATCGCAAGTCTATTCTGACTCGGAGTGGGAGTACCTATTAGGATCCAATATATCTATTCAAGAATTATTCGTATTCGATAGGACCTCGCCCCCCCCAAAAAAAAACAAAAACAAAAAAGCTTAAAAAAAACTTCACAAAAAAAGTGGGAATATGTGTAATGAACATGATTCCCTAACCATTAGGCATAAAATAACCCTAGACACGTTGACATGACGTTAAAACCAATCAGTTAATCACTATTTCTTTAGTTTTTCTCTTCCCCAACTTCTAAAAAGATGGCAACTTAACGTCGACAGCTGATATATAATTTAGTTAGAAAAACAATTGAAACTTTGGCTTAACTGGATTACATTTCGAAATAATTTTTTTTGTATATCATCACAGCAAGATATTCGAGACAATTATCCTTATGTTTTTGATTGTTTGTATGTCAACTCGTCAAGGGGTATTTCATGCCGAGAAGTTAGACTCACATTCATCGTACTTTCATATTTACATTTTTTTGTGTAGTTGTTTCTTAAGGGTTTTTTTAGCACACGGTCCTATAGAATACGAATAAGTTTTCGATTTAATCCTTAGATGGGATCCTAACAGGCACTACCATTTCGAGACAGTAGACCTGAGAGTGGGGACAATGCAGGAGTGCTCCATATTCTCAAGCTAGCCAAAACCGGAGCCTCACTATCAGATGTTGTCTAGTAACTTAGTGACACAGCATTGTTTTTTTTATGGGGGCTCTTACCCCTCTGAAGGGGATACCGTCAGCATATTCTAAGCCTCACTGACAGGAAGATCATGTTTTTGAGCTTGTTTGTGTGTTATGTAATGATTTGATTTAAGTCTCCTTTGTGACTTGGATTTTCTTAAACTGGAAGATTCAATTAAAAAAACTAAAAAAAAAAAAAACCCATCTTGCATGTTTTACCAGTTTTTAGTTTTTTCTTTTTTTAATAACTTCTAAATGGATTACATGTGATACGGATTTTGTGCCTAATTTTGTATTGCAACTCATCATCAAAATAATTCACTTTTATTCATGAAAACCCACCAAAGAACTCTCGTTTAAGGGAAAAAAAGAAAAAAGAAAAAAAAAAAAAAAAGAAAAAACAAAACTGAAATTATACAGATTTAAATTTTTAAAATTTCTTCTAGATTTCCTTCTGCAAGGATTGAGGAATTGATTTAAAAAAAATGTTACGTTCTCGTTATATTTTAAGATCGGTTTTCTTCATTTTTTTAAATTTAATTTTTTTTTTTCCGTACATGTTAATAGAAATATCTTAAGTCAGTGATTATTGGGTAAAGAATAAAAAAAGATATCCCGTAAATTGTGGCATACAAGTCGACCTTTCAAGTCTGGAAAAAATTCTACAAAACTTGAGATTGACTTATATCATCATCATCATATCGTGCTGGCAGCACGGATATCCCTGACCCTCTCTCGCCACTCCTCCCTATCGTTCATCGCCCTAGGTAGGTCTTCAGGACAACAACCTGTATCCTCACATAGCTGCTGAATGTACGTTCGAGCTGGTCGTCCTGCTTTTGCGCGGCCATGTGTGGGGATCCATAAGAGTACATCTCTTATGAGTTCATCTCTGCTTCTCCAGCAGTGTCCTGCATGTCTGGTTCGTCTAACTTGAATAGTTTTCGTGATAGGGGGCAGGTGGCCGTACAGTTGGTGTCTTGTGGGGCGTTGTTGCCAGGACTTGTTCAGGATTGCACGCAGCATTCTTGTGTAATTGCCATCTAGTTTCTTCTCCAGCCGTTTTGTTAGCGTCCATGTAGTGCATCCATATAGCAGTATCGATGTGACCGCTGCCTGGAAGAAACTGCGTTTCATTTTATCGGTTAGGTCTGATTTCCATATAGTCGATAGCCTATTGATAGCTGTCCATGCTTTCATTAACCTCGTTTCGATGTCCTTTTCGGTTGATTCGACGCTGCTTCCTAGGTACGTGAATTTGTCTACTAGTTTAAGAGGGGTTCCTTTTAGAGTGGAGATGTCCCCCGATTGGTTATAGCACATATATTCCGTTTTGTGTGCATTAACATGGAGGCCTATGCTACGATCACCAGATGGAGACACAGAATACTTCGACATTGTAGCAGGAGTATTACAAGGGGACACGCTGGCTCCGTATCTCTTTATCATTTGTCTAGACTACGTACTTAGAACATCGATTGACAAAATCAAAGAGAATGGCTTCGAACTGACGAAGAAAAGAAGCAGAAGATACCCCGCAACAACAATTACCGACGCCGACTACGCCGATGACATAGCGACTTGACTTATATGGCTGGGCTAAAATATAAACCTTCACCAGAGAGTGGTCAAACAGAGGAACTGTTACTTTTAACAATCGATATACACCACTTACCGTAAATCCAGCAGACTACCACAAACATTTTTTCCCAGTCGGCTGGGGCTGTAGAATACACCGACTGCACCTCTGCAGAGAGGTAAGACCCCCTCCCTAATGAGTGTCCTGGATATGACACGAAACAATCTGATGGTGAGGTTCCAGTGATGCTGGAGCTTTGGGGAATACGGAGCACCTCTTCATTGCCATTACTCCCAGGTCCACTCTGGCCCGGCGTGGCAGCACTTGATAGGGCCCTATCAATGGGTTAAATAGAACTAACGACATACTTATGCAAAACTGAATTGTTTGACTAAACTGAATAGCTTGAAATAGAAATGTTTTTTTACAATTAAACCGTACTTAAAGTTTTAGTATCGTTAGGAGATTAGCATTTAATATGTAAAACATGGACTTGGAGAAAGGATTTAAAATACCATCTTACCTCGTTATCGAATCCGGAAGTAGTCGATCGAAACCGGATGAAGTAATGACAACGTTATATAGTAGAGGAGCGCGAAATGCCCTGTTTTCATTGACTGATGCTGAATGACGTATGTCAATAAAGAACGGTCGAAGTCCAGCCTTACTGTTTTTTTTTTTTTATTGTTTTAGCAATGTTACGTTGCTATCAAGGAGGCGGCTTGACTCTTCTAGAGTCATACCGGGGTCGCTGTTGGAGCCGATATGATGCGAAACCTGAAATCGGCGAGGAAAACAGTGCATCACTGATGACCTCCCTTGATGCATCCAGGATGTATGACTTAAATACTTACATTGAAACTGCGTGCTTATGCTAAACTGAATTATTTGAAATGGAACTGTTTTTTGACATTGAAACTGTGCTTATACTAAACTGATTGTTTAATATAGAACTATTTTGATATTTAATTGTGTAAACAAAATCCGTACTTATACTTAGCTGAATTAGAACTGCTTGACTAAACTGAATAGCTTGAAATAGAAATGTTTTTCACAATTAAACTGTACTTACATTTAAACAGCATACTTATGCTAAACTGGATTGTTTGAAATAGAACTATTTTCATAAAAATGGATTTGGCTTCAAATAACCAACAAAGGTTGATATGGAAATTTACTAAGCTTTTTGCTTAGATGTGGCACAAGGCCACATGAAAGGGGCACCCAATGAGACTCGAACTCACTCGTGTAGGTTTGCTAGTCGAGCTTGCTAACCATTACACCACCAGAGGCGCCTAAAATCCAAACAACCAACCAACAACAAACATTTTCAATTTAAACTCGTGTTTAGTGTACATATTTAAAATTTAACAAAGAGATTAATAAAAAATAATAAAACTGTAATACAAATTAGCTTCTGAAGTATAGGAGACAAGAAAATTTGACAACTTTGACAAAAAAAAAAACCCAAACAAACAAAACACAATAAAGAAATTGACAAAAGGCTGCATCCTCCTTTTCTCCAAGAAAGTTGACCTCGGAGTCATTAAGAACTACAGAGGCATAACTTTTACTGCTATAATTGCTAAAGTTTATAGTATTCTGCTTGTCATCTGAAATAGGGAAAACTCTTCAGAAAAATCGTAACGGGTTACGGAGAAATCGATCCACAACATTATAGATTCTGAAGATCTGTCGAATTATCGAAGGTGCATGTGCAAAAAATCTCGAGGCAAATCTATTGTTTGTAGATTTCTTCAAGGCATTTGATTTCATACACAGGAAAGATGAAGAAAATACTACTAGCATATGGTCTCCCCAAAGAAACTTATTGCTGTAATAATGCTTTACAAAATCAATGGTCCGCTCACCTGATGGTGACACTGACTTCGTCAACATTGTCGTTGGAGTCTTTCAAAGAGATACATTAACGCCATATGTTTATATTTTGCGTAGATTACGTGCTTTGAACGTCAATAGGTTTAATAAAAGAAAATAGTTTCACACTAAAAAAAGGGGCGGGGGGAAGAAGCAGAATCTGATAGACTACGCAGATGATCTAACGCTTCTCACAAATACACCTACCCAAGCCAAACCCCTACTGTATAGCCCGTAATGAGCAGCAAGGGGCATTGGCCTCTATGTGAACACAAATAAAATAGAGTTTGTGTGTTTTAAACAAAAATGAGCCTTCTCTACTTTATGTGGCAAGCCTCTGATATTAATAAACCAGTTCACATATCTCGGCAGCCATATTTCATCTACTGAAAGTGATATCAATGTACGTCTAGTGTGGACTGCTATAGACATGTCATTGATCATATGAAAATCTGATCTCTCTGATCAGAATAAAATGTGATTTCTTCCAAGTTGTGGCTGTCAGTACCACTATATAGATGCACCACCTGGATGCTAATGAAACACATAGAGTAAAGGCTGGATGGTAACAACAAAAAAATCCTGAAAGCAGCATCAACACCAAACAAAGTTGTACGGCCACTTACCTCCCATCGGCCAAGTAGTAAAGTCTCCACCAATAAGTCTGGAGACTGGGGTTCAATCTTAGGTCAAGTCATACCAAAGACTCAAAAAATGGTACTTGATACCATTATAAGGTATGTTTCAAGGGTAAAGTGGAGCAATCCTGGGAAAGGAGTAGCGCCCTCCCCTCCACCTCTGTGTAGTAGCTATTGAAAAAGGAGCTTTTGGGTACCCCTCGACTACAGTCACTAACTTTACTTACTTACACAATTCATCCAAGTAAGACAAAGAAAGCATGTGTGAGAAGTAAGGACAAATTCATAAGCGATGTTCTCTTATAGACTCCTACACATAGACACAGCAGTGTTGGCTGACTAGCAAAGACTTACAACAATTCTGTATGGACAATGGATGCAGTCTGGATGACCTACCAAATATTTGTCGCTGCCTGATCCTATTTACCCAACCCCTCCGCTCGGGCAGGATATGACACAAGGTCAATTTTTTTAAGCGGAGTTTAAGAGGTTTGAATTCAGAGTTTTCCTTCTCCTAGACTAGTTGCCTCACCAAGGCTGAAAAACCTAGTCTGTCCTACTATTTACCCATAGCTGGAGGGAGAATAATTGGATTCATACCTTTCCCAAGGATATTAGTGCTATGTGAAATGCAGTCAGTCTTGTCCAGGAATTGAACTCGTATCGCCGTGTCCATATCCTGTGACGATAACCATTACACCACGGGCACCAGGAGCGATGGATGATAGGGATGGATGGTGAGAGGGGTTAGAGAGATCTGTGCTGTCAGTGCAATTTGATGAAATCACATGCCATTTTCAACAACAGTTCATGCACTGACTGGACACACTTAACCAAACAGTTTATTATTGTTGTCAAAGTTGCCTTAGTTGTAGCAAAAAATCATTAGCAAAGGTCTATTCACAAATTAGGATATCAAATCAAGGAAAAGAAAATTCTAAGAAATTTCCTATTTTTTGGTATTTCTGAAAATAATCTTTTTAGAAAATTATGACTTTTTGCTACAACTAAGGGAACTTTGACAACAATAATCAGAGAAAATAATCACATCTTATTTGTGTCTAAACCTTTGAAGTTTCATTGAAATTTGTAGCAATAATAAAAAATGGTTCAGTTTTTTCATTGTTTTTATTTTGTATAATGCTGTAAGTTTACCTTTGCTACACTGGTTTTAAGATGGTCAGTTTTCTCTTGAAGTTTAAGCGTTAAACATGCCTGTTATATCTGACTGTAGATATATTGTCATTTTATCATTATAGTCCACCAATTAAAGTAGGGGTGGGGGTCTCAGTAGAATAGTAGATCAAATTGTAAAACAAAACAAAAAGTCAGAGTGAATAGACTGATACTTTTTTTCAAAAATATATATAAATCAAGATGTCTCAAAAACACGTGATGGTGCAGAAAAGTTCTTGGTCCAACTAATAGAATATCTTTTTTTTTCATTTTTTTTTAATAAAGTGTTAAAAAAATCTTGAAAATTGATGCCCCAAATATATTGGACTGTGAGATCAATATGTGGAACCATCATCATCAAATCATGCTGCAAACATGGATTTCATTGACACTCTCTTTCTCTCTCTCCCCATCCGTCCCAACAGTTCATTGCTTCTGGCATGTCTTCCAAACTACATCCTGTGTTTGTGCAGAGCAATAGTATGTAAGTTCTTGCTGGTCGTCTGACACTGGAACGACTATGTGAAGAGGTCCATAGGAAAATGTCACTTATGAGTGCGTTCTTGCAGTCATAAGTGTCCCCACACGTCTTCTTCATCTTACTTGGATGGTTTTATAAAGATGGGAGAGAAGTGGCCATACAGCTATTGTTTCATGGGGTGTTGCTTTGAGGATTGGTTCACTATAGCTCATAGCATTCTCGTGCATTTCCTGTCTAGCTTTTCTCTACGTGTTTTGTCAGTGTCGATGTGGTGCATCCATAGAGTAGTATTGACACCACTGCTGCTTGGAAGAAATCCTGTTTTATTTCATCAGATAGCTCAGACTTCCATATGATCAATAGTCTATCGATAACAGCCCATGCCTTTACTAGGTGCATACTGGCATCTCTTTCAGTAGATGAGATACTGCTGCCTTTAGAAAAAAGTCATACTATATCAAAATTTTAGTATGGCAAGTGTTAAAGTAGGTATCTGCTTTCCTTGAAGAGAGAAAACAATACAAGATCACATTTAAAGAGGGACCATGAAGCAAGCAATATGATTGATTTTAATGGCATGTCAACTTATCCAGGGTTATTTTATACCTACAGGTTAGGGGCTCGCATTAATTCTATGCTCATATCTATATTTTTTGTGTAGTTGTTAAGATATTTTAATATTTTGCACACAGTCCAATCAAATACAAATGATTTTTAAACAGTTCTATTTGACACATAGTTGGGACCCAAACAAGTACAACCACTCAAGGTCAGAGTGGAACTGGGAGTAATGGCAATGAACAGGTAATCCAACCCCGCCCTGATTTCAAGAACTTGAGCCTCGACATCAGATGCAGTTTAGTATCTGACCCAAGACATTCCATTTTTTACAGGAGGGCTTACTGATTTGCAGGGGATACAGTCAGTATATTCTAAACCTTTCTGACAGAGCTGGAAGCAAGAAATAGAGCCATTTACTGAACACTAAACACACAAAACATTTTTGGTAGCTGTAGGAGTTTTTGCTAAATTTCAATTTTTTTTTCTTTTTTTAAGAGACAAGACAATTCTAGATATTCATTAGTACTTAATTTATCAAAAGTGGCATAATGTTAAACTGTAAAAAAAAAAAAAAAAAAAATTTGAGGAGCTGGGTTCAAATCCTAAATGAGGCTGTTTGAATTTCACACTTAGGAAAGGCATGAATCCATCTTGTCTTGTATTTACGCAACCCTTCTGTTATAAGAAAGATGCAACACTAGGTCAATTTTTAAGCACAGTACAACTGTACCAGACATTGGCATAATGGTTAGAGTGTTTGCCAAGGGCCGGGAGACTGGGGTTCAATCCCAGGTTGAGTCATACCAAAGACTCAAAAAAAATGTTATTGATGCTACCTTGCTTAACACTCAGCATTATAAGGTAAGGATCAAGGGTAAACGGGAGCAATCCCGGGAAAAGAACAGCACCCTCCCCTACACTGAGGTGTAGTAGCTATTGAAAAGGGAGCCTTTGGGTCACCCTCGACAACGGTTGCCAACTTTATTAACTTACAACTGGTTTGAATTCAGAGTTTTTCTTTCTCCTAGACTGGTTGCCATAACAAAGTTAAAAAGATCAAGCTGGTGTACTATTTACCTGTAACTGGAGAGAGAATAATTGGATCCATACCTTTTCTAAAAGCATTAGCGCTATGTCTAGGATTTGAACTCAAATCTTTGGGGGCATTTCTTACAATGATAATTGTTACTATACAAGTGTCTCATTTGTAGGTAGGCAAATGGTCAAAAAGGAAAAACTTCGAATAAAAACAAAAATAAGAGATGTCAGGCTGAGAAGTCCATAAAAACCTACTTGCTGCTAAAGTCACACAGCACAGTCACTGATGTATATGTGAGCACGCATACACACACACATATATCACAAGACAGATATTTTTGATATGTAAAACATTCAATATTCTATGATAAAATCTGTTATTGTAAAATAAAGTAAGTAAGTAAAGTTAGCGACCATAGTCGAGGGTGACCCGAAGGCTCCCTTTTCGATAGCTACTACACCAAGGTGTAGGGGAGGGCGCTACTCCATTCCCTGGATTGCTCCACTTTACCCTTGAACCGTACCTTATAATGCTGAGTGTTAAGCAAGGTGGTATCAAGTTCCATTTTTAAAGTCTTTGGTATGACTCGACCTGGGATTGAACCCAGGTCTCCCGGGGCATTGGCGAACACTCTAACCGCTGGGCCAGCCAGCTAAGACAAACAATTATTTTTACCTTTAGTAAAAGAAAGTCTTGAGAGTCCATGACACTACTGAGGCTTTTTTTTTTTTTTGTAATGTTATCCTATTTACCAACCCCTCCACTCGGGCAGGACATGACACAAGGTCAATTTTTAAGCGGAGTTTAACAGGTTTTAATTCAGAGTTTTCCTTCTCCTAGACTAGTTGCCTCACCAAGGCTGAAGAACCTAGTCTGTCCTACTATTTACCCATAGTTGGAGGGAGAATAATTGGATTGATACCTTTCCCAAGGGTATTAGTGCTATGTGAAATGCAATCAGTCTTGTCCAGGATTTGAACTCGTGTCGCTGTGTTCATTTCCTATGACGATAACAATTACACCACGGGCACCCTTTTTGTAATGTTATTGGGAGATAAATATAGCTTTGATGAGTAGAATAAACTATAGTTTTATTTTAATGTACAATTTATAAAGTACTATGCTAAACTAGATCCTTTATGTTGGCCAGGTTAGCTAAACCAAATCTGTTTGCTTCACAGTCATAAAGTAGACATCTAGTTGAAAATGTTATGATTTTTTTCTTATGGCTTTTCACAGTCACAGAAAAAAATCCTTTACCCCTAACCCAACATTGGTAGTATGAGCAATAGTCATAATGGGGTCATAAACATTAGTCTTTTGATAACCACTTACAAGTTATAAAATATACTTTGCAGTTATTAGATTAAAGCTCAACACATAGAGATGATTTACAACTAAATAGAAAAGATTTGTAAACACAGAAGAAAAAGAAACATTATAAAATAAGTGTACATATATTTATGTCAGTTTATTAGAAAAATAAATATCACACAGTAGTTAGAACAATGAACACATGCCAACTTTATAAGCAATTTGAATTTCAGGTCATTTTCCAGATTATACTATATAGCAAAAAGCCTGTTCATTATTCGTAAAATTCTTAGACTTGAATAAAAATAATATAAAATAAACATGATGGAAATTCTTTGGCTGTTTTTCTTTAAAAAAAGAAAAAAAAAAAAGAAAAAAGAATCAATTTGAACCTATGAAGGAATAGTTTTGTAGAATTATTAAAATTAAACAAGTTCAGGATTATAAGTAATTAGTGTTAAATTTGTCAAAATTGCAAAAATTTACTATTTCTGTTCTATAAAAGTTGTTACACTTGCATATATATTCCATCATATAAATGTAACAATAATTATGGGACAAAGGTAGTTATAACAAAGTAGAGAAAAAGATAACAATGGTAGAAATTGTAATAAAATTCCTCTTGGAATTCTGTGACATTCCTGAGAATGAAAATCCATTTAGGTGTGACATATCTTAACATTTTTATGTTTTTCATTGCCAAAGAAAGGCTTTCTAACAATAATAAATGGAAAGGCAACTAGCTGCAAGATGTAACTAAACATAAAATTTAAATTCGCTAATTACAAAAATATTTAAAAAATAGAAAAAAAAAAAAAATTACTAGATATTCACAATTAATCAAAAATTACTTAGGGCAAATAATCTAGACAAAAAAGTCTAAATTTATAAATCTAACTCACTTAAGTTAAATATTTCTAAAAAGTATTTCTAAATAAATAAATAATGAATAAATAAAAACAATTAAATAAATAAATGAAAAAAAAAAAAGAAAAAAATTATATATCACAGAACAATATTAACTTCATATAAAAATATAATAATAATTGGTAAATCTCTTTTCTGTTATTTATCTTTTATAGTAACAACTGTTGGTTTGTAAATGTTCCATGTAAATTTTTTTTATTTGACAAAATTATAAGAGACATTGTTTAGAAAAAATAAAATAAGTTTTTCTCATCATGTCCTTGTAGACAGGTACTTCATCTATTGATTAATAAAAAGGCTTTTTGTATTATAGTGTCACTATGAAAAACTGCTGAATTTGTTATATAAAGAGAAAAAGATAATTCAATTTAAAATTTGTTTAAAAAAAAAATTAAAAAAAAAAAAAATATTGACACACAAAAAAAAAAGAACAATGATTGAACCATTGCCAAAGCACAAATGTGCCATTTGCTGACTTTTTGAGTAAAAAAAAAACAAAAAAAAAACAAAAACAAAAAACAATCAAAACTCAACACTTACACTAAAAAAACTTTACCTTATAAATTCCATAAGGTTTGTTAAAGTCAACACATGATTAAAATTTAAAAAAAAAAACGTTCCCAACAATTTTTTGGAACATTCAAAGAAAGAAAGAAGGAAAAAAAATGTTGAGTTATAATATTTACATGTCATTATTTTTAGGGTAGACCCCCCACCCTGAAATTTTCATGTCCCTTGTATGATTATGCCCTAAAATATTACTGACTTTATTATACTGATTTACTTTTCAAAACTACTTACTACTTCTGTCTCATAATAACTTATTGCATGAAATTTATATCTAAATATAACAACTATTATGAGACACAGGTATAGTTCTTAGTTTTGATAATTCTTCTGATTTTACATTTAATGAAGGTTTCTGTAAATAAAATTTAAAAGTTTATCAGGAGACAATTTTATTTGAAATTCAGAAATTAACTTTCGAGCATTTTACTTTATTTTAGAACAAGCAGAAAATTTTAAATCATTTACCAAATATTGAAATTCTAATAACAGAACAATGAAAAACATATGCACATTTCGTCAGCTGGAAATGTAGGATGATTAAACAAAAAATACTTTCAAATATTTATTACTTTTGTGTTGAGTAATAAATATGAAAAGTCTTTAATCTTTTTCATCCTGGAAATAGAAATTCTGAAATAACAGCAATTTTCTTTTTTCCTGAAATTTATCTTAAAATATCTTAACGAATTTTGAAATTACAGGTTTTCATATTCAAATTATTACAGAAGTTTTAAGTTATAAACTTTATAAAGTTATAAACAAAAGAATCATTTCTTAAAATGTTACAGTCTTAAGTTAAATTAATTTCTGAGATAAGTTAATAATTTTGTTGAATAGTAATTTTTTTTTTTTTAATTAAGTGACATCCTGTCAGCTGAAAGTTTACTCTTTAACTATTTAAAAATCTAAGTTTTACTATTGGAAAGAGAAGAAATTAAGAAAATTTTTTTTAGCTAAATTTCATACAAATGCTTAGAGTGTTTTAAAATTTAAACATAATTTTTGGATTGTGTTTAAAGATTTCAACTTTTTCATATGAAAAACAATAAAAGTAAGAAAAATATATTGAAAGAAAAAGTTCAACTTTGGGGATTCTTTTTTTTTCTTACAAAATAACAAGTTTTCAGACTGCACAAATTTCAAAAGAAAATTTTGCTAAAAGCACCACCCCTGCCATTAAAATAGCCCTAAAATCATTCTCATTCTCTCTCTCACTAAATATATAATTTTTCCCTTTTTTACAAGATCAAAAACCTTAAACGTTGTTGCGTAGATTTTTCAAATATATAAATGGAAAACTATAATACCAAGCATACCCATCCCCCCCGAAAAAACCTTCCCTAGAGAGCAGTTCTGAGATTTAAACAATTTGAACATTGAAGAGGTTATCATTGCAAAATTGAACATCCAAAGAGCAAACATTGTGTCTCTGGAACTAAAATGCCTTACTATTTGACAAATAAGCTAAAGATTGACATCTATGGCTGAGGTCATTGATTTGGCTGCATCTCTTCATTATATTTAAAAGGTTAGCATCAGGGTCAAGGTATCACAAAGGGAAAAGTCAATGATGTTGAGCAATTTTTGTTCCAAAACTCCTACACACAGGAGTCCTGCAAGTTTTAAATTAGACATATTTTGGAGAAGCAGATACATCGCTACAATTGAAATTGATGATAGTTTTTATATTAATAGTCGCAAATAGGAAATTTTCACCCACCTGTATATTTTGGTTATTTTTATGTCACCTCCTTCACTAACAGCAGGATTTAACCTAAAGTGAAGATTTAAGAAGAGGTCATAATGTGCTCATAAGCAAAACTGAGGGTGGTGCCAAAAATTGTTAAGTCCTGTAAGTATTTCCATTTTTGGGTCACCTTAGACATTAGGCAATAAACACTAACCCTTACCTCTTTTGGGGAAGGGAGTGGTGGTTCCCTAAGGCTAAACTCAGAGATTATATTTCATTAGACACAGGGATGTGCCAGATAATTATACAATCTGTATATTGTAGATTTTGCAAGCATTGTAATGAAGAAAACCTTAAGACTAAAGTGAATAAATTTTCTAGTATAATTTTAAAGACAGCTTAAAAAAACTTGTCTATAAATTACTGAAGAATAAAACTATCTTATAAGATAATCTCATTTGCTGGGTCTAAAATAAGTGTATCATATTCTAAAGAAACAAACTAAAATCTCCTTTTTTTAATTACATAGCTTATATAAACATTTTGTCAAGTTTAGCCCCTTTAATAGTTTAATTATAAAGATAATGACTTAAGCAAAAGGCATGAAATGGGCATTAAAAAGACTAAAACCTCTGTTGACAATTTCATAAATCAACCTATTTGAATAGACCATTATCTTTACAAATAGGTCAAGGATGAAATTTATTAATTAAAACAAGTCTTTACTCATTCACAATGACTTTTTAAAATTATATATATATATATATATATATATATATATATATATATATATATAAACAAAACAAAATAAAAAAAGAAACAACACACAAACACTCACACAAAATGGAGACAAAAATTTGAGAAACAAATCCTGAGCAAAGAAAGAAAAGATTTTTAAAATTGAAAATTAGATGAAAGACAAATGTTACAATGATCTATGGCTCATATTGATTATATAATGTTTCCCTAAACAAGTTTATGACAGCTAATTGTGTTAATGAATTTGTAGAATATCTTTTCCCTTTTCATAGTGTCATCATCATTCACAATATTCATTTTTGTCAATCTAGTCTTAAAAGGCAGCAGGAAATTTGTTTCTAAGTCATAAAAGGTCAACAAAGTCTGGGTAATAAAAATAGAGAGGTCAGATGTTATAGAACAGCAAATATGTATATCTTTAAACAGAGGAAAACAAATCTTTACATTGAAGAGTTGTTTTTTTTTTCTTTTTTAATCAATAAAATTTTGAAACAAAAGGAAAATCATTTAATAGTTTATGAGGCTAATATTCTTCAATATAAATGACTATCCATCTGTTACATGTATTTTGTTTCTAAACAGATCAGAATTGAATATAAACAGAAAAAAAACTCTTTGCAATCCACAGTTGCTTCATCTGTTATTAAAAAATAAAAATAAAAACAATCTTTTTTACAGTGAAAGCCAACCAGAACATTTAGGATTTGAAAGTATGTTCCCTCTTGCTAAAAAAATAGAATATAATTTTTTGAAAAAAAAAAAAAAAAAAAAAAAAGAAAAAGAAAAAAAAGTTCATTAATTGTAAAGGCTTAATAATTGCTCATTTTTTTTATAAGAATTGGTGCAATTTTATAAAAGCTGGATAAAAAAAAAAAAAAAAAAAGGAAAAAAGAAGCCATTTGGATCAGTGTTTTATGTCCTTGAAACGAATATTAGAAGCAAAAGACAGAGAAAATAATTCTTTCCATGTAAAAATTGGTCTTCTGGGATGCAATTTGCCAGGAAGGAAATGAAACTATTATTATTATTTGGGCACTGAGGAATTTTGTATATAAAATTAAGTACATGATAAAGTTTAATTTCAGAACATGATTGAATATTTTAGCAACAACAAGTACAAAATTTATGTGGCATATAACAATGAGAAAGGATTTTAAATATTAGTTTTCTTTTTCAAGTGATGTTAAAATATTACATTTGTTTATAAAAATATAACAATTTTTTAAGTTGAAAATTAAAACAAAGACAAAATTATCTGACTGTTTAGTGACTAGAGAAACAGTTTGTTTAAAATAGTCACATCATATGAATTGGAAAATTGGAATTACTCTGATCAGGTGACAGTTTATTGACAGGTATTCACACACAATAGGCAATTTTTCTGTGCAAAAAGGATTTTGGGTGTATAAAGAAGGCACAATTAACCCATTGAACCCTTTGCCCTCAGATATCCTCAAACATTTCTTTCTCTCTCTTTATATATATATATATATATATATTCAAACTTTTCTCCTGAGTGCAGACAATTTTGGTAGTTTCCCAATATCAACAGCTATTTTTTAACTAAAGGATTAGGTTATATTGTTAAAAAAATAATTTTAGTCATTATTCCTTTAGCAAGAAAATTAGCTGTACCTTATTTTGTTTAAACAACCCCATCTTTTAATTAGAGAAAAAAAAAGCTTTGAATGGTTGCCCTATCAAGCATTTCATTAAAAGTATCTGAGTTGTATTAATCCTAAAAATCCATTCTTTGTCTGCAATATGAAAATCACGTAATTGATGCTATTTGAAAATTAAAATCTATTTGGTATGGTAAAATGAAAAACAGATTTGCTAATAATTTGAATAGATTTCTATTTTCATAATAATTAACTTGAAAAATTGAAATGTCAATGATAGTTTATTACCAGACTATATCTATATGGACACTGATTTTCAGCTAAAGCAAAACATCTTTTTTTCTCGTGGTAAATATAGTGGAGTATTTCTATATTTAGTTTTATAATTTTTCTGCAAGTGAAATTTTTTTTCATTGCTTCTATCTTTCTTTGTTATTTCAAAGAATTATACAGCGGACTGTTTTCTCATTCAAGCAATTGCTACACTTTAGAAATTTGTAAACTTAATTTCTTTTAAAATAATCCATTTACATTTGTCAGAAAACACTTCTAATAAGCATTATGAAGAAAAACATTTCTTGTCAAATTCATTAATTAATAATACAGAAATATACAAGACAAAGACAAACAAAAGAAAGGAAATATCAAAGAGTATTTGATAAAAAGAAATCATCTTAAAATTTTTGCAGTTTTGTTAAAATGTTCAATTTTGAATTTATCTTACTTTATTAAGATAGAGTAAATTCACATTAACATGTAGATAAGATGACTTCATAGTAAACAAATAGCAACCATTTTAAATTAAAATTATCTACACTCATAAATGGAAACATTAAGTGAGGGTTAGGTCAGGGGTTATACTTTGAATTCTTGTCACCTGAAAATATTAACTGTGACAAAATACTGTATTTATTAGGTTTGATAAGGTGGATGAAATATCACTACAATAAAAACTTTTGAAATATCTCAATAATAAGATCTCTTTAAAAAAAAAGAAAAATATTATTTTCATCTTCCTAGGGAAAGAAAATATAAGAAAAGTTTAAACAAATATAACAATACTTTCGTTATATTCTACAGGCTTAGGATCAATTTTTATGCTATCGTAGAGTCCAGTTTTGACAGTATCACTAAGTGAGGAAATACAAAAATGATCTACTAAAAATTTTATTAAATGTGTTACTAGATCAGATAAAATGTCAGTCAGTTTTATCTTGTTTAAGAAAAAACAAAAAATGGAAAAAAAAATGCAATTGGATAACTGAAATGTAATTCAAATCAACTCTTCAGGAATCATATCCAATTAAGGATAGATCAAAATTCAAATCTGAAGATGCTGGGTCTTGAAGAATTTATTTAGCATAAAGTGATTAAAGGCAGAGTTGTGGATGAATGGCTAAAGCCAAAATTTAATATTTTCATTTGAGTTGAAAACAGTTTCGAAACAAAAGAAAAAAATCAATATTTGGTGATGGTGGGAGGGGAGTGTACATAGTTGACAGGTTTCTATTGAATTTCTTGCTAGGATAAATTGATGAATCAAAATATAGTTTACCAACTGAACCTTAAAGGATGCTCTCTGCATTTTATTTATATTGTTTTTTTTTTACTTTCAAAGTTGTTGATTTAAGGGACGTAACTCTGATAATTAAAAAATAAAAACAAAAACATTCTAATTTTGAAGTAAATTGTTAAAACCGAGTTTACAGCCTATTTTGCAACACATGTAGAATATATGTATGGGGATGTATTTTACTCAATTTCTTTCCCTGAGATATGAATAAGTATGTCATATTAATGAACAAAAACCTTGAAATGTTATAAATTTTAATCAATTTTATTATAAAAGCATTATGCGAATTACTGGCAGGTTTTGGCTGTAAAGTTTATTTAAAACTAATGTAAAAACAATGTACATAGCAAAAAAAAAAAATGTTTAAGATTAAATGCTATTAATATTAAATATTATAGGACTTTCAACTGAGATTAAAATAGGAATTCTTAGTTTCACAGATTAAGTAATGTTTTATTTGAAGAATTGCTAATATTTTTAATAAAACAAATTATTTCAAGATTGATAATTTACTATTCAACTAAATTTCAGTGGCTCATCTCTCATTATAATTTACCAACTTTTTTGCATCTATCACAGCTATAGACACCAAATTTTCAGTGGTCATTAATGTTTTTAGCATATTAATTTTTGAAAATTACAAAACTTTTAAGGTTTTTAGTGATCAGTTCAATTAAGAATGTAAGTATGGATCTTTGTGTCCATCAGATTAGCTCAACTGAATCTTTACCTTTTTGTTCAAACATAAAAAGTAGGTTTCTAGCAAAATTTCCAAGCCAGAAACCCAAGTTATGATCTGTTTTCTATGATTTTTTCCTAAGTCACTGGAAAATCAAGTGTTTACATTTTTAGTATAGGAAATAGCCACCAGAGGATTGGGGCATACTAGTAACGTCTCAATGATATTATTAACTTCTAAGTTCCAAGAGATTAATTGGCTGACTGTAGTTGAGAGCAACCTGAAGGATCCCTTTTCAATAGCTACTACACTGAGGTGTAGAAGAGGGCGCTACTCCTTTCTCTGGATTGCTCAACTTACCCTTCATTTGTACTTTATAATGCTGAGTGTTAAACAAGGAGGCATCAAGTAACATTTTTTGAGTCTTTGGTATGACTCGACCTGGGGTTGAAGCCTGGTCTCCTAGACCATTGGTGAACACTCAACCCACTTTGCCAAAACAATTCAATATTATTATCCCACCTGTACTGCAGGTTAATTCAAAAGTAAAAAAACACATTCATCAAGGTTTTTTTGCACTATTATAATCATAAATTTAAAGTAATTAAAAAACAAAACAAAAAAAAACATACTTTGGACTATCATACTTGTCTGAAGAATATAGTTTTTACTTTCAGTGTATGTAGATCAACATATAGTCATAATTGCAATATCAGTTTTCCCCAAAAACAATATAGTAAGGCACAATTTATCTTTAAAAAATGTTCTCAATAACAAGTATATTGAAAAACATTTATACAGTGTGTATATTGAAAATATTTTTATCATATAATGGACATGAAGGAAAAAAATAAAAAGGAACTTACATAGCCTACACACCAGAAAAGTGAGCACAGGCCAATAACTATTCAAAATAAAAAACTCAAATTCATTAACAAGTCTCTAAAGAATCTTTAAAAATATCATGAAAGATGTAGAAATCAACCACATAAATTATCACAGGTATTACAAATGTGTATAAAAAAATATTTGGGGTTAGGTTTTTTTTCTCTTATCAGCACATCAACCTTTCTGGGTTATTTAATGCCAAAGTCATCCTTGTAGAACAGTAGTGGTACTATTTAAGCTAGTTGCTGGATAAAGGGGTTCAATAGTTGGGTATTTGGGATTAGCTTGTAACCATTGCGGTTACTTAGCTACATCATAAAATCTGGTTAAAATAGAACATTCTCTTTGCTTTTCTTCCCCCCCTCCATTCATATTTTATTTTCTCCTCTTTCTTCTCTCTTTCTATTATCTTGATATTTTTCTCATTCTTTCTCTGCTAACATCTTCTTTTCCTCTCCCATGTTTTCGATCAAATAATTAATGAAAATCTCGCTCTTGCTATTTCACAGATCATTAAATTCAAATGCAGTAATTTTGAAGAAGTTTCAACTTAAATTCCTTATTAGCTGCAAGAGAATAATTTTCTTGCAGCTATGTAGATGTCATGTGACTGATTGGCCTTCAGTGTCTGTATCATAATTCCCATCTAGTGAGCTACATACATAGTGAATCACAACCGATAACTTGCTTCAATATTACTCAAGAACTTCAATTGACATAGAACAAATGGAAAATTCATATTCCTACAAGCTTCCAATCACCATAAATAATTCATATCTTTTCATTAAATCTTTTTCATATCATTCATGTCAGTTCCTTTCTTTCTATTTTTTGCTTTCACTCAGCCCTCTCAACTGTACACATTACATTTTCTTATTTTCTGTTATTTCTCTTTTCCTACCCTATACTTCAATTTAGTTACCACTTCCATTCTTCTCTTTCCTTTATTTAAATCAGAGCCTTTAAGTTTTCTTTTTTGTTAATCCTTCTTCATATTTCCTTTCCCAATTTCATTTGGATTTTTTTCCCATTTCTCAGCTTCAATTTTTTTTTCTACTTTTATTTCCATTTTACCAAATATTTTCCTCTTTTTATGTTAGCACCTTCCCTCTTTTGGTCAGACTTTTGTCTTTAAATCTTCATTTCATATATTCAATTTTAACTTAATGAATTACTTTCAGTCTTTATTCCTACAAGAATGCCAAAAGAATCTAATAAAGTGGCAAAGAATGCACACGCATCCAGAAAGTGTGTGTGTGTGCATGAGAGAGAGCATGTCAAAATATCAACACACACACACACACATACTATAAGGAAAAAATAGGATTAGTTCCGAGAAAGATGAAAGCAACTAATTTTCACTTTATCACTCAAAATTTTTTAAAGTGTTAGAGGATGATGACAATACAATGAATAGTATCTGTATTCATAAATGTTTGTTTGTCTGTCCTCTGTAGTCAAATGGTTTGGTATGCATACTTATTGGACCCAAGGAAAAGTTTTTAAAGTTAAAAAAACAAACAAAAAAAAAACAAGTTTCTATTGGGGTGAAAGGAGAAGATTCTTTTATGATAATCAATGGAGAACCAAGTTGTTGCAAAATGTCATTATTTCTACAACTTCAAAAAACCAAAAATTGTCTTACTAAAATAATTCTTAACATTTAGTAAAACATTACTAATTTTGCTTATATATCATTCTTCAAACTGTATTACATAACATTATTATTTAGTAAAGACTAACAATCCAGACAAAAATATTTAAATCAATAAATCTCTTAGGTATACCTTACTTAAATCTAAAAGAATTTCTCTACATAATTCTTCCCATATTTTTTCATAAAACATACGAATTTCATAAAATAATAAGCAATTACTACATGAAGTACCAATCTACACTGGATAAGAGGTCAAGATTTGGATCACAGTTGGTTTTAGACAGTAAAAAAAAAATTACTTAGAACTGATGGTGAGCTAGTAAATGTTTCCATTTAGATATACAGAGTCCTGAAAAGACCTTGACCTTTTACCAAGCATAGATTGATAATTCAGCTAGTAATTTGGATTTGAAAGAAGGCATTCCAAAAATAGTTTCATGTGGTGCAAGATTTACTCTAATCAACATAGAAAATGAAATCAGTAAGCAGAGTTCAAGTTTTGAATCCATCTTTTCATACACTTATGATAGATTAGACTGAGCTCTCTAACACTTGTAAATTCCCTTTTAGCATGTCACGGGCCTGTGTGACCGGGTAAAGTGCATTATTTTTCAAAGCTTACAGATAATGAGGAAGGTCCAAGTCCTGCAGTGGAGAGAGGAAGAGGTTGATGAGAGAATGTTCTAAACTTTGTTCCATTTAACCAAATTAGTAACCACACTGTTTTTAGAATACATAATACAAGAGTAACTTTATTTACATTATTAAATATTGCAGTTTACTTATGCAAATTAACTATGGTTAACTAGTTAGTTGACTAGTTACTAGTGACCTTTAAAAGGAGATGGCAAAATTAGTTTGATAAAATGAAAATGATAAGATCAAAAATATATTTTTCATAAAACTAATTATGATCAAAATTGATGAATAATTCACTTTTATAGCTGTATAATCCAACAGCTGCAAATATAAACATGAAATTATTTAAAATAAACCATCTCTATGTTAGAAAAGTTATATAAATGCATTTGAAATTCTACAGAGTATAAATTGTTTTCTTAAAAGAAAATTGAAAGAAAAAAAAAATACTAATAGCTAAAGATTTTTAGTTATAAGAATTCAAAATGAATTCTGTAAATTTTCTTGTCAAATATGAATCAATTTTTTTCAATTTTGCTTTACTAAAATATGTAAGTAAATGCATACAATTTAATTAAAGAGTCTGGGTATTTTTTTTTAGGAAAGAATTATATTGAATAAAGGATACTAATAGTAAAACTTATAAGTCCAAATTAAAAGCATGAGAACACAACCAAACTTTTTAAGACTATTTTTTTGATGCATGTATTATTGGGAATAAGAAAAGTTTTGGTAAATAGGCCAGTTTACCAGCATCAAAAAAATAAGGTATAAAAATGTTTGGCTGCTGGTTAACCTTTTCATGGTTTAAACCTGAACTATATGTTTATATTTTAAAAGACTTAAAACATTGAAACTGTCTTAGTGATATCCCTGCTTAATTTCTGATGTAAAGTTATCTCCTCAGCAAATCTCATTCTCACAACATTTTCAGCTTTAACTGTTAACCCCCATACAGATATTTGTACCCATCCAAAATCCCAGAGAGAATGTGGATGTGTTTGTTTTTGTCATTGTTGTTGCCTTTTATGAATTTTCTATGTTGCAATTTTGTCCTTAATATTAAGAAATGATGGAGCATTGCAGGTCATACAGTTAGAATTTCATAAAGTAAAGGATTCTGTCGAAAGACTGCCCATTCCACCTTCATGGAATGTATGAGCTTCAAATTCCATTCTGTGAGTGAACGCAGTGACATGAGACGGTCAAAGATTTTCGCTAGTCGCTTCTTATTTGTAGAATCTTT
The DNA here is from genome assembly GCA_963585895.1 of Sepioteuthis lessoniana. Taxonomy (NCBI): domain Eukaryota; kingdom Metazoa; phylum Mollusca; class Cephalopoda; order Myopsida; family Loliginidae; genus Sepioteuthis; species Sepioteuthis lessoniana. Next base: position 73,988,763 of record OY757909.1, read on the forward strand.
CTGACTCAAGTGGTAGTCTAAACAATTCACAAGCTTCCATTGGATATCTTCCACTTTTTTCGGTTCATCAAGGGTGCACCGGTCTGAAGAAACAGAAAAAAAACAAATTAAGAAAATTTCACATTTATTGATGATATTCTAAAAGTAAAAAAAAAAAAAAAACTTCATTAATAAATGCGTGTGTGTGTGTGTGTGTGTGTGTGTGTGTGTGTGGGAGAGAACTTTCTAATTGTGATCTATAACATAAATGAGCAAAAATACAATTATGCATATTCGTTTTAATACAACATATTTTGATGTTGCTAGGATCTCAGACCATGACTGATTTTTTTTCCTTCTTTTAAATTATAATTTTTTTAGGGTGTTTGCAGGTGTAGGTGTATTTACCAACCCCTCCGCTCCGGCAGGATATGACATGATGTCAATTTTTTAGCGGAGTTTAACAGGTTTGAATTCAGAGTTTTCCTTCTCCTAGACTAGTTGCCTCACCAAGGCTGAAGAGCCTAGTCTGCCCTACTATTTACCCATAGCTGGAGGGAGAATAATTGGATTCCTACCTTTCCCAAGGGTATTCATCATCATCATGTCGTGCCGCCACCATGGATATCCCTGACCCTCTCTCGCCACTTCTCCGGCAGGTCTTCAGGGTTACATCCTGTGTCCTCATATAGTTGCTGTATGTAAGTTCGAGCTGGTCGTCCTGCTTTTGCACGGCCATCTGTGGGGGTCCACAGGAGTACATCACTTATGAGCTCGTCCCTGCTTCTCCAGCAGTGTCCCGCGTGTCTGGTTTGTCTTACTTGTATAGTTTTCATGATGGGGGGCAAGTGTCCGTACAGTTGGTGTCTCGTGGGGTGTTGTCGCCAGGACTTGTTCAATACTGCTCTCAACATTCTTGTGTAATTCCCATCTAGCTTCTTCTCCAGCCGTTTAGTCAGCGTCCATGTAGTGCATCCATATAGCAGTATCAACACAACCGCTGCCTGGAAGAAACTGCGTTTCATTTTATTGGTTAGGTCTGATTTCCATATGATCGAGAGCCTATTGATAGCCGTCCATGCCTTCAACAGTTGCGTGTCGATGTCTTTTTCGGTTGATGAGACGCTACTTCCTAGGTAGGTGAATTTGTCTACTAGTTTCAGAGAGGCTCCATCTAGTGTGGCAATGTTGCCCGTTTGGTTGTAACACATATATTCAGTTTTGTGTCCATTGACATTAGTGCCATGTAAAATTCAATCAGTCTTGTCCAGGATTTGAACTCGTGTTGCCGTGTCCATTTTCTATGACGTTAACCATTACACCATGGGCACCTCCACAGGTGTTGGATATAGACTTAAAGATCCTTTTGACATGCCACGTAAATTGCATGGGTAGCATAACAGGAAATGCATCTGATGCTTAAAGTAAACAGGATGCAGATGTCTCTGAGGAAATGCTGCATAAGCTGTATGGGTGGCATAACAGGAATTGTACCTGTTTCCTAAAGTAAACAGGTTGCAGGTTATTCCCCAGTGAAAGTGCCATGTAAATTGCATGGGTGGCATGCTAGAAGAAGGTGTGTCCATGTGCAACACATAGGCAGCAGACAGGAGGTATGGCCATGAGAATCTGTGTGGGCACCCAGATTACCATATAACCAGCAGTGACAAGAGGAGACCAGAGATGGCAGTGGAAGACAGCTACTAGATGCTTGGGATGGTTTTGTATGAGACTCACAAAAGTAGAGAAGTGAGGAGGAACTAAGATAATTTGATGCCTTGAGATGGCTCTGTATAAGACTTGCAAAAGTAGATAATGAAGCAGAAATGCAGAAGAAGTTTCACTGCAGATTCATACCTCGGCCCCAGTGTATGTGCAAGCTCAGTCATCTTTGATCCTTTCTCACTTTACCATATGTATATTTTGAGTAATAAAAGGAAAAGAAAAGAGGCAGATTATATTTTGTGAATGGTTCTAGGGTTAATTTTCCAATGTCCAATTATACTTCTACTCTCTCTCTCTCTCATATGTATGTATGTGTGTGTGTAGTTAAGCAAGTTTGATTAAATAATAAAGACACATGTTGTCTATATAATTTATTAGGATCCTTTCAAGTTTCCTGACAAGTGCTTTAGCTTTAGGTTGAAGTTGGTTGATGAATTTACCAAAATTGTCCTGAGCGCTTTTGGACCCATTTATAGACCATCATCAGGGGTTTTGCAGATGTAAAGTATGTTTTTTTCCAAGTTTTTTAAATTGCAAAAAACATTACATAGACATGCAGTTGGATTAAACTGAGATTCTAATGACATAAAAAATATTTAAAACAAAATGTTATCAAGAGAAATAGAATCTTTTTCATTTCCTTATTAACTCATGCAAATAGAAAAAAACAAACTAAAGGCATTTCAAAACATTGTCGCTATTTTCAAAATTTATTCTATTATAGGCTTTTTTGTTTTTATATGTAAGGCTTCAAGGATTTGTAGTCATGGCTTATTAATTTCATGTGCTATTACAATAGTGTTTTTAACAAGAATTTAATATAAAACATTTTAAAATGTTTTTCAATAGATAAGAACAATTTTCTGAGAATGACTTAACAGGTGGTTTATTAAAAAAATGCATAAATTATTCCAGTTAGAAGAATTTTATAAAGAAAAGAAATATGGTTAATATTTGGATTTTAAATCAAGCTTTATGTTATTTTTTCAAACATTGTAAAGTATTTCTAAATCTTGTTTGCAAACAACCTATTACCTAGATGATAATATATATAAGCTGAAGCAGGTTTCTTTGTTATAATGAAATCAACTGAAAATTCTAGAATAAACTTCATTCAGATAAATAGTCTCAATATAGTAAATCACTTTTTTTAGTCTAATCCAGGTTCTTTTAATTTCTGGTAAAACAGATTCCACTTAAATTGTAAATATCAATATCAAACTAAGGATTATTTTCATAGGAGTTATGAAGGTCTATAATGATGAAAATTAATATTAGCACAAAATAGAGACTAAAACATTCTTGTAATTCATAATTATATGAAAAATTGAGAAAATGAATGTGTCTATAGACATATCAACAAAAATATCTGATTAATGTAAGAATTGGATTTTAAAAAAGAAGTATCATCTTTTCAAATGTTTTCTTTATTCATTACCATAAAAGTGGATGAATATGAGTTTGGAGAAGAACTTTTAACCACTTACAGTCTACTATCAAATATGTCAGATTTTCAGTGATAGTTTGAGGAAATAATTCTGTATGTTGGTTGGTCAAAGCATCAAAAGTGTGGATCGGAAATATCAATTCAGAGAAAAATACATTTATACGCTACCAGAAGTACATGGAAAATTAAGTTCCAAGCCATCTTGTAAAAAAGACAAGAGTGGCAGCTCCAAAAATCTATGATTTAAAGCCAATTCAGTCAATTGATATGAATGCATGCAGCCATTTTAGATTGGAAACAATGCAAAAAGTAAAAAAAAACTTTCTACTAAAGATTTGCCTTGGGTTTTAAATGCAGAGGAAAGATATTGAATCTCACACAATGCTTATTTCCAGGTACAATGGCCCTTTTTATCAGCTGCAATTGATCTGCTTTTAAGTAATTTTGTCCCTACTTGAACTGGTTGATTTTAATGGCATGTTAAGCTGTTTAGGGTTATTTTATGCTTAGAGGTTTTGGAATTGTATTCAATGTACATTAATTCTAATTTTTTGTGTCATTGCTCCTTCAGAGACTTTTTTATGGTCCTATTGAATATGAATAATTTTTAAACGAAACTATTTGACATATAGATAGGACTCTAACAGGTACGACGACTCTGGGTCAGAGTGGACTTGGGAGTAATGGCAATGAAGGGATACTCCAAACTCCTCAGAAGTGCAGCCTCACCAACAAATTCAGTTTAATGCAATACTCAGGACACCCTTTTTTTAGGGTATCTTTACCCCTGCAGATGATACAGTCACCATATTTTAAGCCTTACCAACAGGAGGAGAATCTTTATAAGGAGTATGTCCATTTTATATTACATAAAAAAAAGTAGGGAAAATTTTCTCCACTCCAATCATCAAACTATAACTTAAATTTCTTTTCCAAATATCTAAAAGATATTCTTGTAGTGATAAGGAAGATTTCCACAATTTGATTCATAAAAGTCAACCAACTGCTTATCTTAAGTAATTACTCATTGCACTTGCTTGATGTATAAAAATCAAGCAAGTGCAATGATAGGTGTGTGCATATAGAGGCTGTTTGCATTTCATACTTTTAGGAAAGGTATGAATCCAACCATTCTCCCTCCAGCTATGAGTAAATAGTAGGGCAGACTGTGCTCTTTAACCTTGGTATGGCAATATGTCTAGAAGGAAAACTCTAAATTCAAACCTATTAAACTCTGTTTAAATTTGATTTTTTGCCACATCCTGCTTGTGGTAGAAGGTTTAAGTATATATATATATATACACACACACATATACACACAAAAAAAAAAACAGTAACAGTTTGTGTTACATCCTATTAATTTTGAGAGAAAATAAAATAAAATTTGATTGTATGAAATAATTCATGAGTCTTGTAACTTAGTTTTTGTTGTGAGAGTATTACAATTTCCAGCATATCTTGGGTGGAATCTATACTTCTTCAGGTCTACAATTAGTTCAAATTCAGAGTTTTCCTTCTCCTAGACTGGTTGCCATACCAAGAATCCAATCTGTCTTACTATTTATCCATAGCTGTGAAAGAATAGTTGGATGCATACTTTTCCCCAAAGGTATTAATACATTGTGAAATGCAGACAGCTTTATTCTAGATTTGAACTTGGGTTGCTGTGTCCATTTCCTGCAATGATAACGATTATGCCACAAGTGCCCTTGTTAAATGATATTTCAATAACATATGATATGAAAATCTGATCCATTGGTTTACTAATGTTTAAAAATATTTAAATACTTTTTGTAGATTTTATAAAAGAGAACCATTGCAAAAAATAATACAATAAAAATAATTTTAAAAATGATTTTATCAAGAGTAATATGTCATGACATTGTAAAGAGTAAAATAAGAAACTTCTTGGAACATACCGACTGACATAATAATGATGGCTCTAATCAAACCAATTTCATCGTCTTCAAGATTTAATTTTTGTAGGCATGCACTGAAGCTGAAGACAGCCTCCAAGAAGTCTCTATCCCATATTCGTGATAACTCCTCTATATGGTAACAGGCTCCATTGTAACCAGTGGCAACTTTTAACTCGGGATTCATTAATCTGTAACTTCCAAGAAACCAAAATTCAAACCTTGAGGCTGAAAAAAAAAAAAAAAAAAAAAAAAGGTGTTTTAATGCTTTTAGTGTTTACCTCAGATTTATTAATAGTAATAAGAAAAATAAAAACAAACTCAAGCATAAATGAAAAACTGAGTGAAATATAGCCACATATCTTGATAAACTTTTGCTTTCAAGGAAGAAATATCATTTTACAAAGGAAGAAGAAGAAAAAAGGACAAATTTTAAGAGAGAATAATGTTCAACCAACACACTGATGTTAAAAAAAGCCAATGCCCAGGGGTCACAAAATTTTTTACCAAATCAGACAACCATTAAATATAATTTCTTTAAGCATCTGAAAGACAATTTAAGTCAAAAGATTTAAGATAAGGCCCTTTTAAAGTCATATTGTTTGATTTTAACAGCATGTCAACCTATCTAGGTTTATTTCATGCTTAGAGGTTAGGGAATTGTATTTACTGTACATTCATATTTATGCTTTTTGTGTAGTTGTTAAAGAGGTTTTTTTTTGCACACAGTCCAATTGAATATGAATAATTTTTTAACAGATTTATTTGAAGCATAGATGAGACCCTAACAGGTACCACCAATCTAGGTCAGAGTGAACCTGGGAGTAATAGCAACAAATGGATACTCCTCACTACCAGATGCAGTTTATTGTCATACCCAGTATACTCCTTTTTGTGGGTACTTTCAAAATCAAAGTAAAGGAGGCTAAAATAAATTGGTTCTTATTTCAATTAATAATTCTGCTAGTAAATTAATTCCTTAACTGTTTTGAAATTCTAAAATATCTATTATTTTAGAGCAAGTTTCTATGTAGGCACATTATATATATATATATATATATATATATATATATAGAGACAGAGAGAGATAAAGAGTGAGAGAGAGCATAAGTGAGAGGATTGTTTTATACTTCTGCTTGTATATGGGTTTCAGTAAAGAGAAAGTTGGAAAGAAAGCAGAATTGAAAGAAACAATGAAAGAAGTAATGCGGAGAAAAGAAAAAAAAAAAAATATATATATATATATATATGTTACAGCAAGTCAGAGTGAGAGAGACATATAAGTAGTGCAGTTTACCTGGTTATTAATTATTAAAAAAAAGAAAAGAAAAAACCCACAGAGATATTTGAATTTCTAATATGCCTCATGTTATCATAATGAAATTTCTAATTAATTTAAAGTGAAATCAGACTGCATAACCAAAAAAATAAAATTTGTTTATCAATAATGAGCATGACTTAAATATCTGCATGAATATGTTTGAAGGTGACTGATCAGTCCTAATAAAGAATTCTCACAAGCAGGGTACTTTGGGCCAATGGCTCATATGAATGTGCTAGTTACTTTGGTTTGACTTATTTAATGGCATATCAACCCCTTATAGGTTATTTAATGCTGAAATTTGATACAAAAAATTTGCTCAGTTTCAAGTAATTATTCCTATCTAATTATAATTTGTTAAAACAGTTATATGGTTTCAAGTATTCCTATCAAATACAAATAATTTTCCAACAGATCCATTTGACCTAAAGATGAAAGCCTAATAGGTACAATCAGACCAGGTCCAAGTGAACCTGGAAATAATGACAATGAAGAGGTGACTTCACACAACCTAGAGTTCAAGAATTCTAATGTATTTTAGTATTATGCCCAAGACATTGGCTGCTTTGGTTTTTCTTGCTGTACACTTGTCTTCAGTTGCAGTTTTACAATGTTGCTAGCTGAGCTCTACTGGTTTGTCAGGTTCTACCAAAAGGAACTAACCTACAGCCAGATCTTTCCAAGATCAGACAAGTATTTCAAAGCTCCAGAAGGTCTTCTTGAAGTTGTCCTTGAAATAGAGCTTCATTGATACAACAGTACACTTGCCATCTTATCAGTTCTCCATAGACAAGCAATTATGGGAGTCTTTTGTTATCCATGTGCCAGACATGTCCAGCCTGACTGATCTGATCAGGATATACATATTGGACATGTTAGTTCAAGGCAGGATCTCTATGTCCATAACCCAGTCTAACCATTTGATCCTTATCAGTTTGTAGAGGCAAACTATGTAGAAGTGATTCAATCTTTGTCTTATTGTTGGAGGTGGTTCATGATTCATAAGCATACGAGAATGTAGTAATCACTACAACCAGGTAAACCCTGAGTTTGGTTTTTACTTTCATGTCCCTTCATCATTCCCTTATTTTGGATCGTAGGTGCCCAAGTGTACTGCTGGCTTTATCAATCCTATAGTTAACTGCTTATATATATTAGTTGAATAAAGAAATCATTTAAAAATGTTTTACATAAAATCAACAAAAGTGATTAATACTGGCCAGTAGAGCAGGATAAACCCTAAAGTAAATAGATGTTTACTTATTCCTTTGAAGCAGATTCATTACTGTCAATTTCATGTATGTAAAAGAAAAGAAAGAAATACAATCTTTAGATGATACTTGCTGATGTTTCTTCTTTCTTTATGTATTTAATTCCTTCTAATTCTAAATTACTACAATGAGGTGATCGAATTGAAACTTTCAAACTAATGGAATTTCTAATTAGGGTAGACATTTTTTTTTTTCAATATTTCTTCTTAAACTGGAAATTTACTGTCAACACAGATTTTAAAGACTACTAACCAATTGGATATTTTGCTAATGGAGTAATATATTTTTGGAACAAATTGCCTAAATCAGATCAAAAACAGAAATAGTGTAAAAAAAATTAAGATTAAATTGGATGATTCCAGAAAAAAATTCAAGAGAGCATTTTTGGGAAACATTAGAATGAATTACTTAACAGAATTTGATCTGAATATAGACATATTAATAGTGTACATGTTATGTGAAAAGATTCTTTTTCCCCCCCAAAGGTTGATGTGGGAAGATAGTAAAAAGGGGAGATAACCAAGGAGGCATAATGATAATACGGTTAGATTTCCATTTAATGCCATTTTTTTAATACATGAAACTGACAGTGATGAGACTGCCTAAGAGGAAGGTGAGTAAACATCCATTCATCTTAGAATATATATATATATATATATATATAGTGTAATGGTTACCATTGTTGGAAATGAGCATGGTGATCCAGGTTCAAATCTCAGACAAGGCTGTTTGCATTTCACAAGGTGCTGGTATCTTTGAGAAAGGTATGAATCCAACTATTCTACATCCACCTATGGGCCACCAGGGCTCTTTAACTTTGATATGGCAATTGGCCTAGGAGAAGGAAAACTCTAAATTGAAACCTGTTAAACTGCTAAAAATTGACCTTGTGTCACATCCTGCTCATACAGAGGGATTGGTAAATATATATATATATATATGTGTGTGTGTGTGTGTGTGTGTGTGTGTGATGTCAAAGGTTCAGTATTATTGTTTGCACACTGGGAAATCTGTAGCATTTGTGCAATCTTTATTTTTTGTGAGTAAGTAATGTCACATACAAGTCTTATGAAGTCCTCCATCAGTTAGTAACTTTAAAAAACAAAAACATTAGTCAGTATTTAAAAATTTTGTTTTTCTTTTCTTAATTCACATAGAAAAGAAAAAGTTATTTTTGAACAAGATAGCCACTAGTGATGAAAAATACATTTATTATACGAATCTAAAATAGATAAAATCATGAATAAAATCAGAACAGCCTTGAATATATCAACTTAGAAGAACTGCTGCAGATTTCACTGTGTTGAGTTGGATTCAAATAAAATTCTTTATCACACATTGCTGGAATGTAGACAAGCTGTTACAATACAATACAACAGTGAGCAACTGGCTCATTTGAATGATGGATTGAAAGAGAAAAAAAAAATTTTCTGAGTAAGTTGACCAGTGGTTTTTACTGCATGACAATAGCTATTTTCATATTCCAAATGCAGTGCAACAAAGAATCAGTGTCAGAATGACCAGTTCTTCTAAAATAAGTGTGTTCTGCATACTAGACATTTTTCAGACTACCACTTGTTTTGCTCCATTTAACATTCTTTGTCTGGTCAGTAGTTCCAACAAATTTAAGATATGGAAAAACATCAAATCAGAGCTAGAATCATTCTATGATTGATTGATTTATGACAGTAAGTCAACCCATCTATGGTTATTTTATGCCTAGAAGTTAGGGAGTTATGTTGATTGTACATTTACATTTTTTGCAGTTTTTAAGGGTCTACCCCCCCCCCACCAAACAATCCTATTAAATAAGAACCATTTTCAAGTTTTTCCTTTGGGTGGGAGATCCCACCTTTCTGTAGAGGATACAGTCAGTGTATTCTAAGTCTTGCTGACAGGGCTGAGAAATATTTTATGATAGAATACACAAATTACTGACATGCCAACCTATCTTGAGTTATTTCATGTCTAGACTTTAGGAAATTGTGTTCACTGTACATTCACATTTATATTTTTTTTAGTTGTTCAAGTGTTTTTTTGCATACAGTCTAATTGAATATGAATAATTTCTTAACAGATCTATTTGACGCATAATGGGACCCTAACAGGTACCACCAATCTAGGTCAGAGTGAACCTGAGAGTAATAGCAATAAATAGGTACTCCTCACTACCAGATACAGTTTAGTATCATACCCAGTATACTGCTGACAAGATTGGGAAACATTTTATGATAGAATACACAAATTACCAACATGCCAACCCATTTAGGATTATTTTATGCTTAGAGGTTAGGGAATTGCATACAATCTATGTTTATATTTACATTTTTTGTGTAGTTAAATTTTTTGCACATTGTTATATGATATCATGTATTCCTATCTAATACAAATCATTCTTAAACAGGTCTATTTGACCCATAAATGGGACCCTAACAGGTACTACCCCCTAAAAGCCAGAGTGGCCCAATGGCAATTAAAGGGCACTCCACAACTGAAGTCTTATCATCAGATGTAGTTTGTCAATACCCAGTATACATACCCCTTTTTTGTGGGGGAATGATCTTACAACTCTGCAGGGGCATACAGTGAGCATATTTTAAACCCCACCAATAGAATTGTATGAGCAGTGAGTTTCAACAAGTCTGTGTGTCCTTGAACATAAATCGAAAACAGTTTCTCCAGGATCTATATTTTTTGTTTTTTTAATATTGATATTTCAAGATCAATCATATGAAAATCCCATTCAAATTTTTATTTAAAATTTTTTTTTATTTTTTTATTTAAGGCATGAAGTGTGTTTGGTGTTTGTATTTGACCATGTGTGCAATCCAACTGTTGCCTGGAGAGAGAAGGGTGTGTTAAGACTGGGAGATTGGTTGTCCCTAGTGAAATCAATGGACTGGAAATGAGGAGAGAGAAAGAGAACAATCCTTCTTTACCTCACACCTCCCTATCTCTCTAAACAAGTAGCACATCAATTAGAGAGAGAGTACGAAGGAAAGAAAAAAAAATAGAAGTTAGAAAATCAAAATTGTCTGTTTATGAGGTTATAGGATTCAAATCAAGTAGTTACAAAGATTGTTGTCAGGTTTGGAGAAAAAAAAGTTATTTTTATAGTTATTGACTAAGATGCTTTGAACTTCCTGAAACAAGCAAGGAAGTCAAAAAGAACACTAAAATGAACTTCATAAAGAAAGAAAGGAAGTCAAAAGAATATTAAACAAAGAAAGCTGAAATATGAGTTGAGTCAATGGGTCCTACAAGTAGAAAACTTTTTTAAAAAATTTTCTTTTCTTAGCAATAAGGTAATGGCAGATTTTCCTTTCTTAGCAGAATAAGGCAAAATTAAATAAAGCAAATGAAAATATAACATATATGAGAACATGCTATTATTTACAAATATAAAATAATAGTTTTAAAAAAATGTCATGGTTGTTAGCATTGGTTGTAGACACTAAACAAGGCATTAAATGGAAGTTTAACTGAATTAGAAGGAATTAATTAAGTACAAAGAAAAGAAACATCAGCAATTTAGCCTTCTTAAGTGTGTTAAATTGTTAATTGTGAAGTAATTAGCAACTTTTGTTGCCTCAATCTAGTTGTGAAGTTTTATTATTCTGATTTGTTTGCTATGAAGAACAGCAGTAGCAGAAAATTAAAGAGGAATGGTAAAAAGCAGAACACAGTGTCTTATTTTAAGATATTGGTCAATATCTTTCAAGGAATTAAAAAAAAAAAACCCCAAAAAACAAACATTTCAAATGTAGAAAGATAAGATTTACAGTTCAGGCCAAGAAAAAAAAATCATTATTCAACAGATTTGCATAAAGAGAAACAGAAGTTTAACTGGTGAATAAGTAAACAATTTACAATTGAGATTTTAAAAAAGTATGCAAGATGAGGCTATAAATAAAGAGAGGATAAACTATGGATAGTAGACATAAGTATGGATACTATGGATTTTAAATCAGAAGTCTCATTATTCAATGATAGACAAAAATACTACAAGTGAATGTTTTTAAGGATTCAGTAAGGTAGATCAACTTTTAGCTCTGTTATTTGGATATTATGAATTTATTATATAACATAACCAGGCTATTGGTCCAATGAGTAGAGTGTTTGCCAATGGTCTGGGAAACCGGGGTTCAATTCCAGGTCAAGTCATACCAAAGACTCAAAAAATGGTACTTGATGCCGCCTTGCTTAACACTCAGCGTTATAAGGTAAGGATCAAGGGTAAAATAGAGCAATCCAGGGAACAAAGTAGTGCCCTCCCCTACACCTCGGTGTAGTAGCTATTGAAAACCTTCACGAAGGTCACCTACTTTTACTTATATAACATAAAAGAAAAATAATTTTATATTTCAACTAAATATTGCTAAGTTTTTAAAAAGAAGTTTTAGTTTTACTGAATTGCTTGAACAGTCATTACATACAGATCAAAGTCAAAAGAGTTTGTATTCCAGAGATATCTGATATAAAAGTTTCAGTCACTTATTAATTATGTTAATGAGGTGAAATAATCATCTAATTTATATTCATTCTATTGGAATATACTTCTTTCATATACCTTAGTCTCACTAGAGAGTAATATACTTCTTTCATATACTTTAATCTCACTACAGAGTAATATACTTCTTTCACATATCTTAGTCACACTAGAGAGAAATGAGAAATTCCATTGTTATGATAACAGTTAGAGACTCTCTTCTGGTAGACATAAAATTTTGTCATGTTAAAATTGATAAATAAAATTTTATAGACTCTTATTAGTGAATTGTGAAGGCAGAACTTTTTTTTAATCTGTGAAGCTCACAGATCTGTATTCAAGAAATACTGTGTTAAAAAAAAATCTTAAAACTTGATAATTAGAGTTTGATGTAGAGATATATTTATATATTAAAATTACTTCATTATAATTGTTATTCTTTATAAGAATAAAACCAGGTAGGTGATTTGTTGTTTCCTTTACTAAATGTTATCAATTTAATCTAATATTTAGAAAATATGATAAAAAAGAAAAGAAAAGGAAATTTAAAAAAAAAAAAGTTGTTAATTTCTTATAATGCAATTGTAAAATTAAATATTGCTATGATTAGACAGTAAGGTTAAACTAATATTTTATATTATTCCTATCATTAATATATTTACTATAAAAGTTTGTTTTTTTTAAATGAAAAGAACTTTTATGAAAAATTTTCTCAAATTGTAAAATATCAGGAGTAAAAAAATAACTTCTCATGAGGTCATTCAATAAATAAGGGGAATTTTTTAAAGGAACATTGTTTACAAAGCACATTTTTCAAGGAAATAAATAATGATGGGTGCTTTTATGCTCCAGAAGAATGTCAGCATCACCTTCTTTAATGATCACTGGGCCTGGAACATTTTCTTTACTGGAGAGTCAGTGTGTTTCCACTTCATGGACTGTTTTTTTTCGACTCAGTTTTATCACGGCAAACCCATGTTTAGCTCATTTGTAAACATTTTTTAGATTAAAACATGCTTCTCTGCATACATTACATATTTTTCAGTAAATTTCATATGATTTGAATTTCTCAGCCACCAAAAATTTGATGACAGACCTCTATTCAAGCCTGGAGCACTCTGATTAAAATGCCACCATTTTGAATAGCCTCAGAACAGATAATTCTAAACAATGCAGAGTTTACACTTTGGATTCTTTCTCTCTTCTTTAGTTTCTTTTTGCTTCTATTTTATTCTCTCTTCACTTTCTTCTTCCCATGCTATCATAATAGAATTTCCCATTATTTTGTAGTGAGACTAGAGTGTGTAAGTGCTGAATATAGTCATGTTGTTTGTGTATATATAAGTAAATATTACTGTATGGTTGCACTACTTGAAGTTATAAAAAAAAACCACCTAGAAAAAAGCTAGATGGGAACTACACAAGGATACTCCATGCTGTTTTGAATAAATCATGGAAGCAGAACCCAACAAAAGAGCAACTGTTTGGCCATTCACCTCCCATCTCACCAAGTAAGACATGCTGGGCACTGTTATGTTCTTCAATGGACACACCAGTATTGGCCAACTAGCAAAAAACTTACATTTCACAGCTTTGTGTGGATACTGGATGCCATCTAAAGGAATTACCAAGAGTGATGCTAGATAGGGATGGATGGCAAAAAAGAGTCCAGATAATCTGTGTTGTCTGGCCACTTTGATGACGATAGCTATATTTCTTTTATTCTTTAAAAGTAAATTAAGAGCCTAATAAACAAAATTAATCGATCTCCCAATACTATTTTACTAATCTAATTATAAAAGGTTAAATCCAAGAATAAAAGATATATAAAATAGTTATTTGCTTTTTTTTCAACTGCTAACTAAAATATTCTTGATTAAATGTTAAATGAGTTACCTCTAATTAATAAAAAAACAGATGAGGAAAATAGTAAGTAGTATCCAAAATATTTCTCTTTTTTTTATATGGGCCTTTACTTCAAAGCTTATTTCATTTAGACATTTAAAAACTATAACTTCAAATTACAACCAAAAATATACAACCTTTGGGCACAAGTATTCAAGTTTTACTGTAATAAAATACATTAAACTAAAAAGACTAATGAAATTAAATGATAATGCATGTAAAAAGATTACACTTATTTTTTTTCTATTTTAATTGATTTCTATATAAATTTATACTTAGTATTTGTGTTTGTGAATATTAAAAAAAATATCAATATTAGGGGGAAAAATTAATATAAAAAACATCATTTGATATTATTTAAAATTAAATTATGTTAAATTTATTTGAAACAGAGGGAGTATAATCAAAGAATAGAATAGTTTGGATGCTAGCTCTTCCTATCACTTCTCACTTTCATTGCTGAATTTTCCTAATTAAACTGAATTAGACAGAAAAAGAATAAAATTAGTTATTTCTTTTTGTAAATGGATTTCTTTTTAGATTTATCAACAGGATTTTTGCTCATATTTATTAAAATAAAACCAAACAATTAGAAATCAATAATACCAAGCAAATATTTATAAAAATGAAATTTTAAGAATTAATATGCAAATTAGCCTTCTCATTCATACTTGTAAACAACTATTTGGTTGTATATATAAATACAGTTACATGTTATTAGTCAATAGAATTAATAATATAAAACAATTTTATTAATTTATTAAATAAAAATAAAATCATGTAGAAAGTGACATAAGAAACTGAAGGAATTGTGATGATGGTAAAGTAATTTTAGTTACAGACAAACAGACAGATACATAATCTCTATTATAATAAGATTATCAAATAATATCTGAAACAAAAGGTATTGAGATTTTGGTAATTTTGAAACAGGATTCATGACACAAATGGAAATAAAACAAAATCTGGTTGAATATTGCCTAAAACAGGTTTAAGCATTTTAAGCATGGTGATTTGTTTCTTGAAATAAATAGAGTCCCCTAAGCTGAATTAATTTGGATTTCAAGTACAACAGGGAAATGGAAATAGAAAATTGACACCCTTCATTTTTTTAATCTTAACTAATTCAAGTTTTTTTAAAGTATATTCTTTCCTTTTCTTTTTTTTGGTTTCTTGCTTAAGCTGAAATAAGTGACAAATTAAAAGATGAATTCATAATAATTTATTAAACAATTTTAACTTTTAAAATAAAGGTTTCGGGTTGATAGGAGGGAAGCAGAATTGTGCAAATAGCATAGTTTTTAAAAGAACCAATAATGTTCCAGAAAATTTTAATGCTCTGAGAATAATGTTTGAGAAATATTTTTAGAGTTAAGAGCCATTTTAAGTCATTTTTCATAAAATGAACACATTAAAATAGACCAGGGCCTGAAATATTATTTAAACATCCTGAAAAATGATGAGATGAAGTTTTCTTTCATATTTTCCAGTTAGCGTAGAGAAATATCAGTTTGTCTATTTTCTGTGATGGATATTGTGATACATATGGTATCATGAACAATGTATCACAACACATATTGTATCCTGACTGTATCATTATATATATATATATATATATATATATATATATATATATATAGATAGATAAAATATTTAAAAAATAAACAACTGATGACAAAGAGGTTAAGATTTTTAGACTTATTTGCTTAAAGGCCACTGCTGACAACTTAATTTCTTAGTTATTGATAGAAATTATAAATAAAGTGAAAAACCCTATAATTAACAATTAATATTTCTCTTCCTTGAGAGATTGTACTATTTAAGTTGAAAATTATATTAGAAATTAATTTTTCTTTCAGAGTATTTTAACACTACTGACCAAACAAAAATCTCAAAATGATTTTTCATTTTTTGTCATGGCACACACAAAAATCAGATCTTTAATATAGAATCATATTTCAAATTCTTAGTTATTTTAAGGTCACCAATATTTTTCTTCAAGATTCTGATAAACCTGGCTTTAAGATATTCTTATCATATACTTAACATAGTCATTAAAGTTAATTTCTTAAATTACTTACCTTTAATTAAACTACTTTGGTCACTCAAAGTTAAATTTGTGAAACTAGGAATAGCTTTGGCAAAGTTCACAAATCGCCGAATGCTTTCCTCCATAGATTTAGCATATAGTTCCATCAAATGAAGTCTGTTGTCAAGATCAATGCCAGTACTGTGGTAGAAGGAGTCAAATTCTTCTTTGGATATTGTTGGTAAACTCCCAAATACTGATTCTTTCAGTTTATATTGCTCCTGTAAATTAATTTAAATTAAAAAAGGAAAATAAAGAAAACAAAAATTAAACAAGCAAAAACTAAAAGTAAGAAGAAAAAATTGTTTTTCTTCTAAAAATATTGCCTGCCTAAATATGCCTTGTTAAACATAAATTTAAGTTAAAAGCTTCAAAGGTAGAAATTTAATGTTTAATGATAAAATTTGATTACAAAGTTTTTCAACCTAAATATAACACATCATTCAATAAGTCCCAGGCCTAACTAATAAAACAACTTTTAGGCAAAATTTAACTTTATTCATCCACAGTCTCCTTCTAGGGTGATACACTGATTACAACACTTCTCTAACAATTCCTTGCCTTTTTTGTAGAAGGATTTGTGTTTGGCCACAAAATACGCCTCAGTTTCTGATATCACTTTTTCATTGAAAACAAATCTCTTTTCCTAGAGCATTCTTTTGAGGCCTGCTGGGAGACAGATCTGGAGAATAGAGTGGGTGCAGAAACAATTTGAAGTGCAATTCATGTAGTTTTACCATTGCTGCGATTGACTTGTGACATGGTGCATTGTTTTGATGAAAGATCACTTTTTTCTTCATTTGTGGCCATTTTTGGCAACTTCTTCCTTCAAACGCACCAATAATGCTATATAATATTCGCTATTGATGGTTCTTCCTTTCTCAAGGTAATTGATGAACAAAAATACCTTGCACATGCCAAAATATGAAAGCCAAAACCTTGCCTGCTGATGTTTGTGTCTTTGGTTGCTTTGGATGGCTTTCACCTGCTGCTGTCCACTCAACTGACTGTCGATTTGACTTCAGAGTGAAGTGGTGGATCTAAGTTTCATCACATATTTACGCAAAAACTCCTTTTTGTTGCATTGAAACAGTTGCAAACAATTGTCGACGCATTGTTGTTTTTGATAGACAGTGAGCAAACATGGTACCCACTTTAAACACAGCTTTCTTATTGACAAATGTTCATGCAAAATAGTGAATACACTGGCTTCTGATATCTTCAACTCCTTTGCTATCTCACGCAACTTCAATTTATGATCAGTCAAAATGAGTTTGTGAAGTTTTTTGGTGTTTTCTGGGACAACTGCTGAATTTGGGTGACTTGAGTGTTTAGCATCATTTGTATCTGTATGACCGCATTTAAAGTCAGCATACCACTTCTTAACCATTGTTTCCAATGGACCAGAGTCCGAATAACACTTATCAAGCCATTGCTTTGCTTGAACAGTATTTTTTCCCCATCAGAAAGCAATGCTTTATCAATACATGAAATTCAGATTTTTCCATTGTTTTGAAAATTTGCAACAGTAGCTTCACTTAAATTACTGTAATTTGTAAACTAATACTCCGATTGAGAACAAATTTTGACATGTGCCACTTGCAGGTTAGTACTTTATAAAAATCATATGGATTTTTTTATTAGTGGCGCCATCTATATGTCAGGCCTGGGACTTATTGAGTGATGTGTTATTAATAATTTATTTACAGAGTCATGGCAGTGGACAGATGGTATTAAAACAAAAATCGGCTTTACAGGCACCTAACTCAAGAAGAAAAAAATGAATAAATAAATAGAGAGAGAGATAGAGAAAGAAAAGAAAAATACAATATACACCAGTAAGAAAGATGTGTGCCTGTATAATATATTATCATTATTGTATAAAAAAAATACTGTGCACAAATATTTTAACAGAGAATAGACAAAAAATATCATTACAGTGACATGAAAGATATTTTTTAGTGGTCTGTACCCACATGTAATTAAGGTTTGTAAAATAGGTTTATTTTAACACTATGATGATATTTAATTTTTCATCTTTTTTAAGTAAAATAATACGATAAATAAAATGAAAGAGAATAAAATAAAATTGTGCAAGTAGAATTTTTCCTACTGGCAGTTTTCTAAAAATAATTTTTTCAATATTATCTTTTACCCATAATTGGGTGAAAAATGTTTTTTTGGAGATTAAATAATTTAATTAAAAATTCTATCTAAAAATAAATATTTTGATGAGTTTTCATTAAATTCTACAGTTCCTAGAGACACACAAAAGCATCAGAACCTCAGTGGGGGAAAAAATAGAAAAATTTAAAAATTTGCTAAAACTAACTTGGTTTAATACTTTAAATAAAATTCTCTACAAGGTGACATGGATTTCATTAAAATTGGTTGAGTTTTATAAAAAGTTATTACAAAAGTAAAACTATCCATCATCTCTTTGTACAAAACTTTACTCAATCATATTGCACTAACATGTGTGTCACACACACACACACACATATATATATATATATATATATATATATATATCAATGAGACTAGTATCTGAATATAAGGATGATGCTCTTCTTGACAGTTTAATTTAATGTAATATGATTGCAAAGTTCTGGGGGGAGAGAGAGAGAGAGAACATTTTTTTTTTATCTGATAAAGTGTCTATGAGACATCTCTAGCAATATTAGAGTCAATAATACAAGAGGAACTAATACTGAGAACACAGTAGGGCAGGAATATACAAATTTATAACTTGAGCTGGATGAAAAATGATCATGTGCATGTAATTTGAAGGATGTATGCATGATAAGGACATTTACTCTGATCAAAAATCTATAAAAAAGAAAAAAAGAAAAGAAAAGACATTGACTTATTAGGTTAGAAAATTTAACGACTACAGTAGAGAAATAGTGAAGAAAAGTAATGCCTATTCAGGAAAGGTAAAATCTATAACTGAATGAACATATTTATACTTCTTACATATATATATATATATATATATATATATATATATATATACATACTTTGTCATATTTATAAATAAAGAATATTGAATATTGGTGGTAGAAAATGTATATCTAAGTTGGGATAGTGGAGATATAGAGTTCAATGATCACATAGATAAGAAATGGAGTCACAAACACTGTTGACTAAATCTATGCTATTGTAACATATCAACTCTTGTAGGTTATTTAATACCAAAGCTGATTTATATATATATGATTCTTAAACAAATGGCTTGAATGTAACATTTTTAAACGAGCTAGAGCTCATTTATTTGCACACAGTTAAATGGTTTCAAGTACTGCTACTTATTGTTTGCACACAGTTAATGGTTTCCAGTATTGGTATCTAACACTAATAGTTCCATAGTTGCACACAGATGGTTTCAAGTATAAAACAGTTCTAACCAGCTCATTGACCTAGTGGGTAGAATGTTCGCCAATGATCTGGGAGACCTGGGTTCAATCTCAGGTCGCATCATACCAAAGACTTTAAAAATGGTACTTGATACTTAGCAATATAAGGTACGTATCGAGGGTAAAGTGGAGCAATCCAGGGAAAGGATTAGTGCCCTCCCCTATACCTCGGTGTAGTAGTTATTGAAAAGGGAGCCTTCTGGTCACCCACGACTATGGTTGCCAACTTTACTTACAACTAGTTCCATAGATGGGACCCTGACAGGTACTACCACTTCTAAATATTATTAAGCGGGTCTTAATTATAAAAAGAATTTTATCATATCCTCCACCAAAATAAAATGGAGTACTTTAACTGGTTATAGTCATATAAACAATTTTCTCAGCAGATTAAAATTTTTACACTTAAATTACATGAGGTAGAATATATGTGTACTTGTAAAATGGAATTGCCAGGGGTATAAATATCAACAGATAAGCATTATATGTAGATAACATCTATAAGCATCTAAAAAGTAAAAGTGTGAGAATATTTAATCACATGCCTTCAAGTGTAATTTTCAACAAACGGTCAGTTTTATGAAGGGGGAGGGAGATGCATGTATGTATGCACAAGCAAGGCTAAAAATAGTCCCAATTCCCATGACCAGTGTCATGAGGTCTGGGCATACCCTACTCTCCTGAAGAGAAGAACATAGCTGAGAAGAGACATGGACAGACAGCAAACTCCAATCCTAGCCTGAAAGTGTATGTGTGTGTATAAAGTAGAATTATGTGCATGAACAGACAGATATACACATAAAATGATATGAACTAATATTCATTGTTAAACTATGTATAGTGCTAATAATAAAAATGAAACCCACACTCAGATTTTTACATGTGCACACAAATTATCTCAATCAACTTTTCTATTCATCTCAGTTATATCGATTTCCTTCTGTCCACATAACCCTCTTTCTCTCTCATATATATATATATATATATATATATATATATATATATATATATATATATATATATATATATAGAGAGAGAGAGAGAGAGAGAGAGAGATCTTCTTGTTTACTTTTATTTCAGCCTCTTCATATCTCTTGAGCTGTTGTATCTATCTAGCAACATCAGACTGTTTGAATCTATCTAGCTATCAAATATATGCCAACTTGTATATGTATGTATCTATATACACCTCTTCATATCTATCTAGCTATCAATATACACCTGTTCATATCTATCTATCAATATATTTTTCTGATTTGATATAAGACTACCATGCTTTTTCACTGCACAATGGACCAATGCCTTCTCCCCACTCTTTCAAGAAAAAAAATCCTTTTCCTGAAAACAAGCACAAATGCATTCATTTTTTTTCTTTTCTTCTGGCCATTTATGTTTGCTTTTGGAAAGCTGATATACATTATAACACACACACACACACACACACACAATACTAAAGAAAAAAAAATAAAAGGATTTATTAAAAAAAAAAAAATGAGAATTTAGGAAGAAAGAGAAAAGTAGACAGAAAATATAGTGTAGTTCATAATAAAACACCTGGAAGAAAATATTTGGATCATTCAAGTAATTATAGCAGTAGTGATAGTCATAAAGAGATCATAATATGAAAAGGATATGCTGGTACATTGATATCTGTATGGGTTACAATATGTAAGATATCATTTCTTTTGAATTCCTGTGGGGAAATTTGAACACTGCTACTTCAGTGATTCTTTTAATTTTTAGTAAAAAAAAAAACAATAGAAATTGGAATACCACAGATTTTGTATTTTGTTTGTACATTAAATATACAAAGAATGAAATGTAGTATCATATGATACTGAGGGTCAATACTTGGGTTTTAAGCAGTTTTTCAAATGCTTTCAGCCAGCCCCCAAAAAGGAACGACTTTTTTTTTGGAAGAGTTAAAGAATTTTAAGAAATACTATTGTGACACTATAAACACTTGTCTCTAGATGCACATATTTAGGGGCAATAACGTATATAGATGCAAGCATACCTGTATGGGTATTTATAAGTATAGGTATAGCATATATGCATGTACTTGGATGTGTGTGCATAATAGTAAAAAAGTGGTAGCTAAACAAGTTGGGAGCTCAACAAATTTTAAAAGATAGATTGTAAAATAGAAAGAAAAGGATTTCTAATAATAAAAAAGGAGAAAGATTTCTTGATATCAATAAAATGTCTTTAGTAAATGGGTGGCCAAAGTAGAAAAAGCATGGGTTTTTGTCCAGAAGTTAAAGTCCAGCAGTTAACAGCAGAATGAAAGGGAAAGGGTGTGTGTTTGGGTTTTCTACTCATTGTTCATTAAAGCTGAGGTTGGCAGTTTGAATTAAAGGCAGTTCTTGGACAGTTGGCTGTTGGATACAGCAAAAGAGGGCTGCCAGACTTAGCTAGAATACTTCTTTCCCTCTTGCATCCATACCAATATAGTCTGCTTGACTTAGGCTGAAAAAGCTAAGTGTCACACATGCTGTCCCAGGATTGCTTCAAGAGAAGCTGTGACACCATTGTTAAGGTGTGCTGACAGCTTGGATTCCCTTCATTTTCTCTATATGTTCCTATCCACCACTGTTCTTAGTGAGTTGTCTACATGGCACCCAGTGTCCATACAAAGCTGATGTATGAAAGTTTTTGTTTTTCAGCCAACACAAGTGTGTCCATGTATAGGTGTCCATAAGGGAATGATGCTTATAACTTCGTCTTTGTTTCTCCAGCAGTGCCCAGCATTTCTTGTTAGTCAGCTGTTTTATTGGGTGCAGCTTACAGGAAGTATCCAAAGTCATTAAAAAAGATGGCTGTATCTTATTCTCAACTTTGTTTCTTTTTCTTTTGTGGAACTGAAATAGCTTTTATGGTTTCAACCAAAACTGGTGACCAACTTCTTTTTAAAAATCAAACACATGATGAGGACGTCAGGCTGTGGATTAATATTATCACACTATGTTAAGGGTGTTGAAATATTAATATGTTGAAAAGCATGTTTGTAGCAGTCACTTTTTGATCAAGCTGAGAACTTTTCAGCAGCCCCAAAGGGTAATATATGTACATTTATATAAGAAAAAGGCAGAGGAGAAATAGTTGGGACATTTGAAAAAGAATCATGAAGTAAATATTTCTAAATCTAGGGTATCCTTGAGCTATTTGAATGACCTTAATATAATAATAATAATAGCTATTTGGTAGGAAATAACTCTAAAACATTTATTTCTAGTCCATGGGTGATATTACTCTTGGGTTGGTTACATGATAGGCAACAGAAGAAATACACCAGGGACTGTACATTTATCTTAAGATAAAACTGTTATTAATTCTAATTTGTGTTTACCAATATTCTTTACAATGATTCCGCAGTCCAGAGCTTTAACCATTACGCCATGAGGACACCCACCCAATATTCTTTAGATCAAAACATTCTTCATGCGTACTCATTTCTAACTGATGATGCTGAAAATATCTCTGGATAGAAGAGAGAGAGAGGAAATGAAGGAAGAGGGTCCATTTCTTTGTCATTGACCAATCTAACACAAGGTATGGTACATATTTGTAATCCAGTGCTGATACTCAGTTCATTTTCACATCTTTCACCACTAGATGATATTCTTAGCCACACTTGGATATCATTTTACAAAAAAGAAAATATATAAAGCTCCTAGTATGCTTATCTCCTAGACTTGAAAAATTTCTCTTAAATATCTGATAGGTTTTTTTCCCATAAAATGTTTATATATTAAAATTATATACCATTATATATTGCTAATAAAGATTAACACTACTATTTGTCACTTAGTGGTCCCATAACCTGGTTTGGTTGTATGGGTACAACTCATGCGGCATCTCTTGGGCAGGAATAAGCAGACAGAGCCCATTTCTCTCCAAGTTTACAGCTAGTTTGAATTCAGAATTTTCCTTACCAAGGTTAAAGAGCTCAGCCTGCCTTACTATTTGCCCATACAAATCAGCATCATCATCAAGTCAGGCTGATAGCACAGATTCCTTTTACTCTCTCTCTCACAATCTGTCCCTATTGTCAATCATTCCTGGCAGGTCCTCTAGACTGAATCATGTCAGCACAGAACTGATGTAAGTCCTTACTGGTTGGCCAACACTAGTACATTCATATGTAGGAGTCTATAAGAGAATGTCATTTATGAGTTCATCCTTATTTCTCCAGCAGTGCCCAGTATGTCTTGCTCGTTTTACTTGGATGGTTTGTGAGATAGGAGGTAAGTGGCTGTACAGTTGCTGTTTTCTAAAGTGCTGTTTCTAGGATTTGTTCAAAATAGTACATAGAACGATTGTGTAGTTCCTATCTAGCTTTCTCTACATTTGTTTCTTTAAATTTCAGGTGGTGCATCCAGGCAAGTATACTGACACAGTCCCAAGGTGAGTCAAAAGTCCAGGTAGTGCATTCAATTAATATTTTACTGATCATGTAAAAGCAATTTGACACAGATATATAACCAATCCCTGACACATGAAGGAGAGTGAGACATTGCTGGATTCAAAAGATAAAATAATTTGAGCAATGCTGTCATATAAAATTAATGTTTTATGCTATTCTAGTCTCTAGAATAGACATAGAAAAAAAAAAGAAAAAACCTCTAAAAGAATTAGAGAAATTAGAATTACCAGCAGAAATTTGACAGGAATAATATCTCCCTTCAATGTTCAACTTTAGTGCCTTCTAAGAATCAATTCAAATCAAAAGGAAACTAAAAAATTAAAACTCAATGTCAAAAATTTTTTAAAAAATAAATGTTAAAGAGAAAATTTTACAATTACATTCTCAAAATTGATTGCCAAATCTTATGTTAATTTTGTATATAAATACTGATACATTAAACTTAAAGCAAATTTTATGTTCATTGAGATAGCTTCTCATAAAAAAAAGACATTTTAGAAAAAATAAGTATTCCACTGTTTTTCTGATTATAACTAAAGTTAAGATTAAGATATTTTAGTTATTTGCAAATTTTCCTATCTAACATGGTTAAAAAAAAGAAAAAAGGGGAGGATCATAAGCTAAGTAGAGAGTCTATAACTGGTGAATCTTGCTGTGAAAGAAGTTTCAGCATAATGATATGAAATTATCAAAAATGTTTAAATTAAACAGAATTTTAAAATAAAATAAAATGGAAATTTATACACAATGGGATAGAGAGTAAAGGCTAAACTGAAAAGAGGCTTGATAAATTTAATGAGTGTGAAGTAGTTTTTCATAGATCAATGGAACAGGTGATGAGGGGAGTGGAATGGATACCAAGAGGGGAGAGAGATATATATAGCAGCAGCACAAGATGTCACAGATAATAGTTATTAAGAAAGAGGAGTAGTTGTAAAGTTGTATGTAGATATTTTCTTTTTTCATTTAAATCTGGGCATTAATGAAAAAGAACATTTTTTTTTCTTTCTAAAAACAAAAAAGACAAAAAAACAATGGTTTTAATGGAATCAACATCTAAGTCTACAGATAAAGTTAATCAGTATTGTAATCCATGGTATTTTGATTGTTGGAAAGGAGATGGGTGTTGCCAAACAGTAACAAGCTCACTGAAAGGATATGAAGAAGAGGAAGCTAAGCAATCTTAGTGTAGGCCACAGACTGATATAGAAGAGGACCTCAGTTTCTACCCTCAAGTCTTTCTTTGATAATGGTAAAAGGTTGAGGGACTGAGCCAAAATCCAAGTCATTTATAAATCGTAGAAAAAATAGTCTTACCAGTAATAGTAAAATTAGTAATATAGTGTAGTAATAGTAATCATATTATAAACCATGATAATAGCTAATAATAATAAGTGTAGAAATACTAATAATTGTTGTTGTAGAGGGAGCAATAATAGTCACCTGATTTTTCAATGCACCGATACTTTTATAGGCTATACAATACCAAATATCATTTGAGAAGTTCCTTCTAGTTTTAAAAAAAATACAGAAAAATGCTTATCCCTGTATGATATTGAACAGATAAGACAAGAGAATATTCTTTCTTGTATCTTCCTTAATTTGGAAAAATGTAATGATAATCTTGATATGCAGAATTATGATAACATTTATAACAGTAGCATTGCACTTAACAGTAACCATTGAGAGAGGTACAGTGGCAGTAATAGTGGTAAAAATTGGGATACAGTTGGAGCAGACCAGTATAAATCATAATAGCCACATTAGTAATTGTTATGATTATCTCAAAGTAGTTTGACTCTTTGAGTAATGTATTTCCAAAACAGAAGATGCTTATCTATGAAATGAACAAAAAAGGAAGAAAACACATTTTGTTATATCATTACCTTTCTTACTTTCTCATTTTGTGTGTGCATATTATATATATATATATATATATATATATATAATAGAGAAAGATTTTATTCTTGTAACAGTTCTAAAAAAAAAAACAAAAAAAACGTGGGGATCACAGAATAATTATGATCACAGAATAATGGGGGGGTATTTTTGGTTTGGTTTTATGGCATATTAACCTTTGTAGGTTATTTAACGCCAAATCCATTTTTATGTAAATAATCTGTTCTATTTAAAACAATTCAGTTTAGCATAAGTACACAGTTTAATTGTCAGAAACATTTCTATTTCAAACTATTCAAGCAGTTATATGTAACAATTCAGTTAAGTGTAAATACAGTTTTAATGTCAAAAAACAGTTCTATTTCAAATAATTCAGTTAAGCATAAGCACTCAGTTTAAATGTAAGTATGGTTTAATTGTCAAAAGCATTTCTATTTTAAGCTATTCAGTTTACTCAAACAATTCAGTTTAGCATAAGTATGCCGTTAGTTCTATTTAACCTATAGTTAGGACCCTTTTCAGGTGCTACCACTCCGGGCCAGAGTGAACCTGGGAGCAATGGCAATGAAGGGGTATTCTGCATTCCCCAAAGCTCCAGCATTGCTGGAACCTCACCATCAGATTGTTTAGTGTCATATCCAGGACACTCGTTCGGGGGGGGGGGTCTTACCCCTCTGCAGAGAAGCAGTTGGTGTATTCTACAGCCCCAGCCGACTGGGCAAGGGGCATTTTTAGTTTTCCTTCATTTTTAGTATTTTTTTCTTTCATTTTTAGTTTTTCTTATATATCAATTAACTCATGTTGAACAATTATACTTTGGATTTGAAAAAGTAAATAAATATAATATCAAAAATAAAAAATTCCAAAAGTTGAATTGCAGTGCAATAAACATAATCACATTTTGCTTTTATTAATAAATAATGTAAAATAAATTGATTGAAACAATGAGGAGAAGGATTATATTTCTAGATCTGGTAGTCTATGATTATTACACACACACACATAACATCATACATAGACACATTTATTGGCTTTATAAGATTAACTAAATAACACATCCAAATATTGCATCATATCCAATTCACTGGAATTATATTTAGGATGCTGGTCATTGAAGTCTTAAACTATACAGATAGTATGGGAAGTTGTCTAAAAATTGACTTTGTTGTCATAATAAAACTTGGCACACCAAGTTATTTTGCAACTATGTTTCATCATTTTGAAGTCAGAAAAATGTTATATTAGAATTTAATGAAAACTGCAAAAAAAAAAAAAAAAAAAATTGGGGGGATTTTACTTCAAACAATTTATTTTATGTCACTGAATAAATATCTTATTTGTTTCACAGCCGATTTTCCCAAATTTAAAGTTCTATAAGTATGTTAAAATAATTATAAATATATATTAAATTTTTAAATTTTTTTTCTTATATATATTAGGAAATAATTTTCATTCCAGAAATGGATATACTACATCACCAATTCATTTTTCTTCACTTCTCTTACAATTATTTTTAGAAATATTTCAAAAACTTCTATAAAACATTTTTTCCTGTCAACTTTTCTCCTGACAACGAACTAAGGTTGAAACTAAGACCGAGGAGCTACAATCTAATCTTAGGCAGAATGCACAAATACTACATTGATCTTAGGTAGAAGTGCTAATCTATGTAGTATATAAAAAATATTTAATTTCTAATAAAAATTCAAGAGAAAGATTTAAAGAACTTTTAAATCCAAGTTTGGAAATAAATACTAGCTTGAACACCCATTTAACAGTTAAACTTATGTAATTGGAAATCACTAATGATAAATTATAATAGTTTTTGTGGTCTCAATACACTACATCACTGATGTTTTAAAATACATATGCATCTTAACATTCAAGGAGTATTATCATACTAGAATTTTCTCTAAGTAAAAGTAATATGACACCAATAAAGTGTGTATTTTGTAAAGTATATTTGATCATGTTAGAACAAAATTTGAATGAGTTTTTTACTCAATATTTTTGTGAGTTTTATGAGTTCAAGAGCTAAGCATTCAAGGGGTTAAAAATGTTATATGGTAAAGAATTTTTGATTCTGATTAGGTTGATTGATTGACTGGTTGATTTTAATGGAATGTCAAACTGCCTGGGGTTATTTTTAGGGAATTCCATCCATTGTACATTTATATTTTTGTATAGTTACTTAAATTTTTTGCACATGTTATATGATATCAAGTATTCCAATCTGATACAAATAATTTGCTAACAGATGTATTTGACCCATAAATGGGACCCTAACAGGTACAACCACTCCAGGTCAGAGTGGACCTGGGAATAATGGGAATGAAGAGGGCATTACACACCCACCACCCAACTATCAGGAAAATACAGAGTATATCATAAACTAAAGTTCTGCAGTAATTTTAATTATAGGATTATCACTAGTGGAAGTACTTATTTATGGTTGGTAAGAGGTCATGACTTGGATTACAGTCAGTTATTTTAACATCTTTGTTATCAATCAAAAAATTTCATTGAATGGTTACAAAAACTACTTGTTACTATAAAAGATAAATCCACAATTAGTTTATGAAGTTAATATTGTTCTATGAAAAATTTCAGGGTATTTTGAATGGAAATGTTTTTTTTTTTAAGTGAGTGACACATAAGATGTTCATTGATTTAAATTTTTGTTTTTGTCTGAATTGTTAGTCCTAACTAAGCAATAATGCTACATATTGATTTTACATCTGCAGTTTAAAGAACTACTTATAAATCTAATTTGTAATGTTAATTTGTTAATATCTATTTTAGTTAGACAGACTATTAAACTTTTTTTTTAAGTTTGGAAATTCAACTTTTTTTTTTTTTTTTTTACAGCAACATGATTATTATTTATTGTTAGAGACCCTCTCATAATAAGAGCTAATAACTCACTATGAAGAAGATTTTTTTTCTTCTTTTTTAAAAAAAATTAAAACCGTGTCTTACAGGTCCAATAAATATGTATACCAAATTTAGTAATTCTACATGAAACTATTTGGTCATCTTTGGAGAATGGACAAATAAACCCTTCCTAGTTGTTAATATAAAGATACTTTCAATCAAGTAATAATTCTATGAAAAAGTCTTTTTGAGGAAGCAGGATGATACTTGTGTTTCAATGTTATAGAAAACAGAATCATATTTTCTGCACGTACAGAAATACTACTACTGAAATAAGTGCAAAGAAATAAATTGTATTACAATAATAATATACTCACATAATATTCTGTTTGTCTCTTTTTTATTTCTTCTTTATCAAACATTGTATCTTGTCCATAAACTTTGTGTGCTTTGATGATAACACAGATCAAGTATTCAATTTCTTTGATATGGTCCCAATTCTCAGGGCTAGGGCTGGGGTATGCCTCAGCTTGTTGTAACCGTTTCACTTCTTGAATGTCTTTGGTACGTTTTTCCAGTGTATATCGGCCTGTCTTTATAGCTAAGAAAAAAAAAAAAAAGAAAGACAACAGCATTAATATTACAAATAAATAGTTTCAAAAGATTCTTTGAATAGGGCAGAAATCTATTTTAAAGACACTTTTTTTTAACTGAGTAAAAAAGTTGATTAAGGATTAAAATTAAGATCTGTAACCAGTAGAAATATCTGACTGAAGACTTCTTTGTGTGTGTGTGTGTGTGTGTGTGTATATATATATATATATATATATATATAAAGAAAGAAAGAAAAAAGAAAGCCTTTTTTTATAACTAAATTTCTAATTTGGACAATTAATCTTTCAAGGTCTAAATTAATTTTCTTTACATAAGAAATATTTTCAGTCAGACATTTCTACTGGGTTAAAATTCTTAATTTCAATTACTTACCAACTTTTCAAATTAAAAGATTAAGTGTACCCAATAAATTGGTGACCTCTACAATATTTGCAATGTGAAAAAAAAAACCTAAAAAAAATAAAAACAATCAAAATAAAGTTGAATAAGTGCATTCAGTACTTTTTATGAATACTTGCAAACATTTGCTCAATCATTAGTGAAAGAATTCATGTACACTTAATATCTTTAAAGGTTCTTTTTTTTATTACACTTATCCTGTAGTAATAATTATATATTAACATTTATGCTGCAATCTGAGAATATGGAAAAAGAGAACATCAGTAATTATTACAAGCTAACAAGCAAGTGTGTCTTAAATGGTCTTGTTAATCCATTTTAATTGCTTTAAAGCATAAAATGAAACAAGAATTGAATTCTTTAACTATTCCTAGTTTTAATCGTAAAACAAACATTAACTGACTTAATTTCTTCAGATTTTTTAAGATTTGTTTCTTATTAAGATTATGCAAAATTACAGGAAATTATTATACAAATAGATTTATGGCATATAACCACCTTTCAGTTTTAAATTATGTATTCTATCATAAAAGAATAATTCTAGTTTTGAGTGCAGTATGGAGCAGAAACACGAGACAGTCTGAAGGTTACAAGGCTGGAGAATATGTTGCATATGAAAGAACTATCTCAGCTTCATGATTCATTGTTGTGTTACATTTGTAATATGAAGACAGGCATTGCCTGCAAGGTAAAAATCATAGGTCAACTTTCTTGCAAAAAAAGAAAAAAAAAGTACTTTTGGTTCCTGTACAGGATTCAAACAAGCCAATTGCTCATTGTGGCATTGTGTAGTGAATATATCAAGATTCCAACAATTTGTAAGAAAGAACTTCTTTTGACTTCCAAACAAAAATGATGATATCATGTAGTCATACTGTATTGTGATCAGTTACAAGATGAAGTATTTTACATTTATAACAGAAAAAATTATAACAAAGAGACCATTTTAAAAGTTTCATCTTTTAATATTTTTCCAATACAACAAAAAATAACTGCAGAGATAAAAATTATATCAACAATAACTATTATAAAAATTAACTCTTGGAAACCAATATTAAATCATTTTATAAATATTTAATATTTTTACATGACAAAACAAAACAGAATTTATAGGAAAAAATTCTTATTACCTAATTTATATGCTCATTATTTATTATAATCAACAAAATCATAATCAGAAAAAATAAATCCTGAACAATATTGGAAAAAAAATAGAGATAAGAAATTTGAAGCAATCTAATATTTGATTTCCAAAGATAAATATCCATGAATTTAAAATATTACTTTAATCACAAAAATATAACCCCATATGCAGAAAACTAAATATTTTTTTCTTCTGCTTGCAAATTAAAATTTTACAATCATTCATTATTAAAAATATATAAAAACTGAAAAAAAAAAAAAAAAGTAAACAATAACTGAAAAACAAAGCATTATAAGGAAGTTAAATAACAAGTGAAAAGTTATCAAAATTGGAGATAATTGAACGAGGGAGTTGGAAAAAAAAAAGGAAGAAAGTATTGTTGATTCAATCCAATGCTAAACTTGAAAAGAGCAGATGGTATTTCAAAAGCAAAAAGCTGAACAAGAGCCAACAATTACTACTTTATAAATAGTACCAAAAGTAGTTTGCTTTCTCTTTGCCAGTTTCATAATGGCCTTTTTGCTGAAACCATTCTAAAAGCTCCCTAATCACTACTTTCCAAAAATGGAAATAAAAGCTTAAAACAATTTAAGAAGGCCAGAGCAATTCTTTAGCATAGCCGAGTGGGACAATTGTAACAGGAAAGTTAATATCAATAGGAAGTAAACATCTATTATACTGATTGACCTATTAGTTCTGCCACACATTGTATGTGTACAAACACACACACAGATATATCAGTAAGCCCACAATAAAATATGGGGGTGAAGAGAAGGCTGTACATACACAGCAAATGTTTATTCTTCAAGAGGAATATTAATCACTAAGTGAACATTATACAGTGAAAACTTCAGAATAAAACTCTGCCAATACCTACATGTCAGGCATACACTTAGTGTTGTTGGAAATGGAATCATTGACCAGAGTTCAAATCCTGAATGAGACTGCATTTTGCTTCATGATAATAGCCTAGGGAAAGGCTATGGATAAATAGTAGGGAAGATGGGGTTCTTTAGCCGTGGGAAACTAGGTTAGAAGAAAAACCCTGAATTCAAACCTGCTTTACTCTGCTTAAAAATTGACCTTATGCCACATCCTGCTTGTGGTAGAGTGATTGGGTAAATATACACATGTCAGACATACATACATATTGATCCACCCATCATGGATGTCTGCAACATTATCTTGATACAATCATTTCAGGAGGACATTAGTTGAATAAATATTAATACAAAATGAGTCTAAGCATTACTCATTAATATATGTAAGTAAAGTTGGCAACCATAGTTGAGGGTGACTCGAAAGGCTCCCTTTTCGATAGCTACTACACCAAGGTGTAAGGGAGGGTGCTACTCCATTCCCTGGATTGCTCCACTTTACCCTTGACCTGTACCTTATAATGCTGAGAGTTAAGCAAGGAGGCATCAAGTACCATTTTTGAGTCTTTGGTATGACTCGAACTAGAATTGAACTCAGGTCTCCCAGGCTATTGGTGAACACTTTAACCATCATGCCAATGTCTGGTATATGTACTTCTATGAAACTAACAGTTTTTACAAGTAAAAGATTGATTGCTTGAGATAAAGACTTTCTTCTCATTTGAAATTTTTTTCCTAATTTTTGATGCTTAAATTAATGAGTCAAAATAGGATTTAATATAAAACCTCAGAGCTTGATCAAATAATAAAAGGACTGGTTGTCTTCAGACTTGAATTTAGAGAAAAAATATCAAAACTTTTCTAAATACAAATTTAGTTGTATGTAACAATAAAGACGATTCTTTTTAAAATTATTCAAGGCTAATCTGATGAAATTTTATATTTTTTATAGGTTTCTAATTGAATTTTTTTTTCCCCATTGATTTACTTAAAAGCTACTTTTGGTGACCATTAAGCTTAAATGTAGTCCTATCCTATTTATAGAATTGATATTATAATCAATTGAAAATAAAGAGAGAACTCTATAATTAGTATCATCTCCATTGAGAAATTATAATGAATGGGATTAGAGGAGTTCATACCAGACATTTAAGTTTAGAATTGGATAGGAAATTGATTTTTTTTTAAGTTAGCACATTATAATACTATTGTGTTATCAAAAATCTTGATACAATGAGTAATTTTTGCTGTATTATGGTCACATACAAAAATAAGATTATATATATATATATATATATATATATATATACACGCACATATATACAACTTTACCATCTGGTGATTGTGCACACTGCATGAAACTTTAAGTAACAAACTGTGTTCATGATTTGATGTTTTTCTGGGATGTATACCAGCTCTCCTGTAGTGGTACCAAAACCTCTCTCTTTCTCTCTCATATATATATATGTGTGTGTGTGTTCTATACACATCTTATTCAGTCTCATCTTAACACTTTTTTCATTAGAATTTGAAAGGAAAGCAAAAATAAATCTCTGCTGAGATAGACACATTTCAATGCTTTTTTTTTTTTTTTTTCTTCTTTCTGATGTATATATTGTATCTATTGAGGCAATAACAAGAATATATGAAGAACACTGATATGTAGACCAAATAAATAAAAATTAAGTAAGGGTTGAATTTGTATCAGAGTATTGAAATTTAAAAAGATGGGTGATAAATTTGGCACTAAAAAGCTTAACTATCTTCAGCTTGTTCCTTGTTTTAGCAAATGTTAATTCTACATAATTGTTGAGAGGGGTGGGATCAGAATCTAAAAATATTTCCTTTTTTGTGCTCTCAAAGTTTCTATCTAAAAAAACAATGGCAATTATCAAATCAGCATAGAAAAAGTTAGAAAACTGAAAAGGGTGCAGGCAATTTGAGGAAACTTGCTTGATCTCTAACAAAGGCTACAAGAAATCTCTAAAGGAAAAATTGATATGTGGTGTATTCAATAAGTTTCCAGACTTTTTTTGTACAGCCATTTAAAATTGTTGTAGCCTCTTGAAAATTCAGTATGTTATTGCTGTACATCTTATGAGATGACTGACCAATTTTTATGATTACACATTCAAATAAACAGCTACAGCAGCAATTGGAATACACCCTACTAAAGCCTGATTGTCACAGCTGGTGAATTTCAAAAATGCAATCTGGACATGAGGACACTTTAGAAGAACGATATGCAATAAAATTCTGTTTTAAACTTTGAAAAAATGCCACAGAAACGTATGGAATGCTTCAGACTGCTTTTGGACTATCTTGCATGAATCAAGCATCAGTTTTTGAGTGGCATAAGAGATTCAAGGAAGGCAAGGAGTCTGTGAGGGATGATGAGAGGTGTGGGAGGAGTAAGGAAGTCAATATACCAGAGTTGGTTAGGGTTACTATGTTGAGGTTTTAAGGAAGTTCAGGAAGAGATTCCGTCAGAAGAGGCCAGCACTCTTCAAATTGAGTCAGTGGCATTTCCACCAGGACAATGCACCAGTCCACAACTCCATACTTGTCACAGGCTATTTGACCAAGATAGGCATCAAGACACTTCCTCACCTCCCCTATAGTCCAGACCTTGCTCCCTGTGACTTTTGGTTATTCCCCAAGTTTAGAGGCTGTCGCTATGAGACAATTGAGGTGATGAAAGAGGCTGTGATGAAGGTCATTGACACACTCACACAAGAGGACTTCGATGGGGCCTTCCAGAAGTAGTTGGAATGGTACAAGTGCATTGCAGCCGGAGGAGATTACTTCGAAGGGGACTAGAGTTTCATGTGTGTACTATCAATAAAAGTGTCCATACGAAAAAAAGTCTAGAAACTTATTTAATGATCCTCGTAAAATGATTTTATAAGAATTTAAAAATAAAGGAAAAG
Source organism: Sepioteuthis lessoniana (assembly GCA_963585895.1). NCBI lineage: Eukaryota > Metazoa > Mollusca > Cephalopoda > Myopsida > Loliginidae > Sepioteuthis > Sepioteuthis lessoniana. The sequence continues at coordinate 74,023,486 of OY757909.1, forward strand.
AATAGCAATTAGAGAAAATGACTCTTAAAAAGGCACAAACTTATAAATTTGAATATTCAAATGTTCAAGATTGTCAAACTGATAGTAAAATTCATATTTGATTCAACAAAGAACAAGAAAGTTGATTTGAATGCTGTAGGAAAAATCTCTATTTGAAGTAAATATAAAATCTTCCCAAATTGTAGGAGGAAGAAGAGACCAATTTATAAATAGAAAAACTGAATTGCCAAAACATATATATATATATATATATATATATATATATATATATATATATATATATATATATATATATATATATATATATATATATATATAACACAGTTGCCCATGGGATAATGGTTATTGTCATAGGAAATGGACATGATAACACAAGTTCAAATCCTGGATGAGGCTGATGGCAGTTTACATAATGCTAATATCCTTGGGAAAAGTATGAATCCAATTATTCTCCCTCCATCTCTGGTTAAATAGTAGGGCAGACTGAGTTCTTTAGCCTTGGTTAGGCAACCAATTTAAGAGATAGAAAACTGTTAAACTCCAGTTAAAAATTGATCTTCTGTCAAATCCTGCCTGTCTGGAGGGATTCATAAATACATATATAACACATAAATGAGTCTGGGGGTGTTGGGGACACAATGATTTATCAAGATCTGTGTAAGCAATTTGGGTTCAACTACAAACCAGAGCCTGTCATCTATATATTACTAAAATTCTTGTCAGGTATATAATAACATAGAAAAAACAGCATGTCATAGTGAAACTTGCAAATGGATAATTTTATGGGGTTTGCATATGTGCTGAACATTTTTTTTTTAAATCCTCCAAATTTTCAACATATTGGAGATAATTATGAAATACTATTTCGAACCCTTCACTCTCACTCTTGAATAGAAGCATAAATATTATGGACTGCTGTTACCAAACAAATTGACAGATTGTTTAGTTGAAAATAAAAAGTGTAAAACACGCTAACAACAATCTTTAGAAAGACTGTTTATAGTGAAATGGAAAATAAGAACAAAAAAGAAGCTTGTGAAATAATGCATCTGAGAAAATCAGGGGGTAAAATTGCACCCAGGATAAATAACGTATTAGGAATTATCCCTCAGTGACTAGTTGGGAACCTAGAAAGAAATTAGATCTGAAAAGTTGACACCATTTCAATGGTATTGTTAGGGGATGGAGCCTCACCACCAGGTGCAGTTTAGTATCATACTCAAGATACCCCTCTCAAGAGTGAGGGGGAGGGGCTTATCCTACTGCAGAAAATGCAATCAGTATATTCTAAGCTCTACTCACAGGAACTACGTTAGTATCTTTAGAAAGTGTCAAGAATTCCAGTTGAAGATTTTGTCTATCCAAAAGACTAGACAGGTTATGAAAAGTTGCAATCCTTTTTAACTTGTTCCATCTTTTATTTTTTGTCCATGCTTATTGTAGAAAGAAAGAAAAAAGTCTGGATATGCATAGTTATCTTGGTTGGAGAGAGGTAAGTGGGGAAAGAATTTCCATTAAATATTGAACTAACAGTAGACGAATGTCTGCAGAAGTTTTGCTTGAAGCTGCCAATGAAGCAGAGCTGAGGTGGAGTTAGAAAATGACTATTAAATATCTCAGTTTGAAACTTCAGAAAAAAATAACACTTGACAGGTGACAGAAAGATTGAAAACAAGCTTAAAAATCGACACAATCTGCCCGATTCATTTTTGTGAAAATAGCAGACATAATAACCTGATTTACTTGTGAAGGAATCTAAACTTATAACAAAAAAAAATACAAGGATAAAATTTGATGCAAAAAAAATAGACATAATATGGTAGACACATTAAGTAATTGTTTAAGATAATAGAAACTAAAATCTGATTTACAAACAAAAATGTTTTATGAGAAACAATATAGACATGAGTTTACAGTATTTCTGACATCTTAAAACATACAGAAATTCTTGTTTAACCTTTTCTAAACCAGATATTTTTGCCTCAAGGAGATCATGTCAGATATATAATAAAAGGCTTAATAGAGCAACCATTTATAGCCTTTCTTTTGATGGAATGATGGGACAGGATATCTGTACACTGGAACAAACAAAGTCTGCATGTATTGTGTGCTCAAATTTTTAGTGAAAATTATGAGCTCAGATACAGGATATTTTGAACCCACGAATTCCAATATAAATAAAGTAGGTATACATTTTTCTGTGTAAAGGGTAGAAATGCATACTAAATGCTAACTGAACAGTCTAAAAAATGTGATGATAATGATAATAAGTAATTACAACATCAATAAAAAAAAAACAAAAAACATTAAAGAGTAATGATGATACTAATACCCCTCCCCACCCAAAAAATAATTTAAAAATACCTAGTTTTGGTGAATTTATTTTTTTCAAATAAAAATCTTATAATATAGATCATTTCTTGGTGCATTTTGTTTAGTAGAAGGTCAGATCAGGTGAAAAATAAATCTTATTCAATCTTCTATTTATTGCAGTTCAATCAATTGATTGATTAATTCTAATGGTATGTCAACCCATCTAGGGTTATTTTATGCCTAGAAATTAGGAAGTCACATATATTGTGCATTTATAATTACATTTTTGTGGGGGGGGGGGGTTATCTGTAAAAATACAGAGTACCTAGGATAGTGTTTTATGATTTTATCTTATTTTTCCAGGAAAATGTTAGGATGTCTATCTGTTTTGTTGAGATTGCTTAGCTTGAGGTTAAATTTCACTTGTTTTATCCAAGATGGCATACTTGATATGATGGTATTATCTATGTTTTTAAATGGAATTTCTGAGGATTCCATCCTGAGTCTAAAAGGTCATTGCAATTTGAAAATTGTAATGAACAAATAATTCAACAAGAGTTTAAGATGAAAACCACTGAATTTACCAACACAAAAACTACTTTTTTAAATTTTTTTTTTAGAAATAATTATTTTGTAATTTTTTTTGTAGGACATGAATTTGTATGTAAAATAACTTAATATATATTTTGTATTGATATTAATGATTGTGAAAAGTTTGACTTGTATAGATTGCCAAACTCTTTGATGTAGAACTACCAAAATTGTTGCTACAAGAAATAACTAACAGCACAGAATTTTGAATTTCCTATTTTGAAAGAAAAAAAAATTGTATCACTAAAATAGTTATTTAATTAAGCAATAGGTTTATTGGCAATTCTTTAAGCTGTAGATGCAATTTAGTTACATAGCATTATTGCATAGTTAGATTGAGTAATTCAGACAGAAAAGAAACATGTTTACATTGATAAACTTCCACTGTATCATTCCAAGAAAAATTTTGTAAAATTTCACAGAATAATATAAACTTCATAATATAAAAAAAATATAACAGATAAATTCTTTTTTCTGTTTATGCGATTTACCTTTTATAGTAATAACGACTGTTTGTAATTGCTTGGTATAAATTTAAAAAAATTGTAAAATGGACATTATTTTGAAAAAAAATATTTTCTTATATTTATGTTATTCTTGCCATGTATAGGATCCATATTTTGAGCTCTTACCCAGCATATACTTCATCTAATGCATGTGTGTGTGTATATACACACACACACACATACTCCATAATTATTTTTTCAAGCAAAAAGTTAGGGGTATGCATTATACATAACAATATAATCAACTTTTTCAGCCATAAGGCTCACCATATTCAAGATGGGATGACAGAAAGTAAGTAATATCTATTTCAAATCTATTTTTAGGTTCTATTTTGAAATGTACACTTATGCTTTGGTTTCTTTGTTTAATGGCATATCAACCTTTGTGGGTTATTTAATACTAAAGTGATCCTTATAGAAGAACAGCAGTGATACTATTTTACCTAAAGCTGGGAGAATAAGAAAGTTCATGCCTTTCCCAAGTTTGAAAATGAATGTAATAGTGCAACTGGAATTTGAACTTTCTCACAGTCTAGAACATTAGCCACTATGCCATGGAACTATCCTCTGCATACTATAATTCCAGACATAACAGTCTAAGCCATATAAAAACAATCATTTTTCATAACTGTTAGTTTTTGTTTGTTTTTTTGAATTGAGAATATCAAAAACTAGTTATGATTGTTTAGTCAGAGGGACTGTAATTGGGTTGAGATATGGAAGAAAAAAAATTTTGCAGTTCTTTTATTTATTTTAATGAAACTTAAGATAAGAGTTGCTTGGGTTATGCAGAAAAGTAAAACTTAAAGAATAAATTAAAAGTCAATAAAAACCCATCAAATGGGCAGATTTTCAATCTCATTCCTACAGAAAGCCTAAATGAGACCTTTCATCATAACAAAGAGATTATGGTTTGGAACTATACATTTTTAAATCATAACTTATCATCACAACATTAACTTTTGGAGATTTCATTTAAATATCTGAGGAAATTTCACAAAAGAATTCAGATACTATCATTTTTGGAAACCTAAATTTAAGAAATCATTTATTATTGGATATGAAATTTGGAAATCTTAAGATCTGAGTACTTTGGAGTCTTCTGTGAAATCCCCTCCTCCACCGGAATTATCTTATATTCAGAAGAAGACTTCTGGATAGACAACATTAATTTTATATACATATTTAACAACACCTCCGCTCGGGCAGGATATGACACAAGGTCAATTTTAAAGCGGAGTTTAACAGGTTTGAAGTCACAGTTTTCCTTCTCCTAGAATAGTTGACTCACCAACACTGAAGAACCTAGTCTGCCCTATTATTTACTCATAGCTGGAGGGAGAATAATTGGATTCATACCTTTCCCAAGGGTATTAGTGCTATGGGAAATACAATCAGTCTCGTCCAGGATTTGAACTTGTGTCACCGTGTCCATTTCCAATGATAATAACCATTACAGCACGGGCACCTCCTTAAAACATTAGTTTTATATAAGTACTCTTATTTTCCTTTTTACAAGAATGTGTTGCAAAGATGTTGAAATCCTTTCTCTTGCCCATGTCTGATTTGACAGACATAAAATAATGGTCCAGTTTGGGATTTTTACATATTAAATCAAATCCCTTACTAAAATTTTCAAAAACCAATATGCTAAAAATATGCTCTTGGGTTCCACTGATACATAGAAAAAAAAAAGATTGATTTTAATGGCATGTCAATCTATCTAGGGTTATCTTATGGTTAAGGAATCACCTTCATTGTACATTCATATTTACATTTTTTGTGTATTTGTTTAAGGGTCTTTTTTTTTATAGATGGTCCGATCAAATTTTAATAATTTTTAAACAGATCCATTTGACCCATATATTGGACTCTAAACAAGTATTACCACTCTGGATCAGAATGGAACTGGGAGTAATGGTAATGAAGTGGTACTCAACAGAATTGGAGCTTTATCACCAGATGAAATTAAGTATTATACCCAGAACACCTCTTGGGGGTGGGGGTATCTTACCCTTCTGGAGAGGATACAGTTAGCATATTATAATCCCTACAGACAGAGCAAAGAAAAAATTGATAGTCATAGCTGTCAGTGATAAATAGACACAAAAAGCTAAAAAGTTCAGCATCAGTTTATTAAAGATAAAGAATGATATATAACAAAATAGTGAATTTACTTGGTGATTCAAAAATTATATTAAAAAAATTCTAGGAATTTATTAATTAACTCAAATGTAAATAAGTGGAAAATGACCAATAAAACAGAAAAAGAATTTTCTTTTTTTTTATGTTTTATAATTGTTATAAAGTTTTAACTGTTAAGACTAATATGGAATAGTTGTCTTTTCTTTACAACATTATAAAAGTTACTTGGCAAAGTAATGAACCTTTGTTTTTAAGGTCCTGAGGATCAAGATTTAACAAACCAACACAAAAAAGTTTTATTACAAGTCATTCAAAAGCAGAATTTATTGGCTATTATGCTCAATGAAAAGGGAACTCTTATATACAGAGAATTTAAACTATAAATTGACTGCAAATGAATAAAAATGGGAAGTACCCTATAATTATTAAGAAACAAACTGGATTTTAAATTTCTTTATTCTAAGATAGATCATTTTAACATTATTGGGCTATGAAAAATCAGACTACAATACTCCATTTTTGCTGTGTTATAGCAATATACAAACAAACAAAAAAATAAATAAGATAAAAAAATAAAAACATCAGATCATTATGTAGACATAAAAAATGTAGATTGGTTTTTATTAACAGCAGTTCTTAGTAACACTTAAAAAAAAATTATTTTCAATAAGATGTGGCAATGAATCTGAAAAAAAAAATATATATGCTCTGAAAAACAACTTTAAATAAACATAAGAAATGTAAAACACAAAAGTATTCTTTTTTTCCTTCTTGCAATAGAAGTGTCTCATAAAAATCCTCACCTAAACATAAGCTGCTATTAAGAGAGAAAAATCAAGGAATAAAGAGGAGAATTTTGTTGGCGGGGGGAAACCAAAAAAAAAGAAAAAAAAAAAGAAAAAAAAAAAAGAAGCAAAACCCCAAAAAACCTGAGACTTATAATTTTTTTTTTCTTTTCTATTTCATCGAAAATCCAGAGAAAAATCTGGTAAGAAGTTTAGTGTCATTCTGTGTGATTGAACTTGTCACAGACATTAGTAATCTTCACTTAAAGAGAATAAATTTCACCAGGCAGTTTGGTAGTGGCTTATTTTAAATTGAGTGTAAAATCAATTTTAAATGGTGTCACAGCTTCATTTTCTCTTTCTCGCTGAATGTTCTGCATAAAAGAATGGCTTAAGGGGAAAGTAGGCCTCTCATATTTGACAGATGACAAGTGAAAGAATACTAGTTTACAAAGATCTTTTTGAAAAATGGGAAAAACTAAAACAAAATAGTAATCTAACTATAATTTATCAACCCCCCACCTTTTTATCCATCTGTCTGACATTGTATAACTCAAGGATCACTAAAGATATGACCAAATTTTCTGTGGTTACACTGTTTTAGCACATTAGTTTTTGAAAATTCCAAACCTTGTAAAATTTTTGGTGGCGGTTCAATTTACAATGTAAGTATAATCTTAAACTGGATTCTTATTTTATGCCAATCATGTTAAACTGAATCTTTATCTTAATTCATTTGAAAATTTCCGAGTTAAGAAAAAGTCACGCCTCCCTCCCTTCAGTCACTGGAAATCTGATTCTAAAAAATTTAAATTGTAGTATCTATCAGGTAGAGAGAAACATTAACCTAAACAACATTTATTGTGTCCTGGTAAGACACTAAACTGCATATGGTGGCAAGGCTCCAGTTCTGGAGATCTGGGAGGAGGTGGAATACCCTTTCATTGCTATTACTCCAAGGTCAACTCTGACTCAGGATGATAATACCAGTTAGGGTGCCATGTATGAGTCTAACAGATCTGTGTGCAAATTATTTGTATTTAATAGGAATACCTGATATTATATAACTGAGTGCAGAACACTCTTAAAAAGCTCCATCAGAAATGTAAATATAACTTTATGCAATTCACTAACCACTAGACACAAAATAACCCTAGTTGTATTGACTTGCCATTAAAAATCAATCAATCAATCGACAACATTTATTAACTTATAAATCTTTAAAAAAAAAAAAATAAATAAAAAAAATATGCAAAAATAAATAAATAAATGAATAAAATAATAAAACACATGCACGCGCGCACACACACACAAGCCAGTATTCATTGTTGTGATTCAGTTTATAAATCAAATTTGGAATGCTAAGTTGTCCCATTATCAGGGCTTAGACTATGCTGAATACATCTCCTGCAGAAAGGTAAGACTCCTCCAAGTGGAGGAGGTCCTGGGGAGAGGACACTAAATGAGATCTGATAGTGAGATTACAATTCTGGTGATCTGGAGAGTATTAAGAATTTCTTCATTGCCATTATTCACTCTGAACCACAGTGGTAATGCCAGTTAGGGTTCCATCTATAGGTCAAATAGACCTATTAAAAATTATTTGTATTTGATAGGTCCATGTGAAAATAATCTTAAGAAACAACTGCATGAAAAAATGTAAATTTGAATGTACAATGAATGTGATTCTCTAACTTCTAGGCATAAAATAAATCAGACTGACAGGTTGATATGCAGATAAAATTAATCAATCCCTCATATGAAATGCTAAAGTTTAGAATTTCCTAAAATAAGGACATAGCAATATCACCAGGCAAACAACAAGGGATAAATATAGTATGAAAATTTAATAATCTAGTTTTTAGAAAAATTGAAATGACCACTTCAATATAGTGATTTACTAAGTTTGTTTATTTTTAGTTCAAAATATAAAGCACCTTCTGTAAGGGATAAATTTCACTATTTAGTAGAATTGAGGATCTATGAGACCAACTTGCTAACCATTAAGATGAAGTGCTTCTTTAAAATAATTTTCAAATAAATATACGATTTCAGAAACTAATGCACAAGTCAAATAAAAATATATTGAATGGAGAAGAAATATCTAAAACAAAATTTTAAAAAAAATTACATTGTTTTTAAAATAAAATGAAATTAACTTATTGATAACTTTTGAAAACAAAAGAAAACCATTAAAACTAAACTGACCATTTCTGATTAAATAAATTTTCAGTCAATGAAAACATGACAGACAACTAGTAAGCGACTTGTGTGCTATATAAAGCCAAATTTAAAAACTAGCATATAAATTTATATAAGTTATCTCCCCTTACTGGTCAATGTATATAAAGGTATGTGTTTATTTTTAAAACTGTATCAATAACAGAAGGTACAATGCAAAATTATTTTGATTTTTTTTTTTTCACATGTACAAAACTAAACCATCCATTATTTAATCCTTCACTACCCAGTAAAAATATCTTTAAGCACTTAAATATAAACTATTTTGCTTGGTCCATTGAAAAATCTAGTTATAACATTGAATTGATTCAAAATTTGTTAAGCTCAGTTGACTGGGGCTGTAGAATACACTGACTGTATCTCTGCAGAAGAGTAACACCCCCCATGACTGACAAGGATATGACATTAAATCATTTGATGGTGAGGCACAGGGAATATGGAGTACCACTTCATTGCCATCGCTACCAGGTCCACTCTGGCCCGAAGTGGTAGCACCTGATAAGAGTCCTATCAATAGGTCAAATAGAACTGTTTGAGACCATTTAACCATGTGCAAAAGAATGAGCTTAGGCCTGTTTAAAAATGTTATCAACAAAACGTGTTTACAAATCATATATCTAATACATATGTATAAAGAGGATTTTGCATTAAATAATCTACAATGGTTGATAAGCCATAAAACCCAACCAAACTAAAATTTGTTAGGTGCTTTTGCACAGATTTTTTTCTGTGGGAAAAAAAAGAAAAGTAAAGTAAAAAGCATTTGTTGATTGATTGATTGATTTAGACAGCATTTCAATTCATGTGGGGTTTATTTTATGCCTAAAAGGTTAAGATATTGCATTAATTGTATTTTCATATTTACATTTTTTGTGCAATTGTTTCTTAAGAGGGTCTTTTGTACATGGCCCTATTGAATATGAATAATTTTTAAACAGATCTATTTGACCCATACATCAGACCTTTACATGTACTACCACTTCAGGTCAAAGTAGATCTGAGGGTAATGGCAATGAAGGAGTAAACCACAATCCCTAGATCTCCAGCCTCACCATTAAATGCAGTTTAGTGTCATACCTAGGATACTAAAAGACATTTGGTAGCGACTTCCCAAACACTTGTAATTTCTTATATGCAATGAGCCATTATGCAAAAAAATGTTTTTTTTAAAATTGTTAAACTCCTCATTTAATCTTTTCTAGACAGACTGACTCAATATGATTATTCATTTACAACTGAATCTAATATAAATTGACCATAGAAAAGTATATGCAATTGAATCAGCCCAAGCATCTTAGTTACTTTCTTGTAATGTGCTTTGAATAAAGCAATTGTAATTCATTACTTCATCTTTGATACAGTTATATTTATAATATATTTTGCATTTGTCAGAAACTTTATTGCATTGTTTCCATAGAAACAAATAAAACCAGATATGCACATGCAAAAATGCCTTTACTATATATAGCTTAATCATAATCCCTTGATATCATATAAAGTAGGATTAACTTGTGTAGATAGCTCATAAACAGAATTTAAACTTGTTTCCATAATTTGTTAAATAAATTTAGCCTAGAAAGGATTAAGCTCTACAATTCAATTGATATCATTTTTGTACTTGATAATCCCAAGTTTCATGTTTGTTTCCTGTTCCCCACCCCATTGAGGTTTCTACTTTATTTCATTTTATTTTTTGTTCTCTACTCAAGATTCATTAAATAATTGTACCTCTTTCACTTTTTCTTTTTTTTTTTTTTTTTTTTAACAAGAAACTTAAAATTTCTGAAGTCTCATATTTATAATATTTTTTTACTGTGATAAAATTCTAAAACATTACTATAATATTAATATCTTCTTTGAAGTTTTAATTTTGGTTTTAATTAAAAGAAAGTGGTTGTTGTATAAAAAAAAATGTTTTTGCTGGTTTTAGACTTGAAAAAATTAAAAAATAAGAATTTATGTTATTCAAAATTACTTTGATTATATTATTGTTGATTAAAAACCTGCTTAAATTTCTGAGCATCACATGAAACAGCTGAAGTATGAGTAACCAAAAACTATAAAAATCTATTTTCTTTGTGTGTACATGTTGGATTGTCTTTGGTATCAGCTGTATGCAAAATGGTCATTTCTATTTATGAACTTTTCCCAAACAACAGCAGGCACTTCTGGTAAAAATTGGTCAATCAGCAACAAGAACTGAAAGCATTTAAGATCATTTGCAACTGTACTCAAGTACCCTCAATTGCAAGGTGAACTTTCTTGCTAGGAAGATCTATCTTTTGGATTTTAACATCAAAGGAAATCTACAGACTAAGATTACCAAGACTGGATTCTGTGAACAAAAGATCAAAATGGTGACAAGGATTTTGTAAGTTAAAAAGTGAAAGTGTGAAGAGCAGTATTATTATTATTTCTAATTGATATTTCAGAAGTGTCCAAAGAAACAAAGAATTTTAAAACATTTAATAATTTAATAAATTTTTTAATAATAAATCTTCAAAATTAATTTTTTCAAATATTCTTTTCAAACCTTAAAGTCTACAATATATTTCAATAACAGAATCAAATAAAATTTTTCCAAACAAAAAAATATTTTAGTTTGATAGCAGTTTTTATTTTTCAATTTAGAGGTGATTTGTTATAACTGAAAAATTTTTAATAAAATTTCAATAAATTTAATTTCCACAAAGATTTATCCTTATAGAAAAGTAAATATTATTAGCATCCAAATAATACATAATACAAATACATAAATCAAATAAAAAGGGAAGTGATTGATATTTTTCTTACAAAATATCCTTTTTATAAATGAATTGATTTATTCCGTTTTTGTGATTAGATGGCATTCGGATGGTTTAGTTGTAACTATTTTCCAAAATTTTTAATTGAATTATGACAGTTGTCATATTAGCATACATTTTTTTTTTTAAATTGTCAAAAGTGGTGCTTTTGCTTATTGAATGTGAGAGAAAATAAGCAAAATTTTTTGTATATTATGCTTTTTCTTTTATAAAAAAATATTGTGCAATTTATAGAGATGGTGAGAATATTTTTAGCATTCAAATAATACCTAATAGAGATTTCATAAAAATTGAAAATAGAAATAAATTAAGATTAAAAATTATATATATATATATATATATATATATATATATTAAGATTAAAAATATTTCTGAAGTTTTCTTACAAAATATCTTTTTCATAAATAAATTAATTTGTAAATGAAAATTTTCTCAGTATCTGATATGGAGTTGATTATTTGGAAGATTTTTTTTAAAATCCTGATGTGGTTCATTTAAAATTTTTTCTTAATACAAATTATTATGTCAAAATTAAACTACAATACTGTATATTGGACAAATTTTACATCCAAATTTTCTCCAATAGCACAATGACTTACAATAAAATTAACATGTTACAATTTTCAGACATTTTTATCAATATATATATATATATATATATATATATATATATATATATATTTGTTGCCAAAAGTGAAATTTTTATCTTGTTTAAAAATACAAAAGATTAAGAAAAAAAAAGATGCTGAATAAAAATAAGTAATAGATCTGCCATCAAAAGTTTCATGCCAATAAAGTTGAAAATAAAAAAATATAATGAAAAATTTTCAAATAATTCTTAAACGAATGATAAATCTATTTTCCATAATGTTCCTTTAAGCATGATGCTTACCTTCTTTTGACATCCCCATTGCAAGGCACTTTTTGAATCTGCAAAAAGCACAAGAGTTTCTTTTTCCAGGACAAATTTCACAATTTGCCATTCCTGGACATTTGTATTCTTCTTTTCGCATTAAACTTCGGCGGAAAAATCCCTGAAAAGTACAGAATAAAAAAGAAAAAGAAATGTGTGACAAAACTTGAGGAAATCTTTTCTAAATTACAACAAAAAGAATTTCAAAATACAGTAAAATCTAAATTAGATGTAAAAACTTAAGAGATCCCCCATATCAGCCATTTTGTTAAGAAAATATGTTAATAATGTAGGATCAAAATAGTTTGAATGGCTATTTATATAAATTGTTTTTAAAATGTGTTTAATCTTTTACTAATAAAAATTTAAGAAAGATTTAAAACAAAAACTTGAAAACATTAAAAATTATGAAATCCTTTTTTTTTTTTTGCTGATTAAAAATTAACTCACCTTACATGCTTCACATGTATTGACACCATAATGGAAGCCAGATGCTTTCTCACCGCAAATACGACATGGAGGTAACACTGACTCCGTAGTTGTGCAATAACCATTTGTCTCTGTCATTTTGGTATTTTGCTGAAGAAGAAACAAAGGATAAATAAAAATCACTAAAAAATCTGGATAAATGTTTATATCAAATTACAGTCAAGAAAAATAAAATGAAAATAACTAGCAAATTTATCTAGTACTGCTTGGATTAAAAACAGCTGTCTGAGTTTACCTGTAAAAAGATTTTGTGTTATAGTGCATGTGGAAGAAGATAAGAATGTCCAATTACATTGGAGTTTTTCTTATATCATCCAATCTTGGTATGCCCTTGCATGTGGAATGACAGAATGACACTGCAAATATCTTTGATGGTAATTTTATGTTTGTACATTAACTTAAATTATCAAACGAAGGGAAAAAAATTACAAACTTCAGTAAATGAATGAAGGCAAATTATATTTTGGGACCAAGCATACAAAGTGTAAAATATGGAAACATAAAGATTTTATTCAAGTGTCTGTTGTTTTCTTTTTGATCCTGTACTGTTGGTGAGGATTAGAATATACTGATTGTACCTGTGGAGGAGGTAAAACCTCCACCTGCAAAGAAAGGGGGTAAGGGGTTGGAGTCCTGAATGTGACACTAAACTGCATCTGGTGGTGAGATCTCAGTTCTAGAGATCTGGGCAATGTGGAGTACTTCATTATAGCCATTACTCCCAGGTCCATACTGACCCAGAATTGTAGTACCTATTAGGGTCCCATCTATGGGTCTAATAGATATTTGTGCAAATTATTTGTATTGGATAAGATTGCTTGATATCATATAACTGTGTGCAAAAAACTCTGAAGAAACAACCACACAAAAAATATAAATATAAATGGACATCCTCTCAGCATAATCCCATACAGGTTGACATGCTGTTAAAATCAATTACTCTTTCTAATCATTGACTCAAAGACTAAAAAGAACAGGTGTTTAAAAAAGATCAATGTCTTTTTGTCAACTTGTATTTAAACTATTTTAACTTCTGAAAACACTAGTTGGAGACAATACAGTATGTGAAGAGAGATTTCTCAGAGATTTTCTAAGTGACCAAGTTAAATGCTTGGACACATTGAGAATTTTGGCAATTAACAAAGATGACCCAGGCACTTCTAATGAAAATTTATCAAACAAACTCAATATAATCATTTTGTTAGATAGAGTAAGATGGAAGAAGTTTCACATTAAATTTGTCTTTCACATGTTTGTAAATACACTCATCCTTGAAGATGATATAGCTGACACAATACAAAAGAATGAATGTGGTTAGCCTATGATGTAATCATTTCAACTGCTAAACATTGTTGTCTACAAGTACAGTGTTGCTGTGTGACTAATACTCTTCTCTTATCAATAGGATTACATCCTTTATGAAACACCCAGTATATTCTGTTTGTGGTCTGAAATACATGTAGCATTTACTACCATTTTGATTTTCATTGGGAAAGGGGGAATGCAAATTCTTACTGAATCAATAAGAAGTTTACTTAATAATGCACCTAAATGTAAAAATTAACCTCAGATTCAAAAATATCCTTCAGTAACATGAATTACAATAACATTAACTAAAATACATAATGTATAACAATCCTTAAGTTCGATTAGTTTCTAGTGTCAAATATATACTTTTATTGAGAGAGTTAATGACTTTTTTAATAAATGCTGCATCTTGATAAAGAATTAACTGTAAACCTTAAGTCTTTGAACTCATAAATCTGATATTTTGGGCTTGAGTATCATTGTCTTATACACCATAAACCTGACTGATTGATATTGATAGTATCTCAACCTGTCTAGGGTTATTTTATGCCAGAAATTAGGGAGTATACATACGTTTAATACTACATTTTTTTTGTAAAGTTGTTTCTTAAAAGGTTTGTTATTTTGCACACTGTCCTATAAAATAGAAATAATTTTCAAACAGATCTATTTTACCTATCAATGGAACCCTAACAGGTACTACCACTCTGGCTCAGAGTGGATCTGGGAGTAATGACAAAGGGTATTCCACACTCCCTAGATCTCCAGAAATGGAGCCTCATAATCAGATGCAGTTTAGTGTCATACCCAGGACATCCTTTTTGGTTGAGAGAGCATCTTACCCCTCAGTTGGGGATACAGTCATCATTATTCACAGCTTTTCTTTTAATAGAATGATGAGATAGCTTTAAACAAAAGATGTTTGCATACTAAAGTAAAGTTTGAATGCATTTTGTACTCTGAGAGTGAATGCAATCCCAGAGGATAAGAGTTCAAAGGGTTAATAAAGAATAAATATTAGAATTATTACTATCAATTTTAACAAAAAAGAGATATGATAATATCAAGTTATAAAACAAACCATCTCCCACTTTTTGTAGGAAAATGATTACAATTCAAAAGGCAATTAGTGGTTAGCAGAATTTAATGCAAATCTGACAATATTTTCATAAAATTAAACATCACACCACCAATAATTTCTAATATTTTGCATTTACATCTGAAAAATGGAGAGAAATTTATACACGAGTTAACTTCGAAATGAAAAATAAGCCTACACAAAATTTTTGTCAGTCTGCCATGTGGGAGATTATAAAGTTCAGTTCCTTGAGAAAAAAGGAATTTTTAAGTTCAGTAGAGACAGCGAAGAAAAGTTTTCAGTCAGATTCTGGGGTTGAGGAATAGCAATTCATAGGAAAGATTGTCATTCTATTGAAATAAAGTGACTTTATGGATTTTTTTTTCTTAAAATAAAAAGGAATGATTCAAATTCTCATACAAATCCCACAATTGATTCTATCTACCAACTCTGATACATTCATCAGATAGTTTGAATAAATATTTTTAATAATTATGCTTACAGAGATTGATTATATTTGCTTTCAACTTTTTCATGAACAAACTGCACGTGTATTTAAATCTTATGACACAATAACTATTATTAGGTAAACAGAAAATCAAGATTTGGCTATCAAGTATATGCCTATTTTAGATAAAGCTACTTCAAATGTTAAGAAAAAGGTACTTAAGATATTAACAGTGTTTACTTCCATAACCAAACTCTTTTCATTAGCTAATTTTCTTATCACTTATTTATTGTATTGGATTTGTAAGGAACCAAACACATGGAAACAGATTGATCAATTTATTTTAATGGCATAACAGTCTATCTAGGGTTATTTTATCCATAGAGATTAGGAAATTGCATATATTGTACATTCATATTTACATTTTTTGTGAAAATGGTTGTAAAGAAGGATTTTTTTTACCACATGGTTCAATTAAATGTAAATAACTTTTAAACAAATCTTATTGACCCATAGCTGGAACCCTCACAGGTACTACCACTCCAATTCTGGGAATAATGGCAATGAAGAAATAGTACACACTTCCCAGATCACCAGAAATGGAACCTCCATCAGATACAGTGTAGTATCATACCCAGGGAATACAGTCAGCATATTCTAAGCCCCACCAACCAGGCTGACATGGAAACAGGTTCATGTAAAAAGAATTATAGATGGGTAATTGTAGGAAAGCAATCTACTTACTGATTGATGTGTTTATCATATTTACCAACCCCTCTGCTCGTGCAGGATATGACACAAGGTCAATTTTTAAGTGGAGTTTAACAGGTTTGAATTCAGAGTATTCCTTCTCCTAGACTAGTTGCCTCACCAAGGCTGAAAAACCCTGTCTGTCCTACTATCTATCCATAGTTGGAGGGAGAATAATTGGATTCATACCTTTCCCGAGGGTATTAGTGCTATGTGAAATGCAATCAGTCTCGTCCAAGATTGATGTGTTTTTATTCTAAAATCTATTTTTGTAGATGAGCTGGTATAACAATCTCATGGATGCAACATCCAACTTTGTTGTATGAATTCCTCTATTTAAAAAAACATTTCAAAGATGTAGTCATGTCAGTAATACTGTATGGTTGCATCACTTGAGCCAACAAAACATGAGATAGGAACTACATAAGGATGCTGAGTACAGTTTTAAACAAATCCAGGAAGCACTAACCCCCCAAAAAGCAGTTGTATAGTCATTTACCTCCCATCTCACAAACCATCCAAGAAAGATGAGCAAGAGATGTTGGGCACTGCTGGAGAAGTAAGAATGAACTCATAAGCAACATTCTCCTATGGACTTTTTCAATTTCTCTTCCTTTCCAAATTATTCTCTCTTCATTCTTTTCTCTAAGGCTTTCTTCTGTTTACTCAAGTTTCTTAATAATGGATTTTTTTGTTAATCTCTGAGATGAGGTTGCATTTACTCTCTCAACAAAGCTTAGAAAATGTTGACGGTATCCCCTGTAGAGGAGGTAAGACCCTCTGCAAAAAAAAAAAAAAAAAAAAAAAAAAGGGGTATCCTGGATGTGGCATTAAACTGTATCTTATAGTGAGAATCCAGTTTTAAAGATCTAAAGAGTGTCAGGTACCTCTTCAGAGTTAAACCACTGGTCCACTCTATGGTTGTGCAGTTGGCTGGGGCTGTAGAATACACCGAGTACATCTCTGCAGAGGGGTAAGATCCCCTAAACAAGTGTCCCAGATATGACACTAAACAATCTGATAGTGAGGTTCCAGTGATGCTGCAGCTTTGAGGAATGCTGAGCACCCCTTCATTGCCATTGCTCCCAGGTCCAGTCTGGCCTGGAGAGGTAGCACCTGATAGGGCCCTATCTATGGGTCAAATAGAACTAATCTGTGTATTATGCTAAACTAAATTACTTAAAATAGAACTATTTGATATTTAAACTGTGTACTTATACAAAAATTGAATTGTTTGAAAAAGAACTGTTTATTTGTATAAAAATAAATTTGGCATTAAATAACCTACAAGGGTTGATATGCTATAAAACACAACCAAATAAACAAACAAACCAATCTATGGCTCAAGTAGATCAGAAGAGTGTGTGGTACCCCTTCAAAGTAATAATCTGGTCAACTCTAACTGAGTGGTAGAACCTGTTAAGATACAATCTATGGCTCAGGTAGATCTTTGAAAAATTTATTTGTATTTGATAGGACCATGTGCTAAAAAACCTTTTAAGAAAAAACTACACAAAAAATGTAAATATGAACATATAGTGAATGTGATTTCCTAAACACTAACCTGAAGCTAACCCTAGACGAGTTGACATAGTGTTAAAATTAATCAATAAATCAATCTACACTTTTGTTAATCCAGCCAATGTTAATCTGATTATATCTATATATATATATATATATATATATATATATACAATAAAAGTGATTCCTCTGGATGGAGTAACATGCCATTAAAATCAGTCAATCAATCAATGAGGTCACATGACCAATTATACATGTCACATTATACAAGGAGCACACAATAAGTTTCCAGACTTTTTTCATATGGGCACTTTATTGATAGTACACACATGAAACTCTAATCCCCTTTGAAGTAATCTCCTCCAGCTGCAATGCACTTGTACCATTCCAACAACTTCTGGAAGGCCCCATGGAAGTCCCCTTGTGTGAGCATATCAATGACCTTCGTCACAGCCTCTTTCATCTCCTCAACTGTCTCATAATGACAGCCTCTAAGTTTTTCGTTGAGCTTAGGGAATAACCAAAAGTCACAGGGAGCAAGGTCTGGACTATAGGGAGGGTGAGGAACTGTCTTGATGCCCATTTTGGTCAAATAATCTGGGAAAAGGATGGAGTTGTGGACTAGTGCATTGTCCTGGTGGAAATGCCACTGACCCGATTTGAAGAGTGCTGGCCTCTTCCGATGGAATCTCTTCCTGAACACCCTTAAAACCTCAACATAGTATTCCTTGTTGACTGTCTGTCCAGTGGGATGCCAGTGCTGTCAAAAAAAGGGATTATCAAAAGTTTGTGGATGAATTTGCTCTGTCTAGCCTTCTTGGGTCTGGGAGAGCCAGCATGCTTCCACTGGGAACTCTGTCTCTTGGTCTCTGGGTAATAGTAGTAGATCCAGCTTTCATCGCAGGTCACCAGAACTATCAAGAACTGTGGGATTTGAATTGATCTCCCTGCTGTCATGACAACGTCTTTCTTTCTGATCTTCTCTGAGCACCCTTGGGACAAACTTCGTGCAAATCTTCCGCATCTTCAGTTCCTCATGAATAATTGTGTGTACAGTTCCCCCACTGACATCAAACTGTGCACTTATTGTCTCTATAGACACATAATGGTTCTTATCCATGAAATTCTTTATTTAGCCAATCAATTCTGGAGTTCAGACTTCCTTACTCCTCCCACACCTCTCATCATCCCTCACAAACTCCTTGCCTTCCTTGAATCTCTTATGCCACTCAAAAACTGATGCTCAATTCATGCAAGATGGTCGAAAAGCAGTCTGAAGCATTCTATACGTTTCTATGGTATTTTTTCCAAGTTTAAAACAGAATTTTATTGCATATTTTTCTAAAGTGTCCTCATGTCCAGATTGCATTTTTGAAATTCACCAGCTGTGACAATCAGACTTTAGTAAGGTGTATTCCAATTGCTGCTGTAGCTGTTCATTTGAAGCTGAAATCCTAAAAATTGGTCAGTCATCTCATAAGATGTATAGCAATAACATACTGAACTTTCAAGAGTCTATGACAATTTTTAAATGCCTGTACAAAAAAAGGCTGGAAACACACACACATTGTTGGTTGGTTGGTTGATTGTGTTGTAGGACATATCAACCATTGTAGGTTATTTAATATCAAATCCTGTTTATACATATATATTAAAAATATAAGATAATATACACACATGCATATGATTATACACACACAAAATATAAGATTTGTAATCAAATAGTTTGTAGATAGTAAGTGAGCTCTGGCTTATTTGTTAGCACAGTTAAATGGGTTCAAGTATTACTACATAACACTAGTAATTCTATTCAACATTATTTGTTTGCACATGGTTAAATGGTTCCATGTATTGTTATGTAATAATTCAATTTAACATTGGTCATTTGTTTGCACACAGTTAAATTGTTTCAAGTATAGAAAATGATTAAATATTTCTCTTTGATCCATAGATGGGACCCTAACAGGTACTACCAGTCCAAATCAGAGAGAACCTGAAAGTAATAGCAAATACCTAAAGTTCCAAGATTGGACCACCACCATCAGACTGTTTACTGCCATATCCAGAAAACCTGGGGGGGAGTTACCACTTGGCAGAAATACAGTATTTATTCGACAGACATAACCAATAGGGCTGAACTCATATATAATCACACACATACACGGAAAAATTTCAGTAAGTTCATTTACCAAACCCAACCTAAAATCAAAACACTTAAGAGGAAACTTGAAAGGATCCTAATAAAATCATATAGACATGTGTCTTTATTATTTAATCAAACCTGCTTAAATGAAGGACTGCTGCCTAACTATATATATATATATGTGTGTGTGTGTATATATATATATATATATATATATATATATATATATATATATATATACACACACACACACCCACACACATATATATACACACACACACAAATATACATACATACGTACATACACATATGTACCCATAAATACAGGATATATGTGTGTGTACAGATAAATGTACAGAGTGCGATGAGTAAATAGTTGTCATCCTAGATAAATTTTGTCCATGTGTTTTGTTTGTTTCTGTTTTTTTCTACCGTGCAGGAAACTAAAGTCAGTTGGGTACTGTCTGTGATTACAGTAAAACCATCATGCAATTTATTCATCCAGAAATTTGGGAAAAGCATATTGTACTGGTTGACATTCAAACCAGAAGCTCCAAAATGAAGATTTCAGAGTGTTTGGGTGTTAATTTGAGGACAATATATATATATATATATATATATATATATATATATGCAGGCAAGTATATATATATATATATATATAAATATATATATGAAGGAACTGTATTTGTTTTTGTATGTGTAAACATATAACTCAGAAAAGTGATGGTATTGAGCATTAAAATTGCACATATATTTTAATATATGGGAAAGAACAAAAATTAGTTTTTGCTCTTAATTGATTAAATGATATAATTCAATAATTATGAAGGATTGTGAAGAGTTCCACAACTTGATTGATTTTTTATTAAGTACACAAGAAAAAATAAAGAAAAAGGGCAAGTTTTCAAATCTTAAGACCTGCCATGTTTAAATATAACACAGATTCCAAAGTCATAAAAATGTTTCTAATGGTATTTTTTAAGAAAAAAATATTTTAGATATAAAAAAAAAAAAAGAAAAAAGAAAAAAAGAAATTGTAATACAAAAATTTTATATTTTTAATTAACTTCTTTTTACTGTAAAGACACAAGAGCTGGGTATTTCACTCACATATATATAACACAAAATTTGATTACAGTTTCAATAATCAAAAAAAGAATAATGAAAACAGGTTGCATTAAGGTTATCAATATATTATAGGAGCGTTACATTAACTTCTTGGGAATGCAATTGCTGTTAGCTCTGATTTAAATCTATCTACAAATAAATATAAAGTCGCTACATGATTATATATATATATATATATATATATATATATACACACACACACACACACACACACACACACACACACACACACACGTGTGTATGTTCTGTGACATCCTTTATTCAGAAGGAAACCCAGAATTCTTCAGAAAAACATTACGAAATTATATATTCTAAGGGGAAGAATTCCAACTATATCTATACAGCTCGAGTAACCTCCCTTGAAACCAACACGTAATCAAAATAAAAATTACTATGTTTAAAGTAGATATTTTATGCGTATATAAAGCAATGTAATATTTCAATTAAAATTTTTTTAAATATCCGTTTTAATGGATTTTCCAGTTCAGGTTCTTTATTCATGAAATAAGTATTTTTTTTACTGAATCACACAGCATTTTTACAGGTTGTTATTTGGTTGAATAAGTGAAATATGTTAATGGACTGTGGCCTTGAAGCATGTTCATAATCCAGTCATGCTATTTATGTTCACTTTTGGACAAATATTTTTGGGAAAGGTATGAACCCCCTTATCCAACAGCTATAGTATCACTGCTGTTATTCTACCATGATAGCTTTGGCATTAAATAACTCACAAAATTCGATATGCCATGAAACAAAGAAACCAAACTAAATGACAATGCTCATATCTTTGATATTGAATTTAAAGAAAATATTTTGTTTAAGGTGTATAAACATTTGGTTGATGCTCAATGCTTTTGAGTAAAATTGAAATTGAACAATAAATTAGCTCGTATTCTTAGTTTTCTCAATAAGGTCTCAGTCTTTCACTGATATTGTGTTTTTTTTTTCTAAATTATAGTCCTTTTAGTATATACTACAGTGAATAGAGGTGGCAAATGAGAAGTTTGTACAACATTTTTTTTAATAGGCCATCATCTTGTTTTCATTATAAATTCTGTTTTTGTGATTATATGGCATTAGAAGGATTTAATTTGGACTACATTCAAACATTTTTAACAGAATTAAGACGGCTGTAATAGCATACATTTTTAAATGATTGTCTACTGACTGTGAAAGAAAATGAGCAACATTATTTTTTGTATATTATGCTTTTTTTCTCCAATAAAAGAAAAAAGTTTTGTGTAGTTGATGGAGAAAGTAATATGATTGGTTGTTTGGGTTTTATGGCATATCAACCTTAGTAGGTTATTTAATGCCAAATCCATTTTTATACAATTCTATTTCAAACAATTCAGTTTAGAATGAGTATACAGTTTAATTGCCAAAAACATTTCTATTTCAAGCTACTCAATTTATTCAAACAGTTCTAATCCAAACAATTCAGTTTAGTATAAGTATAGTTTTTGTCATAACACAGTTAAACATCAAAACAGTTCTATTTCAAACAATTCATCTTAGCTTAAGTACAGTTTCAATGTCAAAACAGTTCTATTCCAAACAATTCAGTTTAGCATAAGTACAAAGATTAGATGTCAAAACAATTCAGTTTAGCATAGGTACGCAGTTTAGTTCTATTTAACCCATAGATAGGACACTATCAGGTGCTACCACTCTGGGCTAGAGTGGACCTGGGAGTGATGGCGATGAAGAGGTGCTCCTCAGAAAGTAATGTGAATTATACTATGTGTCAAAAGTGGTTTATGAAGTTTTGTGTTAGGGATTTCTCATGAAACAATGCTCTACAATTGAGCTGGTCAATTATGGTTGATAGCAATTAAATAAAAGATTACTCAAGAGTAATCAAATATTACACAATGGGATAGAGAGCAAATATATTTAAGAATAGCAGCAGCTTGGTTATATTAGACACTTTGATGTATGAATTTAATACAAGTTTTAAAAATATGAAAAAACTGGACTGAATTTAAATATTCTGTTTGGGATGGAAAAAGAAAAGAAAAGGAGATATTTTACAATATTACGTAAAAGATCATAGACTAAAGAAAATAAACCAGCTTTAATCACACCCAAAGGTTCATCTTCATCACAAGAAGGTGATAGTATGTATATATGGTAACACAGAAAAGAAATACTCTACTCAGAGCTCTTTCCGAAGAAGCAAACAATGATTGCAAACAAGTATTACTTTCACTTAGACCAACTAAGAAGTAACAACAAACAAGCACACAGAATTAGTTAAGAATATTCTATCAGAATAATGCTAAAATGAAAAAGTATCTACAGTTTTGCTAGAAAGCTTCACTCATCCATTTCCTTCAGATAGCCATTTATTTTTAAAAATAGTTCTTTGCTTGGAAAAATAAATTTCTGGGATGGTAGATAGAGTTAATAGTGAAAAAAACCCAAAAACAATTTGTCTTCTATTCTTACTTAATAAACCAAATAAATGTTTTACAGTAATGCTTTTGCAATAAAAAAAAAAAAAAAAAAAAAAAAAAAAAAAAAGCTCAGTGGGTGAGGCTTAGAATACAATGACTACATCCTCTGCAGTGAGTAAGACCCCCTCCCACCTTCAAAAAAAAAAGAAAAAAAAAAGTGTACTGGTTATAACATTAGACTGCATCCAGTAGTGAGGTTCTAACTCTGGAGCAATGGGGGAGACACCCCTTCATTGTCATTACTTCCAGGTCCACTTTGATGCAGACTGGAAGAACCTATTAGGGTCCCATCTATGGGTCAACTAGATCTGTTTGAAAATTACAAGTATTGGATAGAAATACTAGAAACCAACAAATGAATGATTATTATTATAGACAACTAATTAAAAAAAAGTGTAACTTAAAAAAATGAGTGGAATGAAACATAAAAATATAGATACTTATGATTATAATCAAACATTTACAAATGAATCAAATTTTAGCATTAAATAACCCATAAGAGGTTGATAAATCATTAAAAAAGAAAAAAAAGCAACAAAGTAAAATGCAGATAATTTTTATAGTTTTTATCAAGTTTGTTTTATCGCAGGATTTTGTTATAAAATAAATGAAAGTATATTCTGAACTGAAAACTAAAAATATAGCCTAACCTACAGTACATTAATGGAAAAATTAGCTAAATAATCCATTTCTGTAATAACAGAACAATAAAGAATTTAAACAATCAAAAATTCATCAGGTTTGGTTTGGTTTGATGTCATATCAACCAGTGTAGGTTATTTAATGCCAAATCCTCTTTATACATATATATTAAGTATATATGGTTTGGTTTGGTTTTATGTCATATCAACTACTGTAGGTTATTTAATGCCAAATTCTATTTATACATACACCCTCAGACAAAAATATAAGACCACTCTCAAAAATGAAGAAAAAGATATTGTTTACAATTTTTAAATTATGAAAATCAGATAAAAAAATAAGCCATAAAGACAAATTCAAAATATGAAGAAATTTCAATTCATTTTTTATATAAATATTAGCATTTATGTTTAATTTAAAAATTTTGTTTTGACATAAATATAAGACCAATGAGGAGAACTATAGAGTATTAAGGCAAATTTTTTATTCAATATTTTGTAGATCCACCGTTAGCTTTGATAACCTAAAAAATTTGGCTAGGCATACTATCAACTAGTTTCAGAAGTTGAACCAAAGGTATTTTTTCCCATGCATCTAAGATTGTGATTTTGAGTTCAGAAATTTCTGAGTACAACCAACGTCCTTCATAAACTTTTGCAACAATTAATCCCTACAAATTTTCTATAGGATAGAGGTCTGGAGAGCATGCTAGGTGATCAAGAAGTCTTATTTTTTACAAGTACTTCTTTTTTATTGATGCCTTGTGGATAGCAGCATTATCTTGCTGAAAAATCCATTCTTCTCCACATAGACAACGCTTTTCTTATATGAGAGATAAATCATTTAGCATCTTCACATAATCTGCTGATTCTTTTTGTTGACCACTGAAAAACTGTAGTTTAAGTTTTCCTGAAGATGACAAGACTGCCCCCTCCCAGATCATAAGAGATCCTCTTCCACTATGCCCTGTTGAGTAATTTGCTTCTGGAAATTTTTTTGCTTGCCAGTACTTCTGAAAGCCATCTGGACAGTCTAAATTAAATTTCTTTTCATCTGAGAAACAACTTTTCACCATTCTTTAAGTACTCATGGTTTGATATTGACGATCATTTCCAGTTGTTTCTTTTTGTGCTTCATAGTTAACCTTGGATGATGAATTCTTTTCTTATGCTTAATTTTTTCGTTGTTTTAAACACCTTCTGATTGAAAAAAACATCCACTAAAATTTCAATAATTTTGATGTTGACAAAGTTTTCTTTTTTACTTTGTGAATAATTCTTCTCTTGAATTGTGGTGATAATTTTTCTGGCCTACCAGTTGGTTTTCTTGTTCCATACTTATTTGGACTTTTCAAGTAATTGCAGATAACGGTTTTACAGCGTCCTAATACCTTTAAAATTTCTCTCCGAGATTTTCCGAATCTTTTCAGAGCTGTAATCTCTCCTTTCTCAAATTCAGATAATTTAGTTCCTTTAGCCATTTGTTTTAGAATTTTAAGTATTACAGTTTTAATGGCTTTTATATTACGAGAACTATATATAATAAATTTTTCAAATAAAGTAAGTCCTTTTTTCTTTAATTTTTACAGGTGGTCTTATATTTATGTCAAAAAATTTATTTTAGATATAGCATGAATGCTAATATACATATAAAAAAATGAATTGAAATTTCATATTCTAAATTTAAATGTCTCCTAACATCATCTTTCATATATCTGATTTTCATAATTTAAAAATTGTAAACAATATCTTTTTCATCATTTTTGAGGGTGGTCTTATATTTTTGTCCAGGTGTGTATATATTAGATATATGAATTGTTGATAACATTTTAAAGTGAAATTGAGCTCATTTTTTAGCACAGTTAAATAGGTTCAAGTATTGCTATGTAACCGTAACAATTTAACATCAGTCATTTGTTTGCACACAGTCAACTAGATATACATATGATTTTTAAGTGAATAGTTTGTAGAAATTTTCATCTTTAAATGAGAACAAATCTGTTTGGACAATATTATTGCTATTGTTTCTACACAGTTAAATGATTTTAATCCCTGCTATCAAACACTTACAATTCTATTTAATATTAATCATTTGTTTGCAGACAGCAAAGTGGTTATAAGTATTAATATTTAACATTATTTTACTCAACATTATTCATTCATTTGCACATAGTCAAATGCTTCCAAGTATTGATATGTTATACCAATATTTCAATTTAGGTACAAACTTGAAGAGTTTCAAGTATTGGTATTTACCACTAATAATTCTTTTCAACATTATTCATTCATTTACACACAGTTAAAAGGTTTAAAGTTAAGCTATGTATCAGTAACAACTCAATTAAACATCAGTCATTTGTTTACACACAGTTAAATGCTCAAACAGTTCTATTTTTAACAATTGAATTTTGCATAAGTTATTTGTTTGCACACAGTTTAAATGTTAAACAGTTCTATTTGACCCAAAGATAAGAACTTGTTAGGTGCTACCATTCCAATCAGAATGAACCTGGGAGCAATGACAATGAAGGGGTATTTCATATTCCCCAAAGCTCCAAGACAGATGGTTTAGTGTCATATCATGACACTTGTTGGGGCAGGGGATCTTGCCCCTTTTCAGAGATGCTGTCAGTGTATTTTACAGCTCCAGCCAATAGGGCAAATTCAGCAGATAAATTAGTTCAGATAAAGTCAAAAGATTTATTATTGTGCCATTTATTATTTTTTAACAATTAGGTAGCTTAAAAAAAAAGGAAAAAAAGGTAAAAACTTTATTTTATTCTTGTCTTTTAGAAATAACAAAAAGTTCATTAAGTCATTCCTCTTTCTATTTACAAAATATTTAATTTTTTAGGAATCTACTTCTGGATCAAATGTTATCAAAGGTAAGATTAAAAAAATTTTTTTTTCTTTAACTTGCTTTTCTATTAGATCAAAATTTCATTTTTTTTTTTTTTACTTTAGTAATAAATAAAAATTAATGGTTTATATAAAAAATAATTTTTTAACCATTACTAAATTTTTTTCTAAGTCAAAACAATCATCAGTTTAGGTTAGGTTAGGGATGATTCTTTGCTGCTAGTACTCTGTAACCTAGTATAACTTGTTGTATGTTACTTGGAGGGGAGATAGACATTACTAAGGAAAGGATATGAACATTGCTCCAAGAGATGGCATAAAAGGAATTTACTCAGCATAATGCTCAGACAACCGAACAGGAAAAAATGATAAACATCCATTCATTCAAAACAATGAGATAAATCCAGCAAAAAAATTTGGAAATCTTTGTGGTGCAATGGTTAAAGTGTTGATCAGCAGCCTCAAAGTATCCAGCAAAAAAATTAGGGTGTTTTTGTGGTGTAATGACTAAGTGCAGTTCTGTATCCAGCATAAATAAATCAATGAATAAAATAAAATAAAGTTTAAGAAATAAAAAAAAGTAATAAATATCATATCTTTCTGGAAGGATAGCAGTGATATTATTTAACCCATAGTAGATGGAGAGGGGGATAAGGAGGTTTATACTTTTCTTCAGAGTGATTATCCAAAATTAAATGCATGACTGGAGCTTGAACTTGCTTACTATGACTTCACAGTCAAGCATTTTAGCCATTATTCAATGAGGACTCCTAAGATTCAACTGCTGTTCTCTTGAGACCCGATTCTCACCCAAAGAACTCTAGAATGGAATTTTATACCTTTTTACCACAACTGTATATGACAGTCATTATTGTCATCTTTAACCTTTTGCTTAATCATTTCAAATGGCCTCAGCAAAACAGCTGGCACCACCATGTTTGTCAGATCTTGGATACAAAATCTTCAACCACTGAACAAATGTCCATTTAAACTGTGACAAGAAGTCAAGCTGAAAGCATTGCATTCATCTATTAACACCACATAATTACAAAGAGATAAAGATAGAGAATAGCAAATCAGCCAGATCATCAAATTTAGGTTATAGAAAATAACTAACTTTGAAAAGCTATGATTCATTGAATAAAATAAAAATAAACTTAACTAATTTTAGAAACAATTTTACATAATTAAAGTTGCTAATTTGGAAGGTTAATTAGTGAAGTTTGTTATAAGGAAGTTTATTGCACAAATGCAGATTTGAAAGGCCAAATGGTTGAAGAAAATACAATAGTAACATTATTCAATGATTGGAAACAGGAGAAATAGGATGGTCTTGTTATTACAAAGAAAAGATAACTCAAAGAATACTAAACATGTACATTGAGATCCTAAAGATATCAATTCTTATAAAATCTACATTAGATTTTCAGAAATTTTTTTCTTAGGATTTAAAGTTAATCAATGTGAAAAAAAAAATCTGATTATATTGATATTCCATACCTCATACAAGAAATAGCTTATTTGAGACCCTGAACCATTATTAATTAAAAAACTGACGTGGAAATTGTTTTATTATCTGTTAGAGAGCATTTTGATGCTATTTCAACTAAATTTATCTATTACTAATACACTGAAATGTTATGAAATAGCTATATATCAAGAAACACAAGAGATTAATGTTTCTGTCATGTGTGTTGATTTCTGTGTCAGAAACAGTTAATAATCAATTCATTTACTGATATTCTATTTATTAGGCAATTTTGCACTATCAACATATGCTTAAATGCATTTGATTTTTTTTTTATATATATATATATATATATATATATATATATATATATCACACACACACACAAACAGAGATGTGCTTAGTGTAATGGTTATTGTCAAAGGAAAGTGAATTGCTGACATGAGTTCAAATCCTGGATCAAGCTGTTTACATTTCATCTCACACTAATGACTTTGGGAAGGGTATGAATCCATCTCCTCACAGCTCTAGGAAGGGTATGAATCTGTCTCCTCACAGATCTGGCCAAATAGTAGAGGTGACTGGGTTCTTTAACCTTGGTGTAGCAACTGGTTTAGGAGATGGAAAACTGAATTCAAACCAGCTTTAATCTGTTTAAAATACTGACCATGTGTTGCATCCTGCAAGGTTGGGTAAATACATAGGAAAGAATTAAATTTTTTTGGTGTGTCAAATATGATCTAATTGATTTTAGTTCCAAACTAAACAAAATTCTTTCAAAATTATCTTCATCTTTGTTGATGAGCCATAAGATAGAGACAAAACTGAACAAAACACCATTTGTCATAAGAGGTAATATATTGATTATGTAATGATCAGGTTTTTATCGATTTACATGTTTTCTACCGAGTCACAGTAATAATGGAAATCAGTGTAATTTTTTTATTAACACTACACAGTTAAAAATACTTGAATATGGAGAATAAAGCAGTTTCCAGTTCAATAAGACAACCAATTGAAAGAATTTTAATTAAATCTAAACTGACTAAGAAAAAAAAGAAAAGTCTATACTCAGGACATAATTCCCGGCCAACTAATTGCTATTTAAAATCATTTCTCTTAATCTATCAACATGCCTCTCAATCAGCTAGAGTGGCATGTCGGTAACAACAGTTCAATAATTATTAGTGTGGTGATAATTAGGATTTTGAAATGATAATATTGATTCTATGAATAAGTCAATTGACATTGAGAAAAGTTTCCAAAAATGAGTAGGTTTAATGGTTTTCTTTTATTAAATCTATGGTACAAAAATATTTATCTCCTGGCATATTGTAAAAAATGACAAGGTTATTTATTTTGTACTACTGCCTAGGATCAGTGAGTGTGATCTGTGAAAATGAACCATAGTACTTCTAGTATTTCTTTTGTTTTCATCTTTTGATTTTTCTTGATTAGTTTCAACATTAGGTCAACACCAGAAAAGTTTTTTTTTTTTTGTGCAGGGAGAAGGGACAAAGTTAACAAGTTTTTAAAAGAGTTGATAAAGCACTGGTGATGTAGCATATCCGTTTCCTAAATGAAAATTATTTTAATGTCACATGCTAACATCACCCTGAAGATGGTTAACAAAAAAAAAACTGAGATGTTAAACATTGGCATATTATCATACATAAATAAATACATCTATATATATATATATATATATATATATATATATATATACACATCTATATATATATATACATACATCTATATATATATATACATCTATATCTATATACATCTATATATACATACATCTATATATATATATCTATATCTATATACATCTATATATACATACATCTATATATATATATATATATATATATATATATATATATATATATATTTACATGCCATCAGATTTACAGCTATTTTCTCTCATTACATATATGGGTGTGTATGAATATGTGCATTTGTAGTTTATATATGAGGATTATAGAAAACTGAAAATGTTAAATAGATCAATATGTGCAATTTTATGTAAATGCATGTGCAGCATTAGATAATATCTTTGTGCCTATATGCATGCATGCATGCGTTGGAACCTGTTTAAATTCATCAACCTACTGAGAAGTCATTGCAATAGAGCAATGTAGGACATCACGAAAACTGAGTTGAACTTTGTCTGGTACCAACAAAATGAAAACTAGGTGGAGTGTGAATTCTGAATCCTATGGCAGTCAGTGGTGGCAATGACTGACTGTAATGGAGAGGAAGCAAGAGGCAGCTAACTATATGAATCACCTTGACCCCAGAATCAAGCAGCAAGTGGAACACCAAGGGTAGAGAGAGAGAGAGAGAGAAAAGGAAAGATGGTGGGGTGATGTGACAAACTACAAATAAATAAATAAATAAATAAAAGAATTTTTAGGTTAGAAGCAGGCACTAAATTTTGTCATGTGGGTAAAGATGGAGTAGAAAGTATATAATAGAGTTAATAGAATTTATAAAAGTTAAAATATTCTTCCTCAATGACCAGTAGACATGCAAGATGACCACCATATGTTAGGTATATTGGTTCTATGTTAGTACTAAAGTCTGCTCTGCAGTGCTATTTAGGGCCATACACTGGGTGTGGTCATATTAATGTAATGTTTAGGGCTCACTTGGGCATAGTAAATGATACACATATGTCCAATGTATATAAAGCAGAAATAGTGTTAATATCATTCTTAAAATCTTTTAAGACATTGCATTCTTCCATATGTACTTGTATGCAGTTGTACAATAGAATCTTACAATAAATTCATTTTTATATGTATCTAGCTAATCTCTCCGAAATGGGCAGGATGTGACACAAGGTCAATCTTTAAGCATAATAAAGCTCGTTTTGGATTCAGAGTTTTCATTCTAGACTGGTTGCCTAATCAAGGCTAAAGAATCCAGGCTACTTTATTTTTTTTCATAGCTGTTGGGTGGGGGTTGGAGAGAACAGATAGATTAATGCCTTTCCCAAGGACATTAGTGCAAAGTGAAATGCTGACAGCCTTGTCCAGAATTTGAACTCAGGTCATTGATTTCATTTTCTATGATAACTGTTATACTAAATGCTCCTCATATCATTTTTGCAGGTCTCAGTCATCACATAACTAAAGGACATGTAGAATCAAGCCCATTAAATTTTCCATGCTTACTAACAGGACCATAGAGCATGTTTTAAGCATATGAGAATTATAAAACTGAATGTTTTAGTAAGAGATTTAACTTAGAATGTAAACTAAACTGAACCCTTAATTTATGTCTAGTAGGTGAGTTAAAGTGAATCTTTAACTGTATTAATTAGATATCAAGTTAAAAATTTTCTAACCAGAAATCAGAGTTAAGATGTTCTTCCAATGACTTTTATTCAAAATGACAACAAAATCTAGATGATCAGTTGGTGTAATATAAACATTAACCTATATAGCAGGTTTTCAACTAAACTAATTTATTGAAATATCAATTATA
Organism: Sepioteuthis lessoniana; assembly: GCA_963585895.1. NCBI lineage: Eukaryota > Metazoa > Mollusca > Cephalopoda > Myopsida > Loliginidae > Sepioteuthis > Sepioteuthis lessoniana. The sequence goes on from OY757909.1 coordinate 74,055,577, forward strand.
ATACTGTTAATGAAGCTCTACTTTTTTTTTAAACATTGAGAGAACATTTCATGCTCAAATGATGTTGCAATATTGAAAACTGCAGTTGCTGGAAGGCATATAGATTGATATGCCATTAAACAACAAACAATCTTCTTGTGTTATTTAATGTCAAACCCACCCTTTTAGGACAGTAGTGGTACTATTTAACACATAGCTGGGAAAATTCATACCTTTTCCAAGGTATTTGTCTGAAAGTGAACATAATAACCCAACTGGAGTTTGAATTCACTTATTACGATCCCGCAGTCCAGCGCTTTAACACCACTACGATACCCCCAAGGCATATAGAACCATTTTGAACTTAATTGTTAAACATTAAAACAATTACACAAGAGAGAGTTTCTAGGAATTTGGTGATTTAAAATTTTTTTTTTTTTTAGTAAACTCACATACTGAAGTTACTAATTATATCAAAGTATAAAAATCAATTTAATGACAGCATTAAATATATAAAAATTATTACCAGGGAAATAATTTTCTGAATAATTCTAATGGCATGCCAACTTATCTCGGGTTACTTTACATCTAGAGATTAAAGAATAGTGTTCATCGTATTTACATTTTTTATGTAGTTGTTTCTTATAAGGTTTTTCAGAGTTTATTTTTTTGCACATGGCCCAATTGAATAATTCTTAAACATCTATTTGACTTATAGATGGGACCCTAACAGGTACTACCACAGTAGGTCAGTGGACCTGGGAGTAATGGTAACAAAGAGGCACTCCACACTCTTCAGAAGTGGAACCTCATCATCAAATGCAATTCAGTGTCATACTCATAACACCCTTTTTTCTGGAAGAGGAGAGGTCTTACCCTCTTTTCAGGGAATACAGTCAGTGTATTCTAAGCCCTGCCAGTAGAGTGGTTCCATACGCCTAAGTTTAAGGATGAAAAAAAAAAATTAAGTAATAAATTGCAAAATCAGAAGGCATAAAATAGAAAACATGCCATGAAGTCAGTGAACCAATTCAAAGCTAATACCTTATTTTGTCAGATTTGTCTTCACAAACTGACTCATAACAGATTTTATTTGAAACCAATAAGAATAAAATCTCAACAATATCCATATTAGAGTGTGACAAATACAATTAAGGAGCCAAGTCCAATGTGTTGCACAAATCTATTGACAACATATCTACAGAGATTTGCAAATCAGCCAGTTGAAAGGTCAACATATTTAGGTTATAGAAATAACAACCTAACTTAGAAAAGCTATGATTCATTGAATAAAAATAAATTCAACGCATTTTAAAACCAATTTCCCTATTGGAAGCAGAAGAAATAGGATGGTCTCCTTATTTCTAAGAGAGGATAACTCAATGAATAATAAATAAATGAATGTAAAATAAAACAATTTAATTATATTGATATTTCATACCTCATACTTGAAACAACTTATTTGAGGTAAGATTTCTAATCCATACCTGAAGACAAGACAAATCTGTCTCATGTAACATCTTTTTTTATATACCATGAACAGAATGAAAAATTCTACAATGCCAACACAAGGCATATCATCTTGATTGATTTGGTTTGGTTATGGCATATCAACCATTATAGGTTATTTAATGCCAAATCCATTTTCATACATATAAACAGTTCTATTTCAAACAATTCAGTTTAGCATGAATACACAGTTTAAAATGTCAAAAATAGTTCTATTTCAAGCTATTCAGTTTAGTCAACAAAGTTAGATGCGTCCAAGTATTGCTATGTATCACTAACAATTTGATTAAACATGTCATTTATTTACACAGTTAAATTTTAAAAAAAACAGTTCTACTTAGAGGAATTCATTTTAGCATAAGTACACAGTTTAGTTCTACTTGACCCATAGATAGGGCCCTATTAGGTGCTACCACTCCAGGCCAAAGTGGACCTGGGAGTGATGGCAATAAAGAGAGTACTCAGCATTCTCCAAAGCTCCAGCATTACTGGGGCCTCACTATCAGATTGTTTAGTGTCATATCCAGGGCACTCATTAGGGGAGTCTTACCCTTCTGTAGAGATGCAGTTAGTGTATTCTACATCTGACTGGACCAATGTCCTCTTCAGTAATGTCTTGTGGTACCATAATAATGGAATGTTTTTTATTGTCAGTTAGACCAGGTTATTAAGTAAAATGGAAAAATGTTTTGTATACTGCTTCAAAATTGACAGGATTTGAACCAAAGATTCATATAACAAATACAAAAAACAAATTCTATTTTGATATTCATCTGGTTTATGTATTTGTATCATTAATAATTGTTATGTCCCAATTCTTAAGAGTTGTAGCATAATGGTTATCACATCATAGGAAGTGGAGTTGGTTACCCAAGTTCAAATCCTGAACTAGACAGCATTTCACATACCTTGGGAAAGGTAGGAATCAAACTATTCTCCCTCCAGTTAGGGTAAATAGTTGGACAGACTTAGCTCTCTAACATTGGTATGGCAACCAGTCTAAGAGAAGGAAAACTCTGAATTGTAGACTGCTATTGTAGAAATGAGCAGCAATGACCTGTAGGGAGCATAGGATTATATTACATGAGTAGTGTTCCCACAAACAAACCAGGTTACAGGGTGAGTGACCCATAATAATTTTTAGAACAAATTTACACAATTTAAAGAGGCAAGTAGATTAAAACAATAATTTATCATTTTTCTACTTTCATGATAATATCATGATTGGGAGGAGGAACAGATACTACAGTTGAATTTTAACTCAAAGGTCTGTCATTTTAATATTTAAGGTCTTCACACAATCAACCACTATAATAGGTTATCAGGATTTTTCAATAAGTAAAGATAAACATAAAATTTAGGTTAATAAAAAAAAAGAAGATTAGTCTGAAACATTTCAAAGCAGTTCTATTCTTTTATCTCTTCAGCATGTATAAAATAATTCCTTTTCTTCTTTCTCATAGTAAAGTAATATAGCTGTAGGTATAGTTGGACAATTTTCAAACAACATTCAAAGTTAAGATAATGAAAATGTTTAGGATATCTTTATTGATAATTGAACAGAGTTTGTCTATTGACAGCCAAATATTTGTTTGTTTGTTTGGGTTTTGTGGCATATCAACCTTTGTAGATTATTTAATGCCAAATCCCATCTATACATATATAATCAATGTGATTTGTAACACTACCCCCACCAACTTGTCTCGTCAAGACCACCTGAGGTATCCCTGTCTTGCAGTTTTGTCGAATTTGTTTGTCTCTATGACTCCAATTACTGAAAAGTGGAACTAATTCCATTGATTCCTAGCTAAGAGATTAAACTGCAACCAATGGTAAGGCTCTGGTTCGGGAGTTCCAGAGTTTTGGGGAGAGTGGAGTGACCCCTTAATTGCCATTGCTCCCAGGTTCACCCTGTCTCAGGGGTGATAATATCTGTTTAGGGAGCCAGCTATGGGTCAAATAGCTATTAAATACCAAGAGCAGATGGTACTTGACAGCATTGGCAGGCAATCCATCTAGGACAAGGACAGTCTGATATAAAACCTACGACCCAAGGACCTTGCTGTCACCGTCCCAGCTTGCTAGGCCATGACAGATGAACAACAGGTGTAAAGGGTGGGGGAAGTACTGTGCACGCTGCACTCCACCTAAAAACTTCATTGTGCAAGCTGAAAAGACAAGTTCACATCCACCAACACTTCCAAGCCCAGTAGTGATGGGAAAGGGGCGAAATGGCTGGTAAACGATGTCACTAGAGGTCGCAGTCCCAATCCTGCATGCAGGTAGTTCTGGATATTGGTCGACTGATGTTGACCTGAGATAACAGCATCACCTGACAGTACCCTGAATGACCAAGCGGCACCTCTTTAGGAACAGCACTGCTTGCTCCACAAGGGGAGGGGCCTAGAAAAGGTGGCCTAACTGAAGCTTGTCTCTCATCCCCCATTTGACTTGCTGCAGTCAACAGGCATCTTCTCAAGCAGTCCCAAAACATTAAAACAAGGAAGGTACACACCCACCTCAAAGAGTGCCAAAACCCCCCAAAAAACTGAAAGTTGCATGCTGGAACGTCAGAACCATACTTGACGCAACTCACAGCAATCGAGCTGAACATTGCTCAGCTCTGATTGCACATGAACTACCTCGGTTAAATGTTGACATTGCTGCCCTTAGTGAGGTCTGCTTCCCAGGAGAAGGCAGCCTCTAAGAGCATGGCACTGGATACACCTTCTCCTGGTCAGGGAAACCTACAACAGAGGGGTGGCTTTCAGGGATCAGTTTCATGGTCAGCACCTTCATTGCCACCAGGCTGGAAAATCTGCCAACTGGTCATTTCAACCACATGATGTACATGTGCCTTCCTCTGAAAAATAAGCAGTATGCCACGTTTTTCAGTGCCTATGTTCCAACTCTTTGAGCTGAACCTGCAGAAAAAGACAAATTCTACTTGGAGCACTGCAGCTGTCTTCAAAGCATCCCTATAAACGACAAGGTGATAATTCTTGGTGATTTCAATGCTAGAGTGGGCCAAGATGCAGATTCCTGGAAAGGAGTACTTGGAAGACATGGCACTGGTAACTGCAACGACAGCAGGCACTTGCTGCAGGAGTTTTGAACTGAGCAGAAATTTGTCATCACCAACACAATCTCCCAGCAAAAGTACAGACTTAAAACAACCTGGATGCATCCTCAGTCCAAATATTAGCACCTAATTGACTATGTCCTTGTGCACAAGCGTGACCTCAAGGATGTCATTCACACCAAAGTGATGCCCAGCACTGAATGCCACACCGACTATCACCTAGTGCACTGCAAATTTAGGCTGCACTTCAAACCTAATCCAAGAAAGGGAGGTCTCCCCAAGAAAAAGTTCAATCTGAACAAACTTCAATCAGCTGAAGTGACAGGTGATTTTCAAGCAGGCCTACAGTCCAAGTTTGAAAACAGCGACTACCCAGAAAACACTTCTCCTGAAACACTCTGGAACCAACTGAAGAGTGCTATTCTGCAGACATCTGAAGAGGTTCTGGGGTTTACCACCTCGAAGAACAAAGACTGGTTTGACAAGAACAACCAAGAAATTCAGGAACTGCTAGCAAAGAAGAGATCATCCCATCAAGCCCACCTGGCTTAGCCGTTATGTCCTGTGAGGAGGGCTGCTTTCCGTCTCATTTGCAGCGTCTTCCAGTGCAAGCTTTGAGAGATCCAAAGAGAACTCAAGATTACGCAGACCCAGGTGACTACAGAGGTTTCTACAAAGCTCTCAAGGCAGTGTCTGGCCCAACTCACCAGGTCCAGAGTTCCTTGCGCAGTGCAGATGGGCAAGTGCTTTTTACAGACAAGGCTTCCATTCTGAGTCATTGGACTGAGCATTTCCAATCACTCTTTAGCGCTGACCATGTTGTCTAGGATCCAGCAGTTCTTTACATTTCCAATAGCAATCATTCAAAGCAGAATTAGATGAACTACCTTCTATGAAAGAAATTACCAAAGTCATAGAGCATTTGAGGAGTGGCAAGGCAGCAGGAGTCAACAGGATTCAACCAGAGCTCTGGAAAGAAGGAGGACCAGCATTACACAGTAAGAAGGTTCTTGTTGGCAGTCTGTTTAACCTCAGGAGACTGCATGCCCACACAAAAACACTTGAGCAGCAGTTCCTTGACCTCTGCATTGACGACGTTGCCCTCATTGCCCACACTGAAAGAGCCCGGCAGCACCTAACTTTCTGTTTTGCAGAGGCTGCCCAGCTCTTTGAACTCGAGGTCAGATTGAAGAAGACTGAGATTCTTCTTTAGCCTGCACCCCTAGAAGAGTACCACCCTCCCCACATCACCATTGGCGGAACTGAGCTGAAAGCAGTTCATCAGTTTACTTATCCGGGGTGTACCATCACATGAGATGCCAAGATTGACAGGGAAGTAGACAACAGACTGGCCAAGGCAAACAGCACTTTTGGTAGGCTCTATAAAAGTGTATGGAACAACAAGCATCTGAAGAAGGGCACAAAGATCAGCATCTATTGAACCGTTGTACTTACCACTCTGCTGTATGGTTCTGAGTCATGGGTAACCAACCACCACCATCTGTGACTCCTTGAGCACTGCCATCAGCACTGGCTCTGCATCCTCCTCAACATTCACTGGAGTAACTACATCTCCAATGATGGGGCCCTTGATCAGGCAGAAATCACCAGCGTAGAAGCCATGTTGCTGAAGTCACAGCTATGATGGGCAGGGAATGTTTTCAGAATGGGGGGGACATCCCTTGCCCAAGATAGCCTTGTATGGTGAACTCTCTACTGGCAACCATGACAGAGGGGCACCAAAGAAACCTTTTAAAAACTCCCTCAAGAAGACCTTCGGTACCTGCCACATTGACCACCACCAGTGGTTGACACTTGCTGCTGACTGTCAGGCCTGGTACCACACCATCCAGCAGGTTGTCTCCACATTTGAGAACTCCCGCAGAGCCAACCTCAGGGAGAAACACTGCAGGAGGAAGGTCCAGGGAGTCTCAGCAGCCATACAAGACTAAACCTTTAACTGCAGTTGCTGGACTTGTCTGTCTCGCATCGGCCTAGTCAGCCATCAGCATGCCTGCAGTCAACATGGACAGCCTCCTTCATAAATCTTCATTCGCAAAGTCTAGCCAAGAGAGAGAGATTCTGTAGATAACATTCTTAAATGAGCCAGAGCTCATTTGTTTGCTAACAGTTAAATGGTTCCAAGTATTATGTAACATTTCAATTTAATATCAGTCACTTGTTTGCACACAGTCTAAATGGTTAAACAGTTCTATTTGACCCATAGATAGGACCTGATCAGGTACTACCACTCTGAGTCAGAGTGGACCTGGGAGTAATGGCAATGACTGGAGACTCACCATTAAATGATTTAGTGTCATATCCAGGACACTCATGGTGGCTGGGGGGGGGTCTTACCCCACACCATAGATGCAGCGTATTCTACAGGTCCAGCCAAGTGGGCACTTAAATATTTGTTTGTCTACTTGTGTGATAAAAACAAAACATAGCCATGAAAAGTTCTTGTTTAGGGAAAGTCTGTTCTCTAGCTTAAAGACTTTTTTTTAGAAATCCTGTTATAAATAAAATAATGAGCTACACATGACTTAAATCCTATGTAGAAAAAATGCTTGGAACAATCCAATCAGATCAGCTAGTTAGAATAATTTCAAATTGGCTACCAATCAACAGATTATTTTTTAAAACATGAAGCCTCAACTTCCAATGTGTAATATATTTGAGTCTTAAATTATCAAATATTTATCATTTCAGTGATATGTAAAACAACACAAAGGACAAAATGCTATATTTGAATTAATATTATCCTGGGCACAACATTATATATATATATATATATATATATATATATATATATATATATATATATATATATATAGATAGATAGATAGATAGATAGATAGAATAAAATGCATCATTCATTCAGAGATTTTAGGGTTGCTGTAAGAATAGTAGCAAAAAACAATAAAGCTTAAGTTTATAAAGTTCTTAATATTTAAGTCACATAAAAAGGTGTATAAAAAAGGAAATGTTTTTAATGGAGAAAAAAATATCAAAACTACTGATACAGAAAATATGGATGTACCGCATTTCTATTGAAGTAAAAAAAGAATTTCTATGCTTTTCAAAAAGTTTTCAAGCAAGAATAATACTGCTACAAGATTTTGAACTATATATATATATATATATATATATATATATATATATGCCAGCAAGTACACTCAAAGAGTTCTCATAAAAAATAACTTGATTATTTACATAGAGATTAGCATGTCATCCCTTACATTTTTGCATGTTACATATCTTACTATAACTTTCCAGATCTGTCTTCTCCCTTCTGTCACTTTTTTCCCCTCTTCACATAGCATGTTTTCCTCAATTTACTCTAGTAATAACTTATAACAGAATCAGGTTGAGTAACAGGCATATACTATATATATATATATATATATACACACACAAAGGTAGGCTGGAAATTTCATGATATATCTACTGTTGATGATTTTTTGACTGATGGGATCCAACCACTCTAACACTGATAGAAAAAAAGTTTATGGACTGCAAGGAGGTAACTATATTGAAAAATAAATACTATTAGCATGAAGTAAAACAAACAGATTCATCCAGGATTTGAACTTGGGTTCTCACATCCATTTCCTATAATGATAACTACGACGCTATGAGAACCTATGTGTAAATGTGTGTGTGTGTGTATATATATATATATATATATATATATATATATATATGAACACACATATGCACAGATGGATTAATGCTATCAAATATATAATTTATATCACCAAATTCATTAAAAACTCTTAAAAATCTTTTGCTCCTGAATAGTCTAAGCAAAAAGTTGCTGGTATTGTATATAAATATTTTCAAGGTTTATTAATATCATTTTTGATGAATACAATATTAATTTGTACACATAATTAAAAGCCAAGAAATTCAATAGTAGGTTTATTTATAGATGTTTGAACATATGCTAAAGAGTATATATATATATATAAATAAACCTACTATTGAATTTCTTGGCTTTTAATTATGTGTACAAATTGATATTGTATTCATCAAAAATGATATATAAATATATATATATATATATATATATATATATATATATATAAAACTGAAAATCCAGATTTTCCTTCACCTACTTCTAAATTTATCTTTTTTTGTACGCAAAGGCCTCATGGTACACTGCCTGCTGGCATCAAAGTAGAAAAGCATAATTAATACAACCAACAAACACATTCCTGTTGTCTAAGAATAAACATGGGTGGTAAGTGAGAAAAAAAAAGCTAACATTTTTTATACAGTTTTTCCTCTTCTAGTTCTAATGAAAATTCTAGTGTCTACAAATGACAGAAAACAGAGGTAAACAAAAGTACTAAGAAAAGAAATCATAACTTTAAGCATTTTAGAATTTACATGGAATACATTTTAGAGTAAAGCAATTGTAATCAGCCAACCAAAAAAAAAAAAAGAAAAGATGTATAACCACAATGAAGAACAAAAGGCACCAGTATCCATTTATATAGATACCAACATGTACTTAAATACAGAGTTAAAATACCATCCAGACATTCATAAATATATTGCTACTCCTGTTCTATAACACTTGTTACATTTAGCATATGATATTTACACGCCAACTAGCTGAAATGATAAGACTATTATATGAATAAGCACCCTTGTTTGTTTAGGAGTTCAGAATGGTAGCACCAGTTATGCTCTTTGATTTTAATGGCATGTCAACTCATCTGGGGTTATGTTATGCCAAGAGGCTAAGGAATTGCATAAAGGGTACATTTATATTTGTTTTTTTGTGAAGATTTTTAAGAGTTTTTTTTGCACATGTTTAAAGGATATCAGGTATTCCTATCAAATATTAATAATTTGTAAACAGATTTGACCCATAGATGAGACCCTAACACATTAACACTCCAGGTCAGAATAAACCTTAGAATATTACAAATAAAAGGGTACTTCACACTCACTTCCCAGAGCTTCAAAACTCGAGCCTCACCACCAGATGCAATTTAATGTCATAATGTTTTTTTTTTGTGGAGGGAGAGTCTTACCTCCTCTACAGAGGATACAGTCAGTGTATTCCAAGTTCTACCAACAGGACAATCAGTTATGTTGGAGATTTGTGAATGCAGGAGCATCAATTGACCAAGATACTTTTAAATTACTTCAGTTAAAAAAAGCATTTTACTTTATTGATACCATGAACTTTATTTATTCTTGATCCATTTTCAGTTTGTTACTTCAATTTAACTGATATGAAGACAAGTATTTTTTCCTCCTTTTTACTGATTAGAATTGAATAACAACACCTATATATAATGGTGATTTTAAACTTTTTAGTGACAAAACCATATTTTATCACAGAAAATCAATAATCTTAAATATCCTTATGCTGACACATCAAAAATGTTACTCATTCATAATATTTAAAAAAAAAAAAAAAAAATTGCCAAATCATGATGAAATGTTTGGATGAGTCAAAAGTTTTGCAATATTTTGGTGCCCGCTAGTTTACAGTATGCATATCATATGACTGAAGCATTTCAAGCCCTAGAAGTTACTCAACTGTATGCATAGTGGTAGTTGGTGCACTGTGATTTGAAAGCTGAACAAAAGGTATGTGCAGCAAAGTCTAAACCGGGGACTTATGCTTTACAGTTCGAACTTTGCCATAATGCTATGAAAGTAGCCAAAAACATTTGTTGTGCAAAAGGTGAAGGCGTAGTTGATCACAGTACTGTAACCAGAAGGTTCAAGAAATTTCATGCAGGTTGCAAGAACCTTGATGATCAGGTAGAGTTAAGTAAACCAATAACTGAATTCTGAGGCCATGCTCCAAACTATTGAAGCAAATCTGGCATGAGTTGCACTTAGAGACTATCAAGCAATTTCAACATCTCACAGTCTAATGTGGTTCATCACCTTTACGACCTTGGCAAAAAGCATCTGAAGTTTCTACATTGTGCTTCATATCACCAAAATATTGCAAAACTAGAATTTGTGCTTTTCTTAGATACATTATATATGATGGCTACAAAAGAATATTTAAAAAATTTATAACAAATAAAAAAAAAAATTAAGATATGGACATTCACAATAGAGTTTTGAAGAAAATTACTTAAATCTTATTACTGCATTTGATTCAAATGTTGAAAGTAACATATTCTAAAAACTTGTCTTCATCTTTACAATGCTTCAGAATTTTTGTAAAGAAATGTTTTCTTTCTTAGTCACTCACAGACTTTCCAATACCTGCAATTTCTAAATATGCTCTAATTGTTGTATTTTCTTAGGGAGGGGGGATACTGATGGTCTTCTCGGACTCAACTTTTTATACAAACATTGAGTTGTTTCCATTTCTTTCACATTTGAACTGGATTAATCAAGTTTAAAAAAATCCAAAAAAACTTCATGACTAATTATTATTGCTTAGCATTCAAAAGACCTTCTTTACTCAGGCAATCCGATTTGAAAAATGTTAATTTTCTAAAGTTTTAGATGCAGGTTCTAATTTACAATATAAATACAATGTCAAAATAATCTTACCAACATACACGTACAGAATGTTTCACAATTGTTGAAATAAAGCAGCGGCTTCTCAAATCTTCCCTATTGACTTTCTTTTTTCAGATTATTGCAGGGAAATAGTTAACATTATGATTTCAACAAAATATAGCAAAAATCACACCTTGAACTAAGGAGAAGGTCTTTTGTGTGAAGAAATTATGAAACAAAACCTTTCAACATTGCTCAAGCAAGTTACAGAAAGAAGTTCAATTTCAACACATTTCCAAACAGGAGTTAGATTTTCAACTTCGTCAAGAACTTTGAAGCTCATGACATTTGCAAAGATTGTTGGGCAATAGGTTTCTCACCATCTGGGTCTCTGATGAGAATCAGATCACTCAGGAGAAACATGCATGTATTATCAACCATTTGGCATGTTATATTCAACAATACCTTCAACTGAAGGACAGACATCTGGATCATATACTCTAGAGCTCCTCTTGACATTTTTGGTTCATGTTTGAGGCTAAATTATAGCAGATCTTAAAATGTTATCCTTTTACCTTTCAATGAATGCAATTTATATTACTCTATCATTTGTAGTCCTTGATTTGTGTCAGATCATTTTGTTTCAAAAATTGTGAAACACCCTGGACATGAGTCATCTTTTTCTTGCTTTTATTTTCTAAGAAAAGTAGTTGTTGTTGGTGTCAGTAGTATTATAATAATAATAATAATAATAATAATAATAATAATAATAGCAGCAGCAGCTTTGGGAGAAAACTATTAAGACCAAAGTTTCAATGTTCACCTTTGAGAATAGAAACAAGGAAAAGATAACTTGTGTACATACATAATAGAAAGTCAGAGATAGTTGATATAAAAATAGAACCACCCAAAACCGGTCTAAAACTATAGCAAATCAATATTTTGCAAATCTGACAAATTGCTTGAGTAAGGAAAGTGTTTTGAATGATAAGCCACAAAAATTAGTAAAAGAAAATATTTTCTACTTAAAATTTTCAAAAACATTTTTTTAGGTTTCTCTGGATTGTCTAATAGGTGGTGATATTCAGAAATGTTTTCTAAAATGGTATTGTATGACAGAAAGAGAATATGTTTTGTTTAATTCAAGCATACAAAATAACCTTTTCAACAACTATAGTTTTTTGACATCCTGACTACAAGTATAACACCTGGTGCTGCTGAAAGCCATGATTAATTTTAAGTGTTTCTCTACAAAATCATTCTGAGTTCTAATATCTTAAATAGTTTTATCTTTTAATTCATAAAACTATTTCTTTTGTATATATAACTGTAAAGGTTGACAATCTATAATTATGAATGACTAATCTCTGACATTTCTTTTGATACATAATAACTGAAGATATTTTCAGCTCCTATTTGTGCATAAGAAAGTACCCCTTCTAAAAAAAAAAAAAAAAATAAAAAAAAAAAAAAAAATAGATAAATAAAAAACTTCCAACCTAAAAAAAAACAACAAAAAAAAAACTATATATATCTCAATCAAATAAATTGAAAATATAGTTTTTAAACTATTGAACCATCTATTTTCCCTTAGGCCAGATAATGTAGATATGATCTATTGAATTTTTGTTTTGCTAAAAGATGCCTTAAAGTTGGTTCATTTCAATAATAATATAAATTTCAGGGCTTAAATATTGCTTAGAAAAAGAACATGAGAATATTGCTCTAAAGAATTCAATATTGCAACAGGTTTGGTTCCTTTGTTTAATGGCATATCAACCTTCATGGGTTATTCAATGCCAAATCCACCCTTGTAGAAGAACATGAATGATACTATTTAACCCATAGCTGGGTGGATAAGGGGTTCATACCTTTCCCAAGATTATTAGTCTGAAAGTGAATATAATAGTACAAGTTTACTTTTAACTCCCTCATTTTGAGGACAGTCTGGTACTTAAACTATTACACCATAGGGAGTCCCCCCCACCATAGCAGCAGGATAAAATGATACATTGAAAATGTAAAGAAATTAATTCCTATAAATAATAGCCAATAATCATTTGAAGAAATTAGTAATATCACAATAACAGAATCATTTCTAATAAAGAAGAGAATACAAAACATCAAAATGCAAAATTAAGAGATTTTGTAGTTAAGATATTTTAACATGAGCAATTGAAATGATAAGAGTCTTAAGAAACAGGAAGGAAGTAACAGTTTGTACAGTCTATTATTAAATTATGCCTTCAGGACTGCTGCTGTTGTACTTTTTAATACATTGCTGTGAACTGAGAGAGGCAACAAGTATTTCAAGATGAAGCAGGTTTCATCAAAGCATTCTGGAATGTACATCAAATGATTATTACAAACATAAATTTCTCTGCAGCAGTGACTTTCACTGTCAGTATGAATGTATTAATCATCATTCATTCATTCATTTATCTAGTTTACATTTGTTTTAAATTGTTTTGTTTTTTTCACTATTACTTATCAAAATAATACCTTTTGTATATTTTCTGACTACTAATGAAATTGGATAGCACTAAAAATCAACATAGTAAATTTGTCAAACTAAGAGAAATAAAGCATAACAAAAATATTGGATTACTTTCATAATAAAGGTATGTGTATGTATTTGTTGTAGGACTTAGAGCAAGGTACTCAAACATTCAGCCTGGAATCAATATCTTGAAATTTGAGCATTTCTTCCTCCTTCACTTCCTAACTATTAATTAAAAAAATGAAATTTCATATATAAAACTTGGCAGCACTTCATAGTTGCCATAGTTTGAGGAGTATAAGATTTGGAATATCCTTCTTACTCCCTATCAGTTGCCATAAGGCTGAAAATATATGCATATATATCTTCCTTCCCTATTTTTCTGTGACTTTTTCTTTCTTTTGTTATTATTGTTTATAAAAAAATACTGTCATAGTTCATTCTACATCCTTTATCTTTGTATCTCAACAAGCCAACAAGTACATGTATGTGTGAGATAGAGAGAGAGAGAAAAAATGTAATTTTGTTCCAACTTTTTTCAAAATTCATAATTACCATGGAAAAACCAAAATGGCTTCCGGGGAAATAGATCCACAACCTCACAAATACTGACCATCCGTAGAATCCTGGAAGGCGTTCGGGCAAAAAACCTTCAGGCGACATTACTATTTGTCGACTTTACCAAGGCCTTCGATTCCATACACAGAGGGAAGATGGAGCAAATCCTACAAGCATACGGCCTACCAAAAGAAACCGTAGCAGCGATAATGATTCTCTACAGAAACACGAAAGTGAAAGTACGTTCACCAGATGGAGACACGGAATACTTCGACATTGTTGCAGGAGTACTACAAGGAGACACACTAGCCTCGTACCTCTTTATCATCTGTCTAGATTATGTGCTTAGGACTTCGATCGACAAAATCAGAGAAAATGGCTTCGAGCTGACTAAGAGAAGAAGCAAAAGGTACCCCGCAAAAACAATCACGGACACCGACTACGCTGATGACTTGGCATTACTAGCGAACACGCCAAATCAAGCAGAGACACTACTGCATAGTCTGGAACGAGCCGCAGCTGGCATTGGCCTCCATGTCAATGCAAACAAAACTGAATATATGTGTTACAACCAAACGGGCAACATTGCCACACTAGACGGAGCCTCTCTGAAACTAGTAGACAAATTCACCTACCTAGGAAGTAGCGTCTCATCAACCGAAAAAGACATCGACACACGACTGACGAAGCCATGGACAGCAATCGATAGGCTCTCAATCATATGGAAGTCGGACCTAACCGATAAAATGAAACGCAGTTTCTTCCAGGCAGCGGTTGTGTCGATACTGCTATATGGATGCACCACATGGACGCTAACTAAGCGGCTGGAGAGGAAACTAGACGGAAATTACACAAGAATGTTGAGAGCAGTATTGAACAAGTCCTGGCGACAACACCCCACGAGACACCAACTATACGGACACTTGCCCCCCCATCACGAAAACTATACAAGTTCGACGAACCAGACATGCGGGACACTGCTGGAGAAGCAAGGACGAGCTCATAAGCGATGTACTCCTGTGGACCCCCACATATGGATGTGCAAAAGCAGGATGACCAGCTCGAACTTACATACAGCAACTATGTGAGGACATGGGATGTAACTTTGAAGACCTGCCGGAGGCGATGAATGATAGGGAGAAGTGGCGAGAGAGGGTCAGGGATATCCGTGCTGGCGGCGCGACATGATGATGATGATGATGATTATCTTATAAAACAAATTACAGGAATCTCATAGGTTTCAGCTCAGTCTGGTTTTATTTTTAATAGCAACTAGAATTCAGTCCAAATCCATAATATTAGATAAGTTTAAAGTAAATTAGGCCATCAATACCAAAGAATATCTACTGCTGCTAATGATTTTGAAAATTTTTCTATTGCACTTAATGAAAGTACAGGATATACTACTTATTGAGTTGTTTTCATTCGAAGGGTTGATAAAACTTTAATGTCCCTGAAGAATTATGAAGTCTATTAGCTTTGAAGGTAACAATGAAAGAAAGAGATATTTAAAGAGAAAATGTTCATGGAACATGAAAGATTGGATAAGTTGAAGCTCATGTCAGTGGCAACAGATGGTGCACCTGCAACACGTTCTGAAAAGGTAGGTTTAGTTGACCTTCATAAAAAAATAAAACTGAAGAGACTTGGTGTCTCCACCTTTGCTATTCATTGTTTTCTGCACCAAGAGACACTGTTGAGGGAAAAGGTTGCAAAGGAAAAACATTATTGATATAGTTATTAAAACTACAGAATTTAATCACAAACAATTTACTTTTTCTATCCACCATAGATATTGAGTATGGAGAGTTGGCTCAGTCAAGTAGACTATTTTGAGAGAAAAAAAAATTAAATTGTTCATAGCAATGAAAAAAAAAAGAAAACACTGAACTATGGGATCCCACTTTTGTATTTATTCTTTCACTTCTCTCAGATCTGAGTGACCATTTGAACATAGTAAACTTGGAGCTCCAAGATTCAAAGTAAACCATCACAATGGTGTATAAGGGAGTGAAATCTTTCAAGTGTTAACTTTCATTGTGGGTAAAGAAACTTACAGGTGGAAACTTAGCTCTTTTCAGAACCTTGCAATCATTGGGCAGAGTTGAACCAAAGTACTTAAAAGACTATGGTGGATGTAATTTGAAACTTGCATGCAAAGTTGAAGCATTGGTTTCAACACATTTTGGCAATAGAGGAGCAATTTGTTCTACTGAACATCTGAATTGATACTATTTCTGCAAAATTTCAGATAGAGTTGGTGGAACTTCAGAGTGATACTATATTAAAGCAGAGATATAAAGAAGTTGGTGTTCTGTATTTTTACCAGTTCTTTATTTTCCTCATCTTTGAGAATTCTGGCCATATTTGGAGGCACATGTTTGTGAGCAGTTTTCTTTCCAATGAAAATGAATAAATCTGCATTATGCTCAAAAATTGCAGATGAACATTTACAATTCATATAATTTGAAACCAAACATAGGATTCCTGGTTGCAATGAAATGTTATCAATTATCATAGTTTACCTTTTTGTTAAATGGCATATCAACTATTTATGGGTTATTTAATGCCTATATTTGATTCATTTGGAAGTGTTTGATTGTAATCATAACTATACTTTTCAACATTCCATCGTAGTCTTTTAAAAGTTGGCCTTTTTTTTCATTTGTTTATAATCATTTGTTTGCACACAGTTAAATGGTTTCAAGTATTCTTATCTAACATTAATAATTCTATTGAATAATAATAATTTATTTGCACATAGATATATGGTTTCATGTATTCCTATCTAATACAAATAATCTTTAAACAGATGTATTTGATCCACAGATGAGACCCTAACAAGTACTATCACCCTGGGTCAGAGTGGACCAGGGAATAATGACAATGAAGGGGTATTCCACATTCCCCAGAATTCCAAAACTGGAACCTTACTACCAGAAAAAGTTTAATGTCATACATAGAGTACTCCTTTTTAGGAAATGTGGGAGGGTTAACACTCTGCAAGTGATACAGGCAATGTATAGCAAGACCTGCTGACAGGGATACATGAGGAATTGACCGGGATCATTGGATGGTTGGTTGTTTTATGGCAAATCAACCCTTGTAAGTTATTTAATGCCAAATCTAGTTTCTACATATATAAACTAAATATATGATTTGTAAAGAAATAGTCTGTAGGTAAAATGTTTTTAAATAAGCCAGGTCTCTGTTGTTAGCAAACAGTTAAAAGGTTTCAAGTATTGCTATCTAATACCAATAGTTCTATTTGTACACAGTTAAATGTGTGATGCGTAAACAAATGGGCTAAACATGTGTTTGCCACAATGAGCCTGAGTTGAAAAGACTGCCCATGAAGAGGAAACACACAGACTCTCCAGTAAAGAAAAAGTTGTGGGCACAGTGGTCAGTAAAGAAGGTCATACTGATAATTTTCTGGATCCATCACTATTGATTTCATTGAAAAAGGCGTAACTGTAAACAGTATTTCCAAATGCCAACTCTTGGGATAATATTCACCTTATTGAATGACCCTCATATATAAAAGACTGATATTGAGATTTGAGAAAAAACTGAATTGTAATAAATGAATGTAAATACAGATGTCCAAAGAAACACGGTTTTAAAATCTAATCTGATCACTAAAACTTTCATGGAAAGTAATTTTTTAAATTTTGTTTTCTAAATCAATATACAAAAACATCTTTTTATGTATTTCTTTTTCTATGTTTTTACTATTATAAAGATATATTCTATTAATAGAATCAGTGTTTTTTTTTTTATTAAGCGCATCACAATATGTACTGTATTTTGAGTAGTGTATCATGATATGTATTATGACCTGACTGCATTGTTATATACCTAATATATACACATACAAGGGGTACTTAATAAATGAGATGAATTTTGCCTAATGAGTTAGCAATAGAAAACACTGTTTACAATTACACTCTTTTCAAGGAAATCTATAGTGATAGGTATTTTCATGTCCTAGAAGCCTGTCAGCATGGTCTTTACTGATTGCTAAGCCCAGAACTTTTTCTTTACCACAGAATCAGAGTGTTTGCCTTGCATAAGTTGTCTATTCGACTTGGGCTCATAGTGGAAATCCTGTTTTCAACTCATTGGTAAATACGTAGTTGACTAAAATATGCTTTACCATATACATCGTACATTCTTCTGTAAATTTTACATGGTTTGCACAACTCAGCCACCAAAAATTGAGGACAGACTTCTGTTCAAGCCTGCAGTACTGTTTGATTTGATGTAATTTTGAAGAGCCTCAAAAAAAAATTTTTTCAAGATTAAAATAATTATTGCTATAAACCGATTTCAAACAACGCTAAATTTACATTTATGGGGAAATCTCTGCAAAAAAAAATGTTTTGCTTTAAAAAAAAAAATCTTATTTATTGAATGACCCTCATACGTATATGTTCATGCATACACAAAGAAATTTGGAACAATTCATAAGGCAACAACCTTCATTATTTCTGTTTCTATATTAAGTGCTGTGTTGCAGACACTTTCCTTCCTGTATAACAATGAAGAAAAGAAAAAAAAAGTGAAATAGAAAAGTAAAGATATATGAAAAAGAGAGGAAGACAAAAACAGAATCTTTTTTTAAATAGTGAGAGAAAGATCAAAAATGAAAATCTAGAGAGTTGATAGAACAAGAGAAAAGTCATGAACTAAGTAAAGAAAGAATATAAAGGATAAAGTATGTGGAATAAAAAGGAGAAAATTGAAAGAGAGAGAATACTAGAACTTATTACCAAGTACCCATAAGTGAAGGTAAAGTACTTCCAAAAGCCTTTGTTCTTTTACTATTCATTTCAAATTAGCATCTACATAACACTGAAATTTGTATCTATAAAAATACTAGAAACTTGAGAGTTTTATAAGATGGAAGAAAGACCACAATGTCTATTTTTGCATTGGGTTTAAAAATTGAGCAATTTGTTAAGGGAAGAGAAAGAGAGAGAAAAAATTGAAAGAATAAGTTGATGACAAAAAGAATGAATAATTAAAGAGAACAATAATGCTGATAAAAGAAAAAAAGAATAAAAGTAAAATTACAAGAGGAAAAATCAAGAGAGATAAAAATAAAAATGAAAAATTAGAGGAAAATAAAAACAGAAAAATCACATAAAAAGGAGAAGGATTAATAAAATGATCCAATTTTTGGATGTATGAGGTCTGATCCAAAAGTAAAGACTGAAGCTCAAAATATCTTAAAATTTCAAATGTAAATGAAATGATTGGTTTGGTTAATTTATTTAATGGCATGTCAACACACATGGGTTATTTAATGCCAAAGCCATCCTTATGGAAGAACAGCAGTGATACGATCTAACCCACAGTTGGAGGTTCATTATTTTCCCAAGGGTATTAGTCTGAAAGTGAATGTAATAGTGCTCACTGGACATTGAACTTGCTTACTACAAAGTTGCATTCCAGCACATTACGTCATTACCACTTAGCCATGGGGATTGCTCCACCTCCATGAAAATGTATGCAGTTATACAATAAGGTGAAAATGTCTACACAGCTGTCTAGATGAATCTGTGCAACTTAAAATAAAAAGAATAAAAACCAGTCTTTTATTGAAATGTTTCTTTTATGAAAAATAGGATTATGCAAATGATTTTTTTTATCAAAATGCTCTAATTTAGAAAATTTCCAATTCAATTTGTAGCTTAATGATAGTGTTGATATTTGCACTTACCCAGATCATTTCTCAAGGGAAGTAACTTAAATGCAAACTATATAGTACTTGCCCTTATGTGTTTATTGATTTGCAATTAATTATAATGTAAATTCTATAAATGGGATGCGATTCTATAATGTGTTTAATGGCCACCCAATGCAAGTAGTTAAAAAGAAAAAAAAAGGGTGTGCGAAGATAATTGAGGCAAAATCATTGTAAGAGATAAATAGATGCATGTCTTTTGTAAATGATGGTAACTTATCAGTAGTGGTAAAATTTATTCTGTTGAACAGTTCAATTGAAGACCCTTTTCTTCACGATAACCTTTTTTCTTAGCTGACTCTTTTTGCTATTTAACAAAAAAGTAACCAATAGAAACAAAAACATTAAGATAGAAAATAGTGACCAGTTCTCAAAAATGCTTCTCAAAGATTTTTTTTCAAAACGATTTGAATTGCTTTTCAGACATTTTATTTAATAAGGGAGAATTGGCTCATGTCAAGATGACATTTCTGACTGACAGGGAATAAAAAAAAATTGAATGGGTGTGGTTTTATGGTATCTCTAAACAATATTAGATTCCTAAAGAGAAAAAGAATCTGCAAGGAGTAGAAATGAGTAAATATATAAGAACTCTTCTCCCTTGCCCGTCAAAGAGAATACTTTTCTACTATTTACATGTGTAAAATGTTATGGCTAGATTTAACTCAAATTGTTCTTTCATTTATCTGATGAAAATTTTTGACTAATAATGAAAACTAATCAAACACTTTATTCCCAATATGCTGCATTGTTTTTCTTAGTTAAACAAGTAAATAATATCAAATAAAATTCAAGGAAAGTTTAAGAGGTCAGTATGACATAAGAATCTATATTATAATCTAATTTTTGTATGTATGTTACAATAATACAACAAAATGACTTACTATAGCAAGATCTTTGTATAATATTCTTAAAATGTTCAAATCAAGAAAAATAAAGTAATTTTCAATCCAATTTGCAACTTTAGAGGCTGTGTTCATACATTTCCTGATCATTATTTTTCAATGAGGATAACTATTAAATGCTAATTATTGAGTACTTTCCCTCACTTTAATTCAAAATAGATGTATTCAAGCTTTGTATTTGATGTGTACTTTTTTCAATAATATCTAATGTATCTTTTATGAAATGGCTATTTTTATATCTGAGAATCAAATAAAATCCATAAGAAGACATAACTTCACAGAATCATTGGGGGTTCTTTTTTTAGGCAAAATTAAATGACAAATCTAAAAAAAAAAAAAAAAAAAATAAATAAATGAATAAATAAAAATTATTGAAGTAAAAATTTGAATAATATGTGTTTTAAAAGAAAAAAGAAATATTTAAATTGATTAAATGTTCTAGAAAAGTGGGTTTTTTTTGCCAAAATTTCTAAGAGGATTAGTTGATTTTACAGCATGTCAGCCCTTGTTGGTTTATCTAGTGCCATTTTTTTGTTTTTTTGTAAGCAGTTATGATTTAAGTAACCATTCCTATTAATCCTTTTAAACAGGTAAAAAAAAGTTCATTTTTAATTGCAATATGTTTTAAGAGCCAATGATTTGTAGAGCAAAATCATTTCAAACATTTTCTAAAAATAGATCTATTTGACCCATATATGGGAACCTAACAGGTACTACCACTCCAAGTTCGAGTAGACTTGAGAGTAATGGCAATGAAGCAATAACTCCATGCTATCCAGAGTTCTAAAATAATAGCCCCATCACTGGATTTAGTTTAATGTCATATGTAAGAAATCCCTTTTTTTTTTTGGCAGGCAGATGTCATCCCTCAGTAGATGCAGTTGTCACATTCTAGACCCCACTGACAGGGAGTATCATTATTATATACTTGAACTTGGGCCCTCAACTTGGTTGACAAAGTCACAAAAACAGTTAAAGTCTATCTAGTTAACTGGTGTTGCATGTTCAATTCCTAGGTTGTACAGTATATAAAAATCATAAGGATAAACTAAGAAGAATTGATACAAGATATTCTCTAAGGATAGGTAGCAGAATGAGAACAACTTAACTTGATTATTTTTTAAAATTTCAATTCTGTTATATCATTGTACACCATAGTTGTATAAAACAAACAGATGTAAAACAATGTAGTAGACACAGAGTGAACAGTTCAGATTCTGAAAGTATAGATTTACCCAATCCCTACACCAAGGTCAATTTTTAAGCAGAGTACAGCTGGTTTGAATTCAGAGTTTTTCTTTCCCTAGACTGGTTGCTTAACCAAAGCTAAAGAACCCAGTCTGCTCTATTATTTATTCATAGCTGGAAGGAGAAAAGATGGATTCATGCCTTTCCAAACACTATTAGTGGAAAGTGAAACACACAGCCTCACATCCAGGATTTGAACTCTGGTCACAGATTCCATTTCTTACAACAATATAACCATTATGCAAAGTGTGCTACCTCAAATTTTTAAAGCAGTCCATTCCAAAAACACCTCTTATAGATTTTAAATACAGTTATATAATAGAGTACTTCCCCTTAATTCTATGAGAACTGAGAAGAATTTCAGAAATAAATAAAAAAAACAGTATTGCAAATTAAGGAAGAGAGTTTAATATTGAAAGTACTTATTTGTAATTATAATAAATTCTATACGATAGGACATAATATTAAGTTTAATGGCCACTATAGGAAGCTTTTCAGAACTTACAATTAAATAGAGGATATCAGTTGAACTAATCTAATAAGAGTAAATGACTATATTCTTGATGCACTCAGTGACAAGCAAAGTCACTTGCATTATTTTGGGATGAACCACAGACTATTGATTTTGATAAGCCAACATTTTTTTCAAGAATTTTCCTTGAAAGATTATTATTATTATTGATGGCAATATTTGGAAACTTTGCATTTTTTTTTTATTATGTACTTGTAAGCAGGTGTTTTATTTTTTTCTTCCCTCAAAAATCTTTATTTACTTCTTAAAAAGATCAGTTCAAATTGTATATCTATTTTATTATTCATCATTTACTTTTCTAACAGTCAGTATAAAAAAGTTTTCAAAAATGTTAAAGTTTTTATTGATGAACCTGTAATTTGATCTAACAAAGCTGTGACACAGTACAGTATAATGTAAACATTGACTATGAGCTCAGTTTTAATTTGGCTTGAAGTTCTTTGGTTTGGTTTGATTTTATGGCATATCAACCATTGTAGGTTATTTAATGCCAAATCCTTTTTGTACATATATATTGAATATATGATTTCGAAACATTTTGTAGATAACATTTTTAAACAAGCCTAAGCTCATTTTTTTTCCCACAGTTAAATGGTTTCACTTATTTCTATCTAATAGGAATAATTCTATTTACTTCAAATAGTTCTATTTAGCATAAATCAATAAGTTAAATGGTTTCAAGTATTGCTATGTGTCACTAACAATTCAATTAAACATCAGTTGTTTATCTACACAGTTAAATGATCAATCAGTTCTATTTCAAACAATTCAGTTTAGCATAAGTACAGTTTTTTGTTTACACACAGTTAAATGTAAAAACAGTTCTATTTCAAATAATCCAGCTTAGCATAAACAAATAGTTCTATTTGACCCATAGATAGGACCCTATCAGGTGCTACCACTCTGGGCCAGAGTGGACCAGAGAGCGATGGCAATCATGCGATACTTCACATTTCCCAAAGCTCCAGCATTACTGAAGTCTCACCATTGGATTGTTTAGTGTCATAACCAGGACACTCATTGGGGGGGGGTTCTGATCCCTTTGCAGAGATACAGTCAGTGTATTCTGCAGCCCCAGCTGATTGGGCCAGTTGAAGTTGTGATTATTAGTGTAAAGTTTTGATCACCATATTCTGGATGGCTAAAAAGTTTGTTCAGTTCAGACTGCCTCTTACCAGTTTTTTTTTTTTCCAAATAAGATATTTCTATGACAAATGGTAATATTTAGAGAGACTTAAAGACTGATCGTGGAGGCACGATTCATGTAGCATGTCTTGAACAGGGATAACCTGGCAGAGCCCATCCCTCACAACAGGTCTGGTAGTTTTCTTTCTCCTATACTGGTTGCCATACCAAGGTTAAAGAACCTAGTCTGCCCTGCTACTTATACATAGCTGGAGGGTGAATAGTTGGATTTATACCTTTCCCAAATGTATTAATGCTATAAGAAATGCAAGCAGTCATGTTCATGATTTGAACTCTGGGAGCTGAGTTCATTTAATACAACTATAACTATTATACCACAAACACCTATTAATATAAAAGTGCAACATCAAAGTAATATAGCAGATAAGTGGAAAAATTCCCAACTAAGCTGAAACAATCTTTGTTAGGTCACCAAAGAAATAAGTAAATTAGCTTTTTCTTGACATGATATTATGCCCTTTCTATATACTATTTCTGGACTCTTTTCACTGA
Organism: Sepioteuthis lessoniana; assembly: GCA_963585895.1. Taxonomy (NCBI): domain Eukaryota; kingdom Metazoa; phylum Mollusca; class Cephalopoda; order Myopsida; family Loliginidae; genus Sepioteuthis; species Sepioteuthis lessoniana. Next base: position 74,079,832 of record OY757909.1, read on the forward strand.
ATGCTGGTGTTTATAATTGGTCTCATTATAAACAGGTACTTGTGTGAATGAATTATTTGGTTATCTGTTGAAGATTCCTTTGCAATATCTGTCTCAATTAAACAGAACATTTTCATTATATTTAAGTAGCAAAAAACATATAGAAATATAATCCAGTTGGTTGTTTTCTGCTTAAGTAGAAGATACAAATTAAAGGAATGAGCACTATCAAGCCAGTACAAATGATTTTCAACAAATGATTTGGATAGTTTGGCTAAGTTGGTTGTGTCCTGCATAATGTAAATTATTCTCAAGTAATGTCTTCATTTATTCACTATCAACTTCATCTGGTCTACCCAACTGTGGAGTATCATTCATAGTGAACATTCGCAAAACACTTTGAGCATTCATAATAAACTGTACAATTTTTCTTTCAATTCAAATTTTTACTTTACTTAAAATAAAATTAAGAAAAATATACCACATAAGTTGCTTATTCTATTTCATCTTCATTTTTAGAACTAATCAACAAAAATATATCAACTTGATTTTTAAAATATAAGTTTATATAACCTGGCAGCAATGTCTCAGCTACTGAAAGCAATGTCAACATACATATAAGTAAGGCATAGACTGCTATTGACAGGTTATCAAACATATGGAAATCTGATCTCTCAGGAGTTCAGCCAAGCTGTAGTTGTGTCAGTACTACTATATGGTAGCACCACTTGGACTCCAATGACATACTTTGAGAATAAGCTAGATGGGAACTACATAAGGATGTTGCGCGTGGTTTTTAACAAATCCTGGAAGCAGCACCCAATAAAACAGCAGTTGCATGGCAATTTACCTCCCATCTCACAAACTATCCAAGTAAGATGAGCATGACAAGCTGAGCACTGCTGGAGAAGTAAGAACAAACTCATAATCAACATTTTTCTATGCACTACTACAAATGGACACACCAGTGTGTGTATGGCATTCTGTTAAATTGCAGTAGAAATTTGATGTAAGTTTCTTCCATTTTTGCAGTAGAAGCATTTGTGGTAAAGTCTTTTTCCTTTTATCCAGATTTACTAAGGATAGTTTATATAAAACAACAATACCAGCTATATTTGAAAATGAAAAGAACACATTATCACAAAATGACAACCAAAATCAAATTGAATGATGGGTAATGGAAAATAAGTCCCAAATTTTAACTTATATATTGAAAAAAAAAAAAAAAAAAGACTAAATCAAATCTAGTTTCATACTAAATCAAAAATAGTATCTTATAATTTATATTAAATCAAATTCATATTTGTAACTAATCAAAGCTTTGTTGTATAGCATATTTGTATAAATGCATCAATCATAGAAAGGAAAAAAACTTATCAAAGATACCTTCTTCGATTTCACTTTGAGATAGCTGTTAGTTTGATTTCAGATAACACAAAAACATGCTCTTTAATCTTTGACAAAATATAAACATATGATTTATATTCATATTTTCTTACATATATTATAATCATTAAAGCATATTAGATATAACAGGAATCTAAAGACAAAATTGAAAAATTAAATTAGAATTTTAAAAAAAAAAATTTTTCATTAAAAAAATCTTCTTTCAAATTCATTGATTCCAAATGGATCAACATTTAACTCACTGAGTCTAAAACATCAAAGTAACATTTTTCTTTAACAGAAAGTGCTTTGGATGAATCGATATTATAATGACCAGATATATATGTTATTATAATATAGCAAAGTGCGATGAAATTTTTGCTAGAACAAATAACATTAAAATGCTTTCACTTAAAGAATAAAGCAGTTTCCAATCTAATTTGGAAGTTAATAATCAATGGTAATCATTATAAGAAATGGAATTGGCACCTCAAAGTTCAAATCCAGGATGAAGTTGATTGGATTTCACTGGGAAAGGGCATGAATCTGTTCTCCTCTAAACTATGGGTAAATTGTAAGGTAGACTGGGTTCCTTAGCCTTGGTTAGGCAACCAGAATAGGAGAAGGAAAACTCTGAATTCAAACCAGTTGTACCCTGCTTGAAAAAAATTGACCTTGAATGACACCCTACCCACTGCAAAGGGGTTGGGTAAATACATACCATTAATTACTGTCTCTATAAGAATAAGTAAAAAAGAAAAATGAAAAACAGATCACAATTATCAGTAACTTTCAAAACAGGGTATGTTTCTCTGTAATTAAAAGTTATGAATTTTATCAGATCAGTAGAAAGAGACACACTAGACAGAAAATTCATCAAGTTAACAAAAATAGAAAAAAAAAAAATTTGTTTGATTGTGTTTTATGGCATGTAGGTTATTTAATGCCAAATCCATTCTTATGTAAATAAACAGTTCTATTTCAAACAATTCAGTTTAGCATAAGTGCATAGTTTAATTGTCAAAAACATTTCTATTTCTAGCTATTCAGTCTAGTCAAACAGTTCTAATTCAAACAAATCAGTTTAGTATAAGTATAGTTTTTGTTTACATACAGTTAAACATCAAAAACAATTCTATTTCAAACAATTCACTTTAGCATAAGTACACAGTTTAGTTCAATTTAACACATACATAGAGCCCTATCAGGTGCTACCATTCCGGACCAGAGTGAACCTGAGAGTGATGGTAATGAAAAGGTACTCCACATTCCCCAAAGGTCCGGCATTACTGGAAACTCACCATCAGATTGTTTAGTGTCATATCAGGACACTCATTGTGGGTAGTCTTATCCCTCTACAGCCCCAGCCGACTGGGCAAAGAAAAATTAAATTGCTATGAGCACATTCACCAAAAGTTTCAAAAAGATTTTCACATTAAAAAAATTACTAACTAACCTAATACTAAGAAATTGTTTTACTGTCATTATAATCAGCTTTGATCTTCATCTTTTGCCCTGTGTATAGAGGTACTTCAGTTAGATTTTTTATGTCATCTTATGAACTTAATACTATTTTGTGAAAAAATTTCACTGAGTTTTGTGAAGAAATATTTTTTCATTTCAGTGAATGATATTTAAGAAATCCATTGAGTTAAACATTTTTTTGGTGTTAGTCTAACCAATAATGCTATGTAATTATTTTACACCTCAAGCTTGAAAAATAACCTAAAAATATAATTATTAATATTTCATTATGTTTTGTAGCAACATAGCTTTGACAATAATTGATTTTCCTCCTGAGGAATTTTTTTTTCTATATAAAAACTTTCCTCTAGATCCAATATACATACAAATTTTAGTTGCTTTATATGAATTTGAAAGACAAACTTTTTCCAATTATTAAATTAGATTTTGTTTATCATCACATGACAAATACAATAGGTTAATTGACTTTATACTAACAACAACTGATCACTAGTCCAATGTACAATCTCTGAATCATTAATATAGATATTATTTTAGATTCATGATTTTGGTGTTAAAGTATCTGATACAAACATTTTACCACTCATGAATAAATAATAAGAATTAAAATAATAATAATAAGGATGATGATAGAATAAACCTTAAAAGTTAGTAATCTTCAAAACTTTGTCATTTTGTTTTCACAAACCGGTTTTAGAGACTATACATGTACAATAAAAAAAAAAAAATCAAAGCCAGTATTTTCTATTTGTATAGCAAGTACAGAATGATAAGTGCTCATTTACATATAAACCACCTGAACTAAGTTTTTATTTGTTCACCTACAGCAATGTGGAAGGATTAGTTTATTACATTGCAACAAGAGAATAAATGCCAGATATAAAGAGGAATATACTGTATATACTACACATAAATCAGAAGGTGTGTGTGTGTGAAAAAGAGAGAAAAAGTAAATATAAATCCCAATGTATATACATATGACCAGAAAAAAATGTCCTGAGTCACTTGAGTTTAGAAGTAATTTAAAAAAATGCTCTATAAATCATTTCAGAGATGGGAGGGTAGGATTTTTTTAAGAAACAGAAACTAATTTTCAAAGTTATAGCAGTTTAATTTAAATGTTTCCTTCATTGGCCTAATGAGTAGAGTGTTCGCCGATGGTCTGTGAGACCGGGGTTCAATCCCAGGTTGAGTCATACCGAAGATTCAAAAAATGGTACTTGATGCCGCCTTGTTTAATGCTCAGCATTATAAGATACGGATCATGGGTAAAGTGGAGCAATCCAATGAAAGGAGGAGCACCCTCCCCTACACCTTGGTGTGGTAGCTATTGAAAAGGGAGTCATTGGGTCGCCCTCAATTATGGTCGCCAACTTTACTTACTTTATATTCATTACTAATATAGTTTGTCATTTTTTATTAGGATTTTATACATATATGAGAGAGAGAGATAGAGAGATAGATAAATATTTCCAAAGAATCAGAATATAGTATCTGTTCACTGTCTAGGATCCTTGAAATTTATGCTCTGAATAAAATTGTAGTATCTACACCCATGGAAATCTCATGGTTATTTTTAAAACTATTAAGATATAAAACTAGAAAATTATAGAAGTAAAAAATAAATAAATAAAATCATGATTATTTATACATACACAACTTCAAATCAACAAAATTTGAATAAAAGATGAATAATGATAATAATAATAATCATAGAACAAATACAAAATTCATATTACATATGAATGAAATTTCTCATCACTCAGTAGCAAGATAAGATTATTGATAAAAGGTCTCTGTGTACATTTTTAAAACTCAACAAGCAAACAGTAAATCATGTCTCCTGTTACCATAACAGTAGAATTTTTTAATGCTCTATATGAAGACCAGGTTGCCTGGTCTTCTTTAGAGTATTGAAAACTTCAAGTTATCAAGTAAAAAACAATAGGATTTATATATTTATCTCTAAATATATAAATCCTATTGTGTTTTATACATAACTAGCAGTACCAAGGGAAATTCCACCAAATATAAGCATAATTGCACCAATTTAAACAGTAAATGACATTCTAAAATTAATTGATTTCTATTCCCAAAGGTGATGAATTAATAACACCTACACATAAATTAAATATAACCTTGCAATAAAATAAAAAGATTAAAAAAAAAAAAAAAAAATAAATAAATAAAGTTGGCAACCGTAGTCGAGGGTGGCCAGAAGGCTCCCTTTTCAATAGCTTCTACACCGAGGTGTAGGGGAAGTCGCTACCCCTTTCTCTGGATTGCTCCACTTTACCCTTGATACGTACCTTATATTGCTGAGTGTTAAGCAAGGAGGTATCAAGTACCATTTTTAAAGTCTTTGGTATGACGCACCCTGGGATTGAACCCAAGTCTAGAAATCAAATGGAAAAAGTGAAAATTTGGTTTTCTGAAGCAACTAGCTCACTTTTGTAGGTAAACATTGGTTTTACTTTTGAGAAAAATTTACTTAACTTTTTAGTTGGTTTAAAAGAAGGTCAAAGTTGATAACATCTTCATAGAATAATTAAAAGAGCTATCATAAAAACGTTTGCTTATTAAAAAAGTTATGAGAAAAAAATAAGATTGAAAATGAATAATGAAACAGTTATTTGTTTTCAATTTGACTTTTTCTGATTTTGTTTTAGATAATTGATTTAGAGAAAAAAAAATCACTAACTTCATCAAGTTATCAAGTAGACTTCTTAAAAAACTTGATTGAGGTGGGAAGAAGCAGTTGTTTTGGAGATAATTTGATTTAGAACCCGGGCCCTGACAAACAGCAGCTTAAGTAATCAGGCAAAGAGTAAAATGAACAGAGACAGCATATATTAAGTTTTACAAATTTGAAATCTTGAAACTAATGCCATCAAAATTTGAGGACGGTGGGGAATAAATACAGAAGAGCTGAAGATATAAAACATAATGACTTTTAGAATAAAGACTTGGAAAAAAATTGAGTGATTATGTAAAAATTCTATTACTCAACATTTAAGAATTGTAATCTTAGCTCTTTCAAATAATTTCAATTAAAGAAAAGCAAGGTGAGACAAAAAACTGATAATAGATTAGAAAGATTATATTTTTTTAATTATTTTCTAGGGATGTTAATATTTCTGAGTTTACTTAAGATTTAGGATTCTTTCAATAAAAAGAAAAAAAATGAATATAAATGAATGCTGTCAAAAAGAAACCACCCTTAAAATAAAGAAAAAGTTAACATATCACCTCTTAAGCAGCTGTGATGGCTTGCAAGTTATTTTCATAAATTATTTAGAGTTCTTTTCTCATTGGGTACTCCTGTAATTGTAGCTAAGTCCAAAAAATATCTACAATGGTAAACAAACAAAAAAACACACAATGTAAATGTTAATAATTAAAGTAATCAATGAAAAATTAAAGGAAATCAATTAGGCTTTTATTCTAGAACTTTAAAGCAAGGAGAAAGCTAAATTATAATATGTAAATGAATAATGATAAAAAGCTTATCTATAAGTTAACCTATGAACCTTTCTTCTGCCAATACAATTAGGCTATCATCAAAGTTTAACAATAACTTCATGAAGGAAGGGGAGAGAGAGAGAGGATTCTTCAGTTAATATAACATTACTTATTTCTTCCATCAAACCAATGACTTTATGCACTACTTGATCCAGAGATTGAATTCATGACTGCCAAGTAACTAGATACACTTTCACTCATGCTTTTATTTATGAAACCATTGTCTTATAAAGCAATGTTTGGGTTTTATGGAATATCAACTTTTGTAGGTTATTTAATGCCAAATCTGTTTTTTTATACAAATAATCAGTTCTATTTCAAACAATTCAGTTTAGCTTAAGTACACAGTTTAGTTCTATTTGACCCATAGATATGACCCTATCACTCTGGGCCAGAGTGATCCTGGGAGCGATGGCAATGAAGGGGTACTCTGCATTCCCCAAAGCTCCAGCATAACTGGAACCTCACCATCAGATTGTTTAGTGTCATATCCAGGGCACTCATTGGCGGGGGGGGGATCTTACCCCTCTGCAGAGGTGTAGTTGGTGTATTCTACAGCCCCAGCTGACTGGGCAATCTTCATATATGATCAACCATGCTCAATTTCATGATCAGAATACAGCTTTCTGATGTTCCTCAAGCATTACCTTGAGAGAGAGAGTGAGAGCAAGTGATTTTTCTACTATATTTCCTACCACAACTTTACTAGTTGGAATACAGATATTTCTTGTTTTTTTTTTCTAAGAGAGGCTTTTTGTTCAGGAGAGAGATTTAAAAAAGAAAATTTCTCATATTCCACTACTTAATTACATTATGAATAGTGCAACAAGAAATATATTCTGGCAGACAAACAACAAAGGTTTAAAATTCCAAGTGATCATCACCAGATTGACAGAAGCCTGATGGATAAAGGTATTGATTAAAGACTATCTATTTACCTGACAGTTGTGAGTTTAATCCATGGGTCAAGTAGTATATGAATAAAGTGATACTCTGGTTTAGAAGAAGAGACAGAGGACATCAAGGATGAATTAACTTGAAAGAATTAATCAATGGGATATTCTCAAAGCAAGGAAAGCAGAATGAAAAAAATAAGGTGTCCAGAAGCTGACCAATTTTGACAAGTACCTGAAGAACACAAAAAGGTACAATAGCCAAAATATTCCAAGTACACCAGTGAATAATAGTAATTCATCATCTCAGAAATTTAGACAAAAATAATATAATGATCAGTTCTTAATAATAAAAACATGACAATATTTATGTTAAGGTCGCATCTATGGGTCAATTAAACTGTTTCAAAATCATTCACATTTGATAGGACCATGTGGAAAAAAACTCTCAAAGAAACAATTATACAAACAGATGTAAATATAAATGTAAAATGAACATGATTCCCTAACTTCTAGGCAAAAAATAACCCTAGACAAATAGACATATCATTAAAATCAATGAATGACAACATTTAACATTCATTTTCCGTAGAAAATTAAATAATACAAGAAAATAAGGTGGCGTAAGATGAATGCTTTCTTAAACTTTGAGTTATATGACAAACCTACAGAACTAATAAGATAAAATTAGCTGTTTTTATTTTCTTAAGTAAATATAAAATGTTCAAATGCCACATAAACTGAAAGTATTTAAAAAGAAAAGTTAATAGATATGAAATCTGTGAATATGAAGGCAGTTGAGATGCCATTATGACAATCAAACAATATTCTGTACTTATTGATGCACACAATATTTCTGCCTATTTAATGCCGAGAAATCCCAAATGGATGAATTTATCATCTGTATCTTAGCGATAATATTATCAAGATGATTTCCTTGTTAAATTCACTCTTGGTTTGGTTTGGTTTGGTTTGTTGGGTTTTATGGCATATCAACCTTTGTAGGTTATTTAACGCCAAATCCATTTTTATGTAAATAATCTGTTCTATTTAAAACAATTCAGTTTAGCATAAGTACACAGTTTAATCGTCAAAAACATTTCCATTTCTAACTATTCAAGCAGTTGTATATAACAATTCGGTTAAGTGTAAATACAGTTTTAATGTCGAAAAACAGTTCTATTTCAAATAATTCAGTTAAGCATAAGCACGCAGTTTAAATGTAAGTACAGTTTAATTGTAAAAGTCATTTCTATTTCAAACTATTCAGCTTTACTCAAACAATTCATTTTAGCATAAGTATGCTCTTAATTCTATCTAACCCATAGATAGGACCCTTATCAGGTACTACCACTCCGGGCCAGAGTGGACCTGGGAGCAATGGCAATGAAGGGGTACTCCGCATTCCCCAAAGCTCCAGCATTGCTGGAACCTCACCATCAGATTGTTTAGTGTCATATCCAGGACACTCATTAGGGGGGGGGTCTTACCCCTCTGCAGAGGTGCAGTCAGTGTAAATTCACTCTTGATAAGATTATGATTTATTTCTCTAGCGATTTACTTACAACCCAGAGAATGGTGCATTAATCACTTGAATAGGCTGAGATTAATGTCTAACTATATCCAATTAAAAAAAAACTATATCCAATTTAAAAAAAAAAAAAACAACAACAAACAAACAAACAAAAACCCCAGAATAAATGCAATATGATAAAATGATTATAATAAAAATAACACAAGCATTTCCCTATAGCATTTTTATTGTTGATAATATAAGAATAGGAGATGGATGCATAAACTGAGTTCAACTAATTTTGGATATATGTAGAGAGAGAGAGAGAGATTCTAAGTTTAACTTCTTTTGTTGATCAAACCAGTGATTTTATTCTCATGGCAAAATTCATGGTTATAAGTAAAAACAAAATATATATTACATGAATTAGGGAAATCATTTTATTAAATTGGTTTAAAATAATAAAAATTAAAGAGACCCTTTTGTCCGGCATGTGACACTGGAAACGATTAAAAATAAAATTTATTAACAGTGGGGGAATAATTTATATATATAAAAAAACAAAAAACCCTCAGCTCTCAAGATTCCAACTAAGTTCCCAAATAGACAAAAATTATCAAATTATCTTCTCTGCTTGCACAAGGTGGGGCAAAATAGCATAATAGCTATAACCTCTAAGATAGCCAGATGTTTCTTGCACCGAGCCAGAAATGATCATCAGAATAGTTGGTCCTGCATATATATAGTAATCAGACAAGTGGTCATTGATGACGATCTGGATGTAATATTTTGGGACTGTTTAAGTAGTTCTCGTGGGATGTGCTGTTTAACTCAAATTTCCAGCCTTTGAATAGTCCTACCTATATAATCAGCATCACAATGACATTAAAATTTATAAACCATCATACTTTATTGAAGTATGGTACGATGTCTTTTTGGGAAGATGAAAAGGCAGGTCTAGTGCTGAAGATGGGTCTCATCTTAACAGAGTTAAGACAGTGTATAACCAACCCAAAGATCTTACCAGCAAATAGCTGGCTGACAGGTCCAACCCATTGTAGCTTCACATATACAAGATATTTAGAAGGATCAAACAATTTAATGGTATTAAATTTAGATGTCATTGACCTAATACTCCTCAAGATGATGTCTGGGTATCCATTCCAAAGAAAAATATCTGTAACTTTTTAAATTTCTGCATCAATCCAACTATTAGAACAAATCATCAACGCCCAATGAGTAAGACATTTGACAAGGTTGATCTTCCTAGATTTCATAATAAATGAATCCCAATATGATAGTAGTAATCCTAGTCAAGTAAGAACATTAAGTTTATAAGTCCTAAAAATTCACTCATGGCGTAACGGTTATAGGGGTTGGTTCCCTAAGCTTCTAAGGAGACAATCATCTGGAGGTTTCAGGTTCAATCCTGACTGCAGGCGAGTAACAATACAAGAATACTTAACACTTGTACCCGGTTATGGCTAACAGAATCAGAACAGGTGACCCCCGTGGATTCAATAAAGGACGTAGTTTGAAGTTTCTGAGTTCGACAAACACAGAGGAAAGATGAAGACAATATATGATAAAAGTCATCAAGCTTCGTCACAGAAATTTAGACAACTAATAATGTACAGGTCTGTGAAAGTTGGCTTTCTATAAATACTAGTAATAAAGGAAGAAGGGTCCGTCTCAAATAACATGTTGAGAAAGGACAATATTTTGTCATTGTCTTCCTCTATAGTAAAGATGAAGGTTATTCAGACACTGAAAAAATTTCATTGTTTCATTACATGAAGGAAACCAAGTGGAAGCCATGTTGATTGAAAGAATTAGTCTCAATGAAACATCAGGTTTATGAATTTTGGGCAACCCATACATTCTTGGCTGTTGTGAACCCATTGGTCAGAGTCTCTTGTAAATTTGAGGAATTTACATTTATGTAATTGCAAAAACTTCTGGATTTTTACTTCCATTTTTAGGTGATCTGTCATTTCACAATACCCTAATAAATGGAATTTTGAGACATTGTCTAATATGACAGACATCTTACAGATATAGTTGGAGCAATTTAAAACAACAACACCCACTCCCTTGTTAGGTCTAGTTAAATATCATTATTTGTCTTGAGCTGTCTGGAAATAGTTCTTCTGCCACAAGAAACCATTTGAAACAATAGGGGAATTTAAAATTTCTGTGTTCATACAAATGGACTTTTAAATACTGTAAGTCAGCTCCAGAAGTAGAAGAATGTGTAGCAGAAAGAACTTTGTATTTTTGTTTGCCATGTAAATTAATTTGACCGTTATGGTCGATGCATATTTTCACCCAATGAGGATAACTTACCCTATTCAACCCGGACCATTTTTCCAGGCAGCACCAAATTGGGGAAGGCCCGCCAAAAACACACTTCCTCAGAACTTTTTCGAACAGGACAGACATAATTACAGTCCGCTCTCCTTTTAGCAGCAGCAGCAGCATCACGACACCATGAGGAAAGCCATCTAATTTATGGACCTCCTGAGTCTATTCTTTTAGACCAAGGGTTCCCAGTTGATTATGAATTAGATGAATTCAATCTGCCTCACACAGGAACAACTTTAAGTCACCTTCAACTTTGGCTATGTCGACTGCAACGCAAAATTCCGCTCAGACATCCAGCCACTTCATCCCTGGACAACATTTTCTGGAGACATTCACACTTCTCTCCCCAAACGACCAGGACCACACATTCATGGATGATGACAACATTCCTATCCTTAACCAGCAAACACGACTTTTACAACACCTATGGCGACCATATCTCACTCACACATTCAACAATGCCTTAACCTAGCGACGCACATTTCACTCAGGCAAATAACTTAAGATTCCTTCTCAACTCCATAACTATTTCCTTCCTTCCTTCCTACCTACGAGACTTGCAGCATAAACGTAAACCCTTTATTCCACGCTGCCATTAAAACCTTCATATAAAAAACCTAATGGCATCTTCATTCTTCTTTCTCCTTTATTTTCCAACAACATTTAGCGAGGAAATAACGTAACCACACGTAACAATATTTCCTTTGCTAAAAATGCTTTTGAAAGTGAGAAAAAAAGCATTTCAAACTCACTAAAAGTTGTAACTTTAATATTCCTTGGAGTGCAGGTACAGAAATCCAACCCCCTAGACAATACTAGTTTTTCACAATCAGAGAAACTATATGAAGAGAGATTAATAATATGCTCATCTGATGTGATACTAGATTCAGATTTCTTTCAAATCAACATATTTAAATACTTATTATTGTTAGAGAAAAAATGATAGCAAGAAATATTATCACCAATCAACAGGTACCTAGAGAAACAGATTCTGTCAAAAAAAAAAAAAAAGAAAAAAAAAGAGTATTCCAAGCAGAACTTCAAACCAACCTATAATGGGTTTTAACAGATAATAATAAATCTGAATAGTAAACTATCTCATCTTTCACAAAAGCTTGTTTGACATTAGATGAGCTACAGCACTTAATTCTGGTGATAAGATGAGAAATATAGCCTAGAACAACATGGTTATCAAAATAGGAATGCAAAAAGTTTATCTTATATCTGAGGGAATCTATTTTACCTCTTAAACAGATAATTTTTTAAAGGTATGTATATATTGAGGGCTGTACCAACCCCGGGTCAGGGTCAATACGGCCCTTGGTACAATATATATATATACACACACACACACACAGAGTATGTGTATATTCATTTAATTATTAAAAAATGAATTTCATATAAATGAGAAAAAAAACAGAAAAAAAAACCCAAAAACATTTGCACTGCCACAAAACCCTTCATCAGATGATGATGACAATTCTCAATCAGATACGTTTTCATAATTAACACTAACCCAGAAGTACCGATTAGATTATTATCCCTAAAGAAAGCTGAAGAATGAGTTGGAGTTGATGTTATAGAGGCAACATGAAGAATACTAGCTCCCCACCCCAACAAAATTTGGAGTGGCTGATATTATATTGCTTCTTTTAGAATTATCACTGTAAAAACAAAAAATAAAGATTTTTACTATTAGCAGTATATAAAAACAAAACAAAAAAAAACCTTCAGATAAAATATGTTCTTTAAACTTTCATCCTGTTGGCACTGCTGCAGAGAAGAGGACGCCTACCTAAAAGAGGTGTCCTGGGGAGGACACTAAACTGCATCTGGTGGTGCGGTTCCATTTCTAGAGCTCTGGGGAGTGTGGAATACTACTTTATTGTTATTATTTTCACTCTGACCCAGAGAGATAATACCTGTAAGGATCTCATCTATGGGTCAAATTATCAGTATAAGATAAGAATGTTTGATATTATATAACTGTGTGGAAAAAAAAAAAAACGACACAAAAAATGTAAATATAAATGTATGCAATTTCCTAACCTCTAGGTATAAAATAACCCCAGTGAGGTTGACGTTGTTAAAAATCAATCAATCAAACTTTCATAGTTTTGATTCAAAATGTCTGAAATTCTTCAAGTTTGTAATGTCTTCTGTTAAAATATTTTTCTATTTCATATTTAATTAATTTCTACATGTAATATGAACCACAATAGATGATTTTTGAATCCATGTAAAAAATTGGTAACTTCACATTAAATCCAAATAATTAATATGAGTTGTACAAGAAGGAAAATTAGTTTTGCTCTCAATAAAAGAAAGTTAAAAATTTGCTCTTTATCAATACAATCTGACCAAATTAAACAACCCTTATTACTTATTTTGTTTTTAATAACAAGGTCACCTTCAACAGATATTAAGTTCAATGCTGAGTTAAATCCATGACATTTTATACTAAAAGCCTTCCTATGGTGCAGCTAAGGAGCAAAATTGGAAGCCTATTTTCAAATATTTGAGAGTGACACATTTTAATGTCTGTTTGAGATTTTTGCTGGTTCACTTCTGTAGTCAGCTTAAGAAATTTTAAGAGAGTTTTGCTTTTACACTTTGAATAATTTTTACCATTATTCATTTGAAGTAGAAGATCTATTTATTTTATATTTTTCAGACTTAAATATATTATCTTATGTTTATAGTAAAGAAGATAAGCTTTTTTTAGAGTCCCTGTGATATAATGACTAAAGTGCTGGACTGTGGCTTCAAAGTAAGCGAGTTTGAAATCCAGTCATACTATTACATTCACTTTCAGACAAATATACTTGGGAAAGGTATGAACCCCCTTATCCCCACCAGCTATGGGTTAAATAATGCACAAAGGTTTATATATCATTAAACCAAAACCAAACCCATTACTAAAAAGAAAAAAAAAGGGGTAATTTAGGAATCTTCATCTTCAGTGAAAAATGTTAAATAAACTTTAATCTTTTTCATTTATACTTAATTTAATATTCTCTAAAACCAAATAAATATATTTAAGGATATACTTGGATTACCAAGACACAAAAAAAAAAAAAAAAAAAAAAAATCAAGAATATCATTAAGTGTAATCTGTATTTTTTATTGAATGTTAATGATGTGTACACATTAAGTTGCAAATTTGAGTGGAAATTGCTTTATTCTATAAGGGCATGTTGACAGTATTGCTCTAACAAAATTCTTGTTATGTTCAATGTAGAGCAAGCAAATTTGGTATGTGTACTTAGCGGACTCACAAGAAACTTAATGCAAAAAAACAGCTCAACTGTGAAAAATAGCAAGCAAATTTGGGATATGTACTAATTGGACTCACAAGAAACTTAATTAAAAAAACTTTTATTCCTGAAGGCTCTCATTGAGAAAGTGTCAAACAAATAAACAATAATGGTTTGGAAGCTAGAATTTAAATTTTTTAACTTCAAAAGAAAAAAAATTAACCTAAAATAATGATTCATATCTAATTGAATATTACTAATTAGGTTTATAGAAAATTTTTCAAGCTTGAAATGCAAAATAATCGCATTGCATTATTGTACAGTTAGGACTAACAGCATAGGCAAAAAACATTGTTAAAAAATGAATAATTAAATAAATTTAAAAAAAAAAAAAAAAAAAAAAATCAATAAATATCTCAAGTGTGACTCATTTAAATCAAAAATATTTCTCTATTCTGAATAGGTGTGGGAACAGTGGCCTTCTGGTGCCCATCTCTTTTCAGGTCTACAACTGGAGTGAATTTTTTCATTCCCTTAAATTGGTTACCATGCCAAGGTTAAAGAGCATAGTCAACCCTACTATTTACCCCAAGCTGGAAGGAGAATCACTGGATCCATACCTTTCTCAAGTGCTGTAAAATGTAAACAGCCTTGTTCAGAATTTGAACTCTGGCAGCTGAGTCCACTTCCTATGACAATAACCATAATGTCACTAGCACCTCCAAACTTCATAAAGTAATTAAAAAAAAGTACAATTAGTAAATCACTTTTATGTGGAATTATCATTTACCAACTGTTACTTGTGGAAATTTCATAAAATAAATGCATAATTGCACAAATCTAAACTAAAAATTGATGTCCATTTTGAAATGTAAATTAACAATACAATATACCTAATGAAAATGAACCAAATATAAACTTAAGCTAAAAAAATAAATAAATAAAAGATATCAAACAGAAATATTGAAAATTCAGTTTTGTGAAGTAGTTCACTTTGGTATTGATCTTATTTTTACAAAAAAATTAGCTTAAATTTACAATAAGGTTAATGTTAGCAGAACAAGAAAAGGTCAAACAAAAATAATTATAAAAGCTAAAAACAAACCAATCACTTAGAGAGAGGGAGAGAGAGAGAGAGAACTGGCTATTAAAAATAAAATTTAAACTGAAAATAGTTATTCATTTTCCATCTTTTTTCCTTAATAATCTGTTTTTTTTTTCTTGAGTAATTTTTAAAGCAAAATTTGGAAAGCTATTAGAAACTTGTTTGAGGTGGGAAGAAGTGGTTGCTTTGGTGATACACTTTTATATAGACCCCAGATAAATAGACAAGCACAGTAGTATATATATATATATATAAAGTAACAATTCCATTTGAAATTATTCATTCATTGTAATTTTTTTTATTTACCAAGATGGTAAAATAATTAGAAAGGATTTTCTATATTTGTCTGTCTCAGCATTTACAATCCAAATCTTAACCTTTAACTCAATGAAGACGGGTAATTCAGCTCTTACATATGCATATATCCATTATAATTCAGCCTTTAAAAAAACAAAAACAAAATTATCCAGTTTGAGTTTGTAAAGGTCATTTCATATGAACGGATTTAAACAAAATAATTCTCAAACTAATAAAATACTGTCCATCCTTATCTTCTATGAATCCTCCAAATAGATCAGATAACTAAAGATAACTAAGTTATTTTTATTAGATTAAAAGTAATAAAAAAATGTTAGTACTCCTGTCTCATAATAGTAGCTACATTTGCATATAAATATATTAATGCAAAAATTATTATAGAACAAACATCATATGATTCGATATTTAATTCATACTACTGCCATTTTGGGGGGTGGGGGGTGAGATGGATTCTTAAATTTTCACATCCTGTAAGATTAGTTATGTTTGAACCCAACACCAAGCTGACCACAGAACTGACATTTGAGTCAAGCTACTAACATTTTGCAACTGTACAAAGTTGCCATTTACTTTTTTCTGTTGTTAGGACAGTGGGAAAAAAGTATAGGCTTACTAAGCAATGTCAACCTTAAATAACGCAAGCTGTGTGTATGAAATATCTTATTCAATGAGAATATGGTGGTACATAATACAGCAATGCTATTTTGCAAAGCTGTTAAAGAATTATGTAGCTGTGTTTTTATGATATAAATTTGGATGACTCCACTCACCAATTTTCTTTCTGTCATAAAACAACTATTATAATTTTTTTCTTTTAACTTCATCTCCAAATGCAAATTTGGAATTTTATATAGTTAAAAGAATTTGAACACACTAGACTTGCTCTTGAAGAGTAATATCACCAAATGAATTACAACCACTATTTCGGTTTATGTCTACAGTAAAAAGAATTTTAAGAACTGTCTGTTTACAAAATAGTTCAAGTCAAGGATTACCCGTTGATACTAGTACAATATGACAACCTATAGCATATAATTTAGAGAGGAGATGGTCATAACATGGCCCACAGGCTACTCATATCAAGAATCATTGTTTTGAAAAAAAAAAAAACGCAACATCATCAATGTCATCAGTGAATGGAATTTTTAACCACAACTGGAAGCAAACCCGGGTATCAGCCCAAGACATCATCACCAAGTTAGTCAGCAAGTGGAATTTTCTCTTACCAACTAAGAGGCAATTTTTGAGACAAATTAATTCTACAAACTGCCTCAAAAATATTTGCTAACTACTGAGCATAGTGGGTACTATTTGCAGACTTCTCTCTGAGATATAATGACTTGCTTCATTATCACACATAATTAAAGTGAAACTTCTTGTCCAAAATTAGGTACATATGCACCTGGCAAATAAGCAACTTGGTTCCGCTATAAAACCAGTAATCACTGATGGCTAGCTTCAATCTGTAGTGAGCCTCTAGCCAGAGGCAAAGGGGGTAATCTGAGCTTCTTTTGCTGGTACCCCAACCACCAACAGCCAACATAGCAGTCCTACCTTTTCCTGCTTATCAACCATATGCCCAGACCCAGCCTTTACTCCAGCTGTCAAGCTTCAGTTCTTTTTAGGACTATACTTGAAAGTCTTCTACAGTCCTTTTTAGGATTATAAGTTTTACTTCTATTCTTCAGTCCTTTTGAGGACTTTGGAAGATCATATCTTATCAACACAACATGGACAAAGACTTGGCAGCTAGCCAGATGCAACAGACACTTGGCACAAAGGACCAGTCCATGAGCAGATGACACTGCCCAGATTATCACTGACTCTTCAAAGCCAATATCAACTACATCCTCGGTTAACTGCCGACTCATCAACAAAAACATTGATCACCCTGCTTCTGCAACCTAGCACATCCAACTCTCCAACCGTCTACAGATACCTGGCCAGACAGCTACACCTACAACTTGCCCAGAACATCAAGATTTGTTCCAGATCCCCTAGACTTGCCGCCACCAAGAACTATCAGATAGCCAAGTCTACACTTTTGACACAACATGGACTTTATTCAACAGTAGGGACTCTATACACAAATTCTTTATACATCATTCACCAAATAAAACCATGGCATTTCAAACCTTAACCTCACACCCTTTGTCATCTTGTCTAGTCTGTGACATCACTCCTCCTCTTTTATAAATGTTTGTGGGATTGACATATTTATCAGTCCTGCAACAGTCACTACCAAATAATTTCCCATTGCCCTAAAAAGAAATCATTTAGCAGAGCAACCAGATAATATATATGGTCTGGAACCAGATTAGAAAAGGTTTTAGGAGATGAAAAAAAAAAAAGGGAAAGAAAGATAAAATAAAAATTCTAAGCAATATTATATATTCAGTCTAAGATTTTGTTTGGCTTATAGTTAGCTGACCTCTGTAATAGGTCAGGGTTGGTTGATTGGTTGTTTGGGTTTTATGGTATATCAACCTTTGCAGGTTATTTAATGCCAAATCCATTCTTATACAAATAATCAGTTCTATTTCAAACAATTTAGTTTAGCATGAGTACAGTTTAACTATCAAAAACATTTCTATTTCAAGCTATTCAGTTTTGTCAAATAGTTCTAATTCAAATAATTCAGTTTAGCATGAGTATAGATTTTGTTTATACACAGTTAAATGCCAAAACAGTTCTATATTAAACAATTCAGTTTAGTGTAAATACAGTTTCAAAGTCAAAAACAGTTCCATTTCAAACAATTCAGTTTAACATAAGTATGCAGTTTAAATGTAAGTACAGTTTAATTGTCAAAAACTTCTCTATTTCAAGCTATTCAGTTGAGTCAAACAGTTCTAATTGAAACAGTTAACTATTTAACCCATAGATAGGACCCTAGGTGCTACCACTCCGGGCCAGAGTGAACCTGGGAACGATAGCAATGAAGGGGTGCTCTTCATTCTCTAAAGCTTCAGCATCGCTAGAACCTCACCATCAGACTGTTTAGTGTCATATCCAGGACACTCGGGATGGGTCTTACCCCTCTGCAGAGGTGTAGTCGGTGCATTCTACAGTCCCAGCCAACTGGACAAGTAGTAGGTCAGGGGTTGAAACGGAATTGTTCAAATTTGACAAATGTTTTTTTTTCAAACTAAACAAAGTTTCTCTAAATTCAATAAATGTTTACAATATCCATTTTTTTTTAATTACAAACATAAACCAATAAAATATCTTTTAGGAAAAGATAGAAGTATCAAAAAATAAAATAATTCCTGGAACACTTTTATTAATTAATTGATTAATTAATTAATCTCATTTTTCTGCAGATGACATAATTGGAAAGAAAAAGTCACCCAACAAATAATATTTCTTCAGAAAGGAAGACAAAGTAGTAATTTTTTTTAAGTACTATTATCTTTTCTACCAAAAGGATATTTTTATTGGGTCACCAGACACCCTTTTTTTTCTACTGAAGACAAGGAGTTAATGGACAATAATACTAAGTGGCTGATATTACAAATTCAAAAAGTTATCTTGAACATCTCTATTTAACTAGTTTGATATTCACATATGAAAAAATTAATTTGTATTGAATTTTTAAAAAATTGTGCAGTTTTCACTAATAAGTGTTGTTACTGATAATTTACATTAAATGGATTTTCTTACAGATAAACTATCTTTTTAGAGCCCTAAAAAGAAGAGAAACTTTGCTCGAGGCTAAAAAAGATTATATTTTAATTGTTTCTAATAAACTAATTGATAAAACAAATTTATTCGAGCTCATAACTATGAGGGAGGGAAAGGTTTAGCACAGGATTACTGAATAAAATACTAAAAGATAAAAAAATAGAAGTAAAACTATAAAGAGATGGGTCAAGTGAAAGAAATAAAAAGGATTGGATAAAAGGGTTTATAGTGTGGCATTACCTCTGATGCCAACAATTGACTTTTCACATGATTGGTAGAAAATTACATGTTACCATAGCAACTCATCATGGTGGAGAAGGAAAAGCATGAAGGTAGCTCTGGCTCTCTCTTTTCCTCTCTTCCCACAGCATGGCCTGGTGACTACATGTGACATTCATCTCTCTGGGACGTCCATATTTAATGGACCTTGTGGCACACAAAACTCATACAGTATTACGCAATCTTCAACAAAAGATTAGCTTATGCATACAATTCTGGATCAACAACGAAAGTATGCATTGTGTCTCACAAACCTTCATTCCTTTTAAGTATTTTCACATGTGTTCATGTCATCAATAACATTTCTACAAACCTCTTTCTCTTTTTTGTATATTCTTTCTTGTTTAGTTTACATGTTAATAAAAGTCATTAAATTACACAGAGAGCTGTCTTTGACTCAATTGCTAAGAGGAACTAGCATTTCTTGCTTTACACTCTACAATACAGACATTTCTAGATTTATTGCTCACTACAGTTGGGAACTACAAAGCTTACAAAACTGTAATATTTACTCATAACAATAAAGAAAGCCATGAATAATAAAAAAAAAATCAATTTCCAGATAGATAATGGAATTAAGAGATAAAAAATGTTTTTATACAAAGTTATTGCCAAACAAAATGAAATGACCAAGAACCATGAAATGTACAAGCTATTCTATATATTCAGAGGGGTAGTCCCTATGTTGTAATGGCTAAGGTGCTGGACTGTGACTTCATAGTAAGCAAGTTCAAACTCCAGTCACACTATTAACATTCACTTTTGGACTAATGCTCTTGGGAAAGGTATGAATCCCTTTACACCCCCCACCAAAAGCTATAGGTTAAATAGTATCACTACTGGTCTTTTACAAGGATGATTTTGGCATTGATAACCTACGAAGGTTGATATGTCAAACAAATAAAACCAAACCTGTATATTAATGACATTTGGCACATCATCTTTCAAGTTTTTTTAACTCTTAAAAAAGTCATCTCCTTTTTGGTTGGGCTGAGAACTGTTCAGCATAACTTTATAACATATGTTTCTTAATACTATACAACAGAAAAAAAAAAAAAATTTCTTTTTAAAGATAATTCAGTCAACTCTATTAGGAAAGATTAAAATTTTACTTTTCTACTTTTTGGACAAACAAAAGATATCTGATGAGAGTCAGATGCTGAGACATTAATGACAAATGTTAATTAAGATTGTCATCAACAGAAAAAAGGAAAATACATTAAAAGATCAGAAAAATCAGAGAGAAGCTTCATTTGTATGGATATAGTACTTTTACACTGTAAGAAAATCAACAAAACCTTGTGCTATTATGAGGTACTACTGGAGCACTCAAGATTTCAGCCCTAAAACTATTCCTGTCATCATTTGATGAAGGTTTTGTTATAAATACTGCTGCTGTTTTGACAACAGCAGTTGTATGAATTTTTTCCATGTGTGTGAATACACACACATAGAGTTCTTTCAAAATTTATTCATTTTCCAGGACCTTTCTGGGCTAGTAGGTCACCATGACCCCAATTAGTCCATCCATATATAACTCAAGTTTAAAGTAACCAACACTTAAAAATATAGATAAAATCTATTAAATACAAGATTGTTGGTCAAGTTAATATTCATATGGGTCATCTATTATTGTACAGCAAAGAGTCAATAACAAGTTTGACAGAACTTGTGTTGATTTAGAAAAAAATTACACACACACACACACACACACACACACATATATATATATATATATATATATATATATATATATATATATATATATATATACACACACACACATTCACATATATACACACATGATATAGTATGGAGAAAAAAGCAATACATTTAATTACAAAAGTGGATTTATTGGCCCTTATAAAAACATAAAAATGTACAAGAGTAATAATATACAGCTGTTTTAAATAGATATATACACTGATTTGGTTTGGTTTGGTTTGGTTTGATGGCATATCAGCCATTGTAGGTTACCAAATACTCATTATGCAGATATATCAAATATATATAATTTGTAAACACATTTTGTTGATAACATTTTTAAATGAGCCTAAGCTCATTCTTAAGCACACAAATGGTTCTAAGTATTGCTATGCATCACTAGCAATTCAATTAAACATCAGTCATTTGTTTACACACAGTTAAATGATCAAACAGCTCTATTTCAGACAATTCAATTTAGCATAAGTCATTTGTTTTCACTCAGTTTAAGTGTCAAACAGTTCTATTTGACCCATAGAGAGGACCCTATCAGGTGCTATCAATCTGGGCCAGAATGGACCTAGAAGTGATGGCAATGGAGAGATACTCTGCATTCCCCACACCACCAGGTTATTTAGTGTCATATCCAGGACACACATAGGTGGGGGTTACCCCTCTGCAGAGATACAGTCAGTATATTCTACAGCTCCAGCTGACTGGGCTGTATTTATGTTGAATCATCATTCCACACCACTGTGTTCTGATGATCAGGTACAGGTAATCAAGTAAATTGGTCAATAAACAAGGACCTTCTCTGAGGGTATACCAAGTATCAAGATATAAATGTTATGTGTTTATTCAATCTTTACATGGTCAATTTTGCATCATTTATCATATCTTGGTGAAAGACATCTTGTACTACGAGGTATATATTATATTCTAGTGATGAAAAGTTGACACAAACTGAAAAAGAATACAATCAACAGTATAACCAGATACTTCTGAAAAATTTTCAATGACCTATTATAAAAATGAAATAAAAGACCCCCCCCCCAAAAAAAACACTAGAAGAAAGATTTTATTTGTTTTGCACTCTCAAAGGTTTCCGTAACCTGGTTTTGGTCATGGGGACTCTACTAATGTATTGTGTCTTGGGCACAATAGCTTGGCAGAGTCCATCCATCTCCAGGTTTGAATTCAGAATTTACCTTCTCTTTATCTGGTTGTTATACCAAGGTTTATGTGCTCAGTCAAAGGTATAAGTGCTGTGTGAAACATAAACATCCTTGTTCAGGACTTGAACTTAGATAGCTGAGCTCACTTCCTACAACAATAATAACTATGAAACAAGCACCTCCTCTTTAAAAAAAACAAACAAAAAAAACTGAATAATTATAATGCAGAACTGAATTGTTTCAAAAGTCACTGTTTACTTTTAATCAATGACGGTTGGTTGGGTTTTATGGCATATATAAATTATTTAGTGCTAAAGCCTATTTATACATACATATATATTAAATGTGATTTGAAAATGAATAATTTTTGGATAACATTTTAAACAACCCAGTACTCAAGTGTTCGCACACAGTTAAATGGTTTCAAGTATTGCTATATAACACTAACAATTCAATTTAACACCAGTCATTTGTTTCCACGCAGTTAAATGGTTAAGAAGTTTCATCAGACCTTATCAGGTACTACTACTCTGGGTCAGAGTGGACCTGGTAGTAATGGCAATGAAGGGTTTACTCCACATTCCCTAAAGCTCTAGGACTAAAGCTTTATTATCAGATGGTTTAATGTCATAGCCAGGTCACTCATTGGAGGTAGGAGAGGGGGGGGGGGTCTTTACCCCTCTGAAGAGATGCACTTGGCAATTTCTACAGTTCCAGATGACTGGGCTGATCAAGGGGGGAAAATATCAATTTTTCTTTGATGACTGATATCAATAGTATAAGAGTTCTAAAAGTAATAATCTATATTATTGTTTTTAAGTCATAAAAGAAAAAAGGAAAAAAAAAAAAAAGAAAAAAAAAAAAAAGGAAATTTTCCATATTGAAATTATTTCAGGATCACATTTATTTCGATGTGTCATTTCAACTACCCTGAAATATTTTGCATCTGTCATTATAAGGAGGCAACAGTTTCCTCCAATCATCTTTACACCTTTAAATTTAAAAAGATAACCGTAATTTCTGAAATCCACATTGAAATTAAATATAGTAAAAAGTAATTTCGGTTTGACACAATTTATATTCCTATATTTAAGGGGTGTGTTGTAAGTGAGGATCATGTGTATCTAAAAACATTAACATACTTGATAAGTAGAGGCTATGTAAAAAGGCAATAGAAAATAAGGACATTGATTTAAAAAACATCTCAAGCACACTTATTAGGAAGGAAGAGTCTTACTTTTGTAAAACAAAGAAAAAACATGCATAGTGGTGATTAATAAATGAACAAGTAAAAAGGAACAGTTGTACTGCTACAACCTGTCTAGAGTTATTTTATAATAAATTAGAGAATTGCACATATTGTATATTTACATCTTTTATGCTGTTGTTTAAGAGTATTTTTGTATACAGTTATGTGATATCAATTATTTGTATCTAATACAAATAATTTGCAAACAGACTTATGAGACCAAAACAGGTTCTACCGCTCAGAGTCAGAGAGGACCTGGGAGTAATGGCAATGAAGAGGTACTTGATATTCCTCAAAACTCCAGAAGTGGAGCCTCACCATCAGATACAGTTTAGTGCAATACCCAGAACACACCTTTTTGTAGCTGCTATTAAATAACATCAAAAGTGATACAAATTAATTACTAAACAATTAGATGAGTAAGTTTGAACTTTCTTTGTTTTGTTATTTGAATGTCAGAGAAGTTGCCTTTGATTTTGTCAATTGTGCACTGACACCATAAAAATAGGGAAATCCAGCATAATGAGATTTTCTATGCCAAAGAGAAAAAACTCATGTCCTAATATGATAGCAAAAGGATCTTTTTTTCTGTATTTTTGAATAATAAAAAATTGAGGTGCATGTAGCCTAACAGTGGAACAAATAAAGTTCAAACTTCAATTAAAATATTTTGTTTGATTAATTTTTTGCACTTAGTTATATGTTATCAAGTATCTGCACCTAATACAAATAATTTGCACAAAGTTGAATGGTTTCAAGTATTCTTATCTAATACTAATAATAATATGGCTTCAATTAATTATTTCTACTTAATCTTTTTTGGCACACTGTTATATGGTTTCAAGTAACAAATAATAATCCTTCATAAATAATTGTAGCTTCAAGTAACTATTCTTAACACAAATAATTTACAGTTTTTGGTATCAAGTATTCCAATTGAATACGAGTATTTCTATTTGACCCATAGATGAGATCCTAACAGACACTACCACTCTGAATCAGAGTAGATCTAAGAGTAATGATAATGAAGGATACTCCACAATCCCCAGAGCTCCAGAATTGTAGCCTTACCATCAGATACAGTTAGTAT
This sequence comes from Sepioteuthis lessoniana, assembly GCA_963585895.1. Lineage (NCBI taxonomy): Eukaryota > Metazoa > Mollusca > Cephalopoda > Myopsida > Loliginidae > Sepioteuthis > Sepioteuthis lessoniana. The sequence goes on from OY757909.1 coordinate 74,104,835, forward strand.
CATACCTAGGACACCCCTTTTTGTAGGAACATATTCTAAGCCCCACCAACAAGGTAACAGGACAGTTTGAGTTCACTTTTCATTAATTTGTCTGGGAAGTAATTAATTAACCTCACCCAGTTATGAGTAAATAACTGGTTGGTTGTTTGGGTTTTATAGCATATCAAACCTTTGTAGGTTATTTAATGCCAAATCAATTTTTATACAAATAATAAGTTCTGTTTTAAACAATTCAGTTTAGCATGAGTACACAGTTTGTCAAAAACATTTCTATTTTAAGTTATTCAGTTTAGTCAAACAGTTCTAGTTCAAACAATTCAGTTTCGAGTAAGTACAGTTTCAATGTCAAAAACATTTTTAATTTCAAACAATTCAGTTTAGCATAAGTACGCATTTTAAATATCAACAGTTCTATTTCAAGTATTTTGGTTTAACATAAGTACGCAGATTAGTTCTATTTAACACATAGATAGGGCCTTATCAAGTGCTACCACTCAGAGACAAGGTGGACCTGGGAGCGTTGGCCATGAAAAGTTGCTCCATATTCCCCAAAGCTACAGCATCACTGGAACCTCGCCAACAGACTGTTTAGTGTCATATCCAGGACACTCGTACTGCAGAGGTGCAGTCGGTGTATTCTATAACCCCAGTGGACTGGGCAAGTAAATAATTGGGTAGTTGAAGTTTTTATTTAACCTTGTAAAAAAACAATTCATTCTATGTTAAGTCAGGGATTGTTCTTTGCTGCTGGTGCCATGTAAACCAGTAAAAGTCAGTATTGTTATTTGGAGAAGAGATGGACACTGCCAAGTAAGTTCTATTGCTTGGAGAGATGCTATATAAGGAAATATTTGGTATGGCAGTATAACCTAATAGATAATAAGAAACATTTATCCAAGTAAAAACAGATGGCTCTACAGAAGTAGAATGATTGGTTTGGTTTGATTTTATTGCATATCAACCATTGTGGGTTATTTAATGTCAAATCCTGTTTTTACATATATATTAAATATATGATTTGTAAACACATTTTATCAGTACACAGTTGATTGATTAAACTGTTTTATTGTTAACAATTCAATTTAGCATAAGTCAACAAAGCTAAATGGTTCCAAGTATTGCTATGTATCACTAATAATTTAATTAAACATCATTTATTTGTTTACACACAGTTGAATGATCAAACAATTCAGTTTAGCATATTTATTTGCATTCAGTTTGAATGTCAAACAGTTCTATTTGACCCATAAATAGGACCCTATCAAGTACTACCACTCCAGGTCAGAATGGACCAGGGAACTATGGCAATGAAGGGGTACTCCAGCATTACTGGAGCCTCACCATCAGATTGTTTAGTGTCATATCCAGGACACTCATTAAGGGGAGGGATCTAACCCCTTTGCAGAGATGCAGTTGGTGTATTCTACAGCCCCAATAGACTTGGCTTCAGAAGTAGAATGAGACAAATAAGTATGAAAAGATTCATAATAAAAACAGAAATATGAAAGTAATGTTTAAAGTAAGGATTAAATTCCCATGATGAGATGTGAATTTATTTTCCTCCGGTCATCAAAGCATTCATTAGACATGAAGCCAAATTTGATACTTTAATTAACGTCCATTCCCTGCTCATTTTGGCTCTACTTGTTACCCCCAAAAAACTATTACAAACTATTAAAGACAAACTAATTATCTGCATCTCCACATAACTTAGCATACAATTACTATGATAATTACTCACAGTGAATGTAAGATCCAAAATATTCTGACAGTTTTATGGGCGAGTACATCACATAGCAATGACAATAAAAAGTATTAACATTGAATAATTGCAAAAGTAATGAATAGTATAGGTGCATTTTGGCTTAATTGTAATGATTGCTTGTGTCATTTGTATGTATAAGGCAAATAGAATGAATTTCTAAACAAATGTCTGACAAAGATATCAAAACTAAATAACTGTCACTCTCCTACTATCAGATTCTATAGAATACCTAGGCATTTTATCAAAATCCTAGATAAAGTATAGAAGCGTTTCTAATACTGTTCTATATATTAGAAAAAATAAACAATACAAACTAATCATTAGTCTAATAAGCAGATAAAATAACCACAAAATTTCATCAGTATCTGTAATATGTATTTATTCAACCCCTCTACTATGAGCAGGATATGACACAAGGTCAGTTTGTCAAGTGTAGTATAGCCGGTTTGAATTCAGATTTTTCCTTGTCTTAGACCAGTTGCCATAACAAGGTTAAAGGACCCTGTCTATCCTACTATTTACCCATAGATAGGGAGAGAAGAAATGGATTCATTCCTTTCCTAAGGACATTAAGGCAAAGTGAAATGTTAACAGCATCATCCAGGACTTGAACTTTGCTTGTCAAATTCATTCATTATAATGATAACTGCTATGCTATGCCACACACACACACACACTTCTACATGTGTAATATATGATGTACCAGTTGATTTACTTCTTGTATTTTTCTTTCAAAGGGCTATCTTCTGAAAGTTTAACAATCTTAAAGGAAAAAATACCAAAATGTTAAAAATTTCAAATTAAGCAGATTAAACATTTTATAAATAGATGCCAGTTGCTGAACATCAAATGGTGGCCCTTTTTTTGGCTGTAGCAATCAAATATTTTATTCTTATTTGATATCTTATCCTTCAGATACAGGAACACACTTTTTAATGAAATCAATTAAGTATTTTACCAAGAAAGATTTACTAAAAGACATGTATCCTTCAGACCAAATCTTTTGCCAATATTTAGCTCGATAATTTAGAAAAATATTTATCACACAATAAAGTATGTGAAAAAAAATTGATAACAAGGAAAACCAAGTAGAAGGAGAGATTTATTGAGAAACTAAGTTGACACTATAGCATTTTGGTTCTAGTGAACCATCATCGGGACTATGAGAGATGATATTAGTGATGTTAAATCAACGATGGATGTTTAAAAATACCGTTTAATTAGTGAATCAGCGTTTGTTGTTTTAAATTAGGTCATTTGACTTATTAGGAATATTGTATAGAATTTATGTTCCGTTTGTTTATCGAGAAAGATTTCGAAACAAAAGAAAGAAAAGGAGAAAGACAAAAAGAAAAGAAAGCATAAAATTATGATATATGTGGAATATATTAACTAAAGATGGAATATATTGTAGCTATTTAAAATGGATTTACTCAAGTAAGGAGAAATATTATAAAAGCCAGGATGAGTATTTAGGGAATTAAAGAGTGAAATAGCAGCGGCTTCGAAAATTCATCTTAGACTTTTATTATGAATGTAAATGAGCATCTTTGCAGAATTGAAATCAAAGTTGTGATTAGACTGAGAAATGTGTAGAAATAATGCACAGCTTAAGTTATCAATTCTTATGTTGCTTTTGTGTTCTTTCAAGCGAACGTGAAGGTGCCGAGATGTTTCACCAATATATTTAAGTTTACAATTTTTACAAGGGACACAATAAACACCACAAAGTATGAATGCATGTGTGCATACATATACTAAAGAGCCAAAAAATTGTGACCATCTGTCTAATAAAATTATTTATTCATGTACCCATTAAACAGCTCTTAGCAATTACGTATGAATTGTAGAAAAACTTAGCCCAGTTGGCATGTCTAGAATATGCTGATTGTATTCCCTGTGGAAGAGTAAGCCCCCAGTTAAGGGGTGTCTTGAGTATTACACTCATCTGATGGTGAGTCTCTAGTTCTGGAGATTTGGGGAGTGTGGAGAACCTCTTCAATGCCATTACTGACAAAGTGGTAGTGTTAGGATTACCATCTATTGGTCAAAAAGATGTATAAAAAGTATGCATATTTGATAAGACCAAGTGCAAATAAATAAAATTTTTAAAGTTTTAAAAGGAACAACTACACAAAAAATGTAAATGTGAATGTACAATGAAGGTGAATCCCTAACTTCTAGGAATAAAATAACCCTAGACAGGTTGACATACTGTTAAAATGAATCATCTGCAAAAAGTCTAAAGATTTCTTTTGGGATTTAGAGTCAGTAGTGCTTTTAACTGCCACATGAGGAGGTTCTACAGTGTGAACTTGTTGATCCAATATATTCTATAAATGATCTCGACAGTGCATCACAATGAACTCTTCTTTATGTCCCAGAAACTATTCTTGGACAATTTGTGCAGTATGCACAAAATGCACATTGCCCAGCTGAAAGATACCACTTCCATTGGAGAAAACTATTTCCACAAAAGAGTACACTTAATTTTCAATGATGTTGAGGTAAGCAGTACACAAAAACATGCCTTACCCAAGGAAAATAAGACCAAATGTTTACCAGCAGAAAATTGCCAAAACCATCAAATGTCTTTATTGGCTTGATTCCCCACCCACAGTGCATCCGAGTCCCAACATTTCCTTCGGGTAACAATAACATGTATACAAGATCAAATTCTGAAATTCCTGTGCACATTGAATATGCTTTTGGTGATGATGAACAATCTTTAGCATGGGTACTCTGACAGGCCTACATAGCTACAGATGGAATAATGTACTTTGTGTTGTGACATATTCTTTCCTTTATGATTAAACCGATCAGTAATTTGTGCTACAGTAGACCTATTAAATTGTACTTGGTGGGAAATCATTCATTTTTTTTTTGTATCAATGAATCTTGGCAGTCCAATAACTTGTCAAGTAGTGGCCAATTTTTCTCTCTCTAGAAACTCATCACAAGTGAATTCAAATACTTCATATGAGGTTGGGTTTTATGACATGTCAACCCTCATAGGTTATTTAATGCCAAAACTGTAGAAGTCACAGCTCTAACATGCAGAATAAACAACAAGAACAACACTTACTGGTTCAACAGCCCCAGCAAGCGTCCAGCTGGCAGACAAAAAGGAAAATGGGCAGTAACCCAATTCCAAGCCTGTAACATCTTAAGCAAGCCAGAGTATACTCACACTAATATACCCATTCATTGGACCAGTAACCAATCATTGTCCAGAAGATGGACTTAGCCACTTGAGAGCAATGGAATGCCCCAATGTCCATTTAATCTCACCTCAAGTCGTAGCATTGCTTTTTACGCAAACAAGTATTTACTCACAGCTAACGAGCATGATGAACAAATTCCAACAAAACCCTGTTTATACATATATATTAAATAAATATGATTTTTTTAAATGCATATTTAGTAGATAGCATTTATAAATTAGCCAGAACTCATTTGCTTGCACACAGTTAAATGGTTTCAAGTATTGCTATGTAACACTAACAACTTAATTTAACATCAGTGATTTGTTTGCACACAGTTAAATTAATATACATTTATGATTAGTAAGTGAATAGTTTATAGGTAATTTTATTTCTAAAAGATAGCCAGTTTGTTTACACATAATTAAGTATTGCTATTGCTAGCACTGTTAAATGATTGCTATCAAACAATGATAATTTTATTCAATATTAATCATTTGTTTGCACACAGTAAAGTGGTTACAAGTATTACTATTTAATAGTAGTAAATCTATTCAACACTATTCATTTATTTGCACACAGTTAAATGGTCAAGCAGCTTTATTTGATACATAGACGGGATCTTATCAGGTACTACCACTCCAGGTCAGAGTGGATCTTTGAGTAATGGCAATAAAGGGGTACTCCACATTCCCCAAACCCCAGGACTGGAGCCTCACTATTAGATGGTTCAGAGTCATATCAGGACACTCGTTGGGGAAGTTGTCTTACCCCTCAGCAGAGCAGCTGTTTGGGTATTCTACAGCCTCAGCTGATTGAGCTGTACTTCATATGAAGAAATGTTCTTAGTCTTTTGCTCATTTAGTTCAATGAAATCTTTCTTCTTACAACTGTGGATCAAAACATCAAATTTAAGTACTTAAGGCTGGTTTACCTGCTTGTGTTTTTCTGACCCTAACATTGACAGTTGTTACAAGACAGTAGCTATCATTCTGGCTCAGTGTCAATGGTCATGTTTTGTGTATGCATACACACACACACACACACACACACACGAAATTTACTGATTACTTACATAACCAGCATAAGTCAGAAGATGAGGTCATAGTATTTCAGAGTGATGATGGTAAAGAATTGGAAGTAAACTCTGACAACATTTTCACAGTTACACCTGGCAGGTCATGTAACATTAAAGTGGCAAATTGTTTAATCCTGGATGGATAAACTGCATGAAAAGCACTTTATATAACCAATTTGAGCAATTTTTTTTTTTTTTTGCTAAAAAAAAAAAAAAAAAAAAAGAGGAAGGAGAGAGAGAATAGAAAGAGTAAATTGAAATAACAGGAAAGTTTATGAGAAAACAATTCAACTAACTTTTTTTTCAGCTATTCAAAAATTGATCTTACTATTTAAAACTGTCAAAAGAAAAAAAAAATTTAAACTGATAATCCAGAACACAGAGGTTATATGTGTACATATGAAATGATCTTGTAGGAAATGTCAAAAAAACTTGGAGGTAAGAAGTTCATTTGTATAACAGGGAAACATTATCTAACATGGTGACAGGTTGAGAGTTAAGTTGTCTCAAACATTAAATTATCTTGATATATCAGTCATTTCACAAGCACAGAGGGCAAAGTATCAAATGTAATTTTGAAGTGGGAATATATTTGCTTTCATGTCACACAAAAAGTTTATAACTGGATTTTGTGATTATTCATTTATTTACTTACATGCTGATAAAAAAAAATTAAAAAAACCAAAGAAAAAGAAAAAAAAAGAAAGATGTAGAAGTTCTATCCATAATAACAGATATGAAAGCTTACCTTATGCAAAATAACGAATGATAGGGTTAGAAATAAAATAAAATAAAAAATACAAACTGATATAAAAAGTCTCTTAAATTTGGCAAGGAGATGGAATATTGGAGAGGGAAAAAAAAAAACTTATCCAAGATATCTTTTTTTAAGATTGGTTTAATGACATGTTGAGGACACTAGTTGGGAGCTGGGGGGGGGGGTCTTACTCCTCAGCAGAGATGCAGTTGATGTATTCTACAGCCCCAGATGACTGGGCTGTTGCTGTTGATGACCAATGGTCTGCATGCAGTAATCATAAAAATGTGTACCATGTAACTTTTATTTTGACTCATAGTGTGGCAGTTATAATCCAGACCTTGTCTAGTCTCATCTGCTAATTGATCTCTCCTCACATTTTGTGGTTTTTAAAAACAAAGAAAAGAAAAAAGTCAGTTGCTGGTTTTGGTTGAAACTGTACACAACCCCCACCCCACCTATATAAATGCCAGATGAAGACTTGAGCATTGCTCAGTTCCCATCTCATTCTGTGTCTTGTTATAACTCAGCCCTTGAACTAGCATGGACTCTCAGCTTAGCCTGATACCCTCTCTTTCTACAACCAACAACTCTGCTCATTTTTCCTCAAATTCTTGGTGGGGCCAAGTTGGTCTAATGGCCCTCTTTCTCAGTACATAACAGCCAACTCCTGACAGCAGCTATCTCAAACTGCGACGACTGACTAGATTTGAACTTCCCTCTCAAATATATGGCGTTTTAACTTCTGGAAAAGAAAACTGCTTTTTTTGCTTTGATCACCAAGTACTAAAAGACATTAAAAATTAGGCTGTTTGCTGCTGATCTCTGGCAGTAGTAGCACTAAAGACTTCAAATCATTATGGACATAGCCTTTATTCTCTCTATTTTTCTCATTTATTATCTGATTGCATTTCACTTTGTGCCAAACAGGTTATACTTAAAAGAAATAAGGGTGAAGGCAATAGTTCCTATCAAAAGAGTATATCTGAAACAATTCATACCCACCCCTTTTTCTTTTTGGATTGAGCAGAGACAGCCTAAACAGTTGTTAAGCAGTAGGCTTTTGTCAGATTGATTTTGATGGCATGTCAACCTGTCTAGGATTATTTTATGTTAGAGAACTGTGTTCATATTTACATTTTTTTGTGAAGTTTTTTCTTAAGAGGTTTTGTTTTTACACACTGTCCTATCATATGCAAATAATTTTTAAACAGATTTATTTGACCCATAGATTGGGCCCTAAGGTACTGTTCTCTATGTCATGTTTTAATAAACTGAGTTAGCATAAGCAGCCTTACAATGATGAACTTTGTGTAGACACCAAACTATTTCTGTACAGCAGAGGGTGAATGACTGTGTTCGAGGAGTTGGGTGAGGTTTTTGGGAGAGTGGCTCTTTACTTGTCTTTTATGTGAAGGATGGTTGAATTTTCGGTGTCTTTTGGAACCTGTTTATTTCTCAGGAAACCAGACTTCTTTCTTGTCATATTATAACTCACCAACAACAAAACAAAGAACCTGAGCTTTTCTTTTATTATTCGTCAGTCAATGATCAATCAAAATGATTGATTTTTGAAGCGAGAGAGAGAGAAGAGGATAGTTAGGTATTTCTCATAGCTTGCTTCTAATACCATCTACTGGACTCCTCATTTTGGAAGATAAAAACTTTATTGACTGCCCAGGTTACTGGTAAGATATATACTCTTTCACTCAAACATCCACGATATTGTTCATCCACCTTTTCTCATGGTATTGACTGACCCCAAATTCTCTCTGACTTGTTATCCAAGAGGTCTACATTTATTGCTTAACAAAAAATAAATAACAACAACAGGTACAACTACTCCAGGTCAAAGTAGAACTGGAAATAAAGGTAATGAAGGAGTATTCTAGACTTCCTCAATCTCCAGAACAGATGCAGTTTAGTGTCATACACCCATTTTTTGGAGAGAGGTCTTACCCCTCTGCAAGAGATACAATCAGCATATTCCAAGCTCCACTGACAGGGCAGATTTCTATCAAAGTAACTTTCTCATTTAGACTGCCTTATAGGGCTGAAAAGTTCCAACTAAACAGCAATAATTGGAGGTCAACAGTAGGAGTGACCTGACTTATTGTGAGAGACTGGTTTAGGTTTTTCCAAAGGACATTAGTACTACAGTGAACACTAACTACCTCAGTAGAAATCTAAATTCCATTCCTCAAAGTGATACCAGTTTTACTAGTGTCCACAATACGCAATTAATCTACAATTTATTGGTAATACACAGAGCAGCTGAACAAACCAACCACATCAAAGCCTAATCAGATCTGACAAGAAAGGCTGTTCATAATAGCACCTTACTCAAGAATTTATTGCAATAGCCATAAAAACATTTTCAGAGCATTTAAGGGGGGGAAAAGTCATGTACATATATATGACTTTCCATAGTACAACATTTACCTCAGTTCAACACAGCAGCCTTTCAATGATACTATTAACAATTCCATTGCTGAATTTAATGTCTTGCGGTCAAAACAAAAGTTCAAGAAATAGGAAAATACATAACAGACTGACATCAAGCATCCTTGAACTTTAAGTTCAAAGATGACTAAAAGGTTCAATTACTCACTAAAATATTAGGGAACATGAAAGTGCAGAACATTAATTATCTGGAATAACTAGTTTGAAATTATACAAATCCAAAGCAAAGATGAGGTGTTTGTCAATTACATATATATATTTCTGATTTGAAACAGTACATGTTTAAAATGATCACTATGTAAAACAGAGGTGTCAAACTTGAGGACTCAAAAGGGCCATTAAGTCTTTGGGGAGTGGCTCAGTGGGCCAAAAGCAAAATGGGGATGGGTGGAGTGATTTCCACTATTTATAATGTTAATTTGCAATATAGCTGATAGGTTACAATTTCTTTTTCAACAAAATGAATATGCATATGATAGTAGTAATTTTACTAAGCTTTTTTGCATAGATGTGGCACAGGGGCACCCAATGATATATGCATATGATATTAACTGGAATATATAAATTAGTACAAAATATAGGGGCACAAATTTTCCTAAATTCCAAGTTATTTTTATTTTGTTTTTCATGGGTGAATTGCAATAAATTATACTATAGATATTAAAATAGAGAAATCAAAAGCAAAAAAATCAAAGTTTTATCACATTTAAAGAAATAGCTAATATAATTTCTGTTTATTTTACAATCCATTCTTAAATGTTTTCTATGATTTTCTATTTGTATATATTGTTTCTAATCTCAAATACACCCTTCAGACCAATATGAGTTGATAAATCCACCCCTTTCTGCAAAAAAAAAATAAAATAAAATAAACATCCTCATGTTCTATTTAGTGAGTTAATTTTCAATAATCACAGTCACCACTTCACCCCAATACATCTTTACAACAAACTGATGTAGATTTTACTAACATTCTTATTAAGAACATTTCTTTCTTTCTTTTGATTTTTTAATGTATATAAAATTTGATTGTTTCTGCTTTTCAGCTTTTGATGTTGAAGTGAAAGTGATTGAAATATTAAAGTATATTCTTCCCTTATCTGTGGAGAAGCATGGTTAGGGGCAAGGGACAAATTAATAAGTTTCAGAAAAATATTAGTCACAAATATTGTTCTTGTGAGTGCCTTGGCAAAGTAGTTTGTGAATTTTATGTTTTAGACTTCTTATGTAAAGCATCATTTGTTGCATCATATTGACAGATACATAATGAACAAAATAACATTTTTCTTTTGATTTTGTGAAAATAAGAGAAATTCTCTTGTTTATTGGAATGAGAATGAACATCAAAAACAAACAAACAATGTATAAGAAACAGATTATTAAATGAATCAGATGACAGAACTTTTTCAGATTTTATGAATGTTGAGTTAAGATAAAGATGTGTTTATGAAAACTTGGCAATTATTAAAAAATATAAACCATTTTGCATCAAATTTTAAGTGAGAATGAACAATACTTTTTAAATAAGGAATTTTAGTGAGGTTATTTAAACTCTTAAATATGTCTTGACATTTTTATCAAAATGCTTTGATCAATTTTTACTTAAAAAACAATAGAAAACCAATTCCCTATTTCATATATAAAGACTGTAAAATGGTAATAACTGGATTTTGTGAGATATATAACAGAAAATACCAACACTTACTTGTTGAATTAGTTATTTTTCACCAGTGCTAGTGGTGAATGTTGCTTTAAGTACGCAAAAGTAATTGTTCTTTTTATACTATTTGGACATATTTAGGGTTTATGTATGCAAAATATGAAAATTCTATCCAGCTTACACTGCTTATGAACAAAAATGTAGTGTGACATGGTTTCTGTATTACGAAGTAATAGACACTGGTGTGTGTGTGTGTGTGTGCGCAAGAGAGAGAGAGAGAGACTCAAGAAAGATTATACAACTTTAATGAAACCAAATTTACCCCATAGTTCTGAGAGTGGCTGTTTGAGAAGATATCTGTGAGTCACAGAAAAAAAAAAGTCGGTGAGCCACACAAGAAAGTAGGTTTTGAGAAGGAAATGCAAGATTTTTAAATAATACCAGAGAATGAGGGTTAGGAGTGGGGGAAATGCATGTGACCATGATGCTGCTGACCCAGCCTGGTTCCTGCTCACTCTAGCAATACACAGGAGTAGTGGAGGAACAGCTGAAAATGATGAATTATTTTTAGCCACAACAGAAGTCCTTGCTCTAGATCAGATAACATTAAGCAGAGTGACTTAAGAATGTTCTGGGCAAATTTTCTTCTTTTATATACAAACAAAATTATATGAACAAATATTTTATTTTAAAATAACAATTTATTAGGTAGATGACGTGAAAAGATGATATTGAATTAGTGTGTTTATTCCAATATTAAATCAAATTTATGTAAAAAGGTAAATTATTTTTACAGTAAAGCCACAAGCAGAGATGCATACTGAGAGTTGACAATTGAAAGTTGTTTTTTTTTTTTTAAGTTTTAATGTGGACTGTTTTAAAAAAAGGTGCAGCCTTCTTTTTAACAACTTTTATTTAAGTTATATCAAATCTAAAAACTAATTTTTTAAAATATAAATCATAAAAGGGTGCTAATTACATCAATATTTAAACTTCATGTTGAAAGCAATCTCCTTCAATCTGGATGCAGGTCTGTCACTCTAATTTCATTACATTTGGAATTAAATTTTATGTTTGTTCAGTTAAGTCTAAAATCTATTTTACTGTTGACTTTTAATTCTTAGTTTATAAGGATTGTTTTAAAACCCCACACTTTTTCAAAATTTCCAAAAGAAAAATTCCTTTAACAATGAACCCAAATTCATCCTTGGAAAAGGATATGGCTGATAGGTCATAAAGAATAGGTATTCAAATAGGCTAGTGCATGATGCCATTATTACTTTGTGATTTATTAAATGCCAAAGCTATCCTTGTAGAAGAACCCAAAGCTGGAGAAATAAGAGGGGTTCATACCTTTCCCAAGAGTATTAATTAGAAAGTGAATGTAAAAGTGTAAGTAGAGTCTGAACCTGTTTACTTCAAGGTCTTAGTCCAGCACTTTAACCATCACACCATGGGGACTCTCCCACAATTATTACTTGTCTGAGTACAGTGTTGTCAAGTCATTATATTGTCATAAATTCTACCCTCTTATCCTTAGGGCCTTGGTAAAGTCGACAAATAGTAATGTCGCTTGTAAGTTTTTTGCCCGAACGCCTTCCAGGATTCTACGGATGGTCAGTATTTGTGAGGTTGTGGATCTATTTCTCCGGAAGCCATTTTGGTTTTTCCTAAGGATGTTTTCCATTTTGGGTTCTATGCGCAAGGCCTTCGATTCCATACACAGAGGGAAGATGGAGCAAATCCTACTAGCTTACGGCCTACCAAAAGAAACCGTAGCAGCGATAATGATTCTCTACAGAAACACCAAAGTAAAAGTACGTTCACGAGATGGAGACACGGAATACTTCGACATTGTTGCAGGAGTACTACAAGGAGACACACTAGCCCCGTACCTCTTTATCATCTGTCTAGACTATGTGCTTAGGACTTCGATCGACAAAATCAGAGAAAATGGCTTTGAGCTGACTAAGAGAAGAAGCAAAAGGTACCCCGCGAAAACAATCACGGACGCCGACTACGCTGATGACTTGGCGTTACTAGCAAATACGCCTAATCAAGCAGAGACACTACTACATAGTCTGGAACGAGCTGCAGCTGGCATTGGCCTACATGTCAATGCAAGCAAAACCGAATATATGTGTTACAACCAAACAGGCAACATTGCCACACTAGACGGAGCCTCTCTGAAACTAGTCGACAAATTCACCTACCTAGGAAGCAGCGTCTCATCAACCGAGAAGGACATCGACACACGACTGACGAAGGCATGGACAGCTATCGATAGGCTCTCGATCATATGGAAGTCGGACCTAAAAGATAAAATGAAACGCAGTTTCTTCCAGGCAGCGGTTGTGTCGATACTGCTATATGGATGCACCACATGGACGCTTACGAAGCGGCTGGAGAGGAGGCTGGACGGAAATTACACAAGAATGTTGAGAGCAGTATTAAACAAGTCCTGGCGACAACACCCCACGAGACTCCAACTATACGGACACTTGCCCCCCATCACAAAAACTATACAAGTTCGACGAACCAGACACGCGGGACACTGCTGGAGAAGCAAGGACGAGCTCATAAGCGATGTACTCCTGTGGACCCCCACTCATGGATGTGCAAGTGTGGGACGACCAGCACGAACTTACATACAGCAGCTATGTGAGGACACGGGTTGTAATCCTGAAGACCTGCCGGAGGCGATGAGTGATAGGGAGAAATGGCGAGAGATGGTCAGGGATATCCGCGCAGGCGGCGCGACATGATGATGATGATGATCCTTAGGGCTATGTCCTGAAAAAAAAAAAACAACACACACGCACACATCCTGTATAACTTCTGATCATATGCATTTGTTTAAAGCATGTGCATTTAAAAAAAAAAAAAAAAGATTGAATCAACAAGTAATTTTTATTGTTACAACAATCATGCTATGTTAATACAACCATAACCATATTAAATCATTTCAAAATTATTTAACTAATAAGAGAAGAGACTAACATTTACTTGTTGAGTAAGAAGTGGATTTTTCACCAGTGCTCGTGGTGAATGTTGAAAACCTAATAAAGACTAGAATTTCAAATGGATATTTTTATGGCAGGCAGGCCCTCCCCACTTGAAGACTGGTGCATAATCCTCCTTCTAAACCCCCACTTGACCTTTTGCCAGATTAAGCTAAATATCAGTAACATAAATATTAAACATTTAGATGAAATCAAATCAATTCTTTATATTTAGCTTTCAATAAAAAGATGTTTTTTTATTTTTATTTTCAGAGTTAAATTGTGAGGAAAGCAGACAAAAAATATGTTCAACTAGGTCTACTCAGTTAAACATATTTTATTTACATGCAGTACCTCGCACTTCACACAAACCAAGTAAGATAAGCAAAGACATGTTGGGTACTGCTGCAGAAGTAAGGACAAACTCATAAGTGATAATCTCTCATGGACTCCTACACATGGATACACCAGTGTTGGCTTATCAGCAAAAACTTACATTCATCAGCTCTGTGCAAACACTGGATGTCGTCTAGAGGACTTGTCGATAGGGATGAATGATGAGAGAGAGTCAAGGGAATCTGTGCTGTCAGAATGCCTTGATAATGATAAGTTTAAACTGTATTTACTAAATGTAACATTTGTTAGCTATTGTTGTACAATATGTTATTACTCACTCGCTCATCTGTGATGTGAAAAAAAAAAAAAAAAAAAAAAATTTTAAAGTAATTTTGCAACCACATTGAATCTTAGAATATTAAAAACGTTTGTTACTTTGCATTTCCTTGTTTCTATTTAATACTTTCTAATTAAACTAAAAAATAAACTAAAAATAATTACTTTCTAATTAAACTAAAAATGAAACAAAAAGATAATAATTTATGATCTATATTGTTCACTGGCTATAAATGAAAATAATTATAGTTGTTACATTCAATGTGTGAAATTTGTATGCAAATGTAATAACTATTACAGGACAGAAGTAATATAATAAATGAAACTAACGTTTAACATAGAGAGTACCACCAAAAATATGTATTTGAAAAAAAAAAAAAAAACTTCACATTTCAGATATTGACACTTATACAATTTTGTAGAGAAATACTAGTTTATCATAAAGGCTTTTAACAGCAGCAGGTGTTGCCAAAAACTACAAATTATTTAAAAGGAATTTTGAGTGCTTGGATTAAGAAAAATGAATTTTCTAATTGTTGTGCAATTCCTAGGAAATGACTGCCAACTAGACAATCATCTAGGATAAGTACAAAAAAATCTGAAACAACAGGATGTTTGTGTAAAGGTAAAAATATCCTGGGAGACCATCAGTATCAGAAAAACAATTGGAGCATATTTGTACTAAATTATATATAAAACAGATTAAAAAGGCAGAAGGAGAGGAATTTTGAATCCCTTATTTAACTGGACAAAATGATTTCTTACTAACTGTAAAGATTGCTAAGTCTAAGGAACCAAGACAAAACCATTATATTGTGATTTCAATAGTGAAATACAAAGCACTATAAAAAGGAAAATGGGTTTATAGACCATCTAATATTCAGTGATGTAATGACTATAAGTTGCAACAATAAACTTTAAATGTTTCCCTTTAAAACTCAATTATCAGTATTGTTGTATGCCACCATCGTAATTTTTCTATTTTAAACTTCCATACAATTTTTTTTTTCAAATTATGTTCAAACTTCTAAATTTTTGTTGGTTGTTACTAAAAGTTTGAACTTTTAGTAATAATTCTTTTAATATATTTCATTAGTGTTTGTTAGTGTTAACACTTGTTGAATTTAATATTTTGTTCTTTCTCTTGTTTCAGAATCTGGCATACTTTGATTCTTTGGAAGTCTTGATTCCTACTAAATTCTATTTTGATCCCAGGTGCAAGATTTTAGGGTTAGAGAGTTTTTCATAAATCCGTTGTTTTATTCATCTTTCTTTTAACGGATTTTAAATCCCTAGTTAAGGTTGGACTTACTTTTGAAATTGTTTCACATTAATGATATTTATATTTAAACCAGCTGCAATTAAATTCAAATTACTACATCGGCAGAGAAATGTTAGCAAGTTTAATATTCGAGTCAATTTGAGATGGAAACTTTTCTAATTGTCTTAATTCACATATCTTAAAAAGTTTTAAATGCATTTTTGAGATTATTTCTTTTTTAGACACTATACGTATTACTTTGATGGCTTATTTATCAGCAGAGCCAATGTAAATTTAAGAGTCCTCTAAACACAATATTTCTTGTATTTACATCAGGCAGTTTTTCAAGATAAAAATGTTCTGGCTCCCCCAATGACAAATGATATTCTATTAATCATTGAATAATTATAGAGTTTTATTTATGAAATTTAACATAAAATTTTGTTTCAACATCAGCAGAAGAGTTCATAATGCCTCAATTCATCATGACAATGGAACTTTTCATTACTCAGTAGTGAGATCAGGTTGCATAACCAATAAGTAAAATAAATATAAGTTACATTGTATTTTATTACAAATAGATATTTTGTATATAGTAGATAAGAAAGTGTAACCCAAGTCACAAAGAAAATTCATCAAACAGCAGAAATTCATAAACAAGCAAAGTCAGTTTTGCATCAGGAAATACAGACACAGTTTGTTCTTTAAATATTAAAGGGATCATCAATTTCAAATAGATATTACTTTCATTAATAAGTCTATTAAGAAAGTAATTCTATGTTTATGCATTCCATAAATACAAAAACATCATTGAAATCCTGAAAAGTAAAATGTTAAGTTTCCTACACTATTTTTACTCCTTTTATCAGGAAAGTTGAGACTAACAAATATATATCAGTTAACCATGAAATCAAAAGAAACAAGTAGAATAAAAGCAGAAAGATGGAGCATTTGTTTAGTGTGAGTATTACTTTGATTACCGGGCCATTGGCCTAATGAGTAGAGAGTTCGCCAATGGTTCGGGAGACTGGGGTTTAATCTCTGGTCAAGTCATACCAAAGACTAAAAAAAAAAAGGTACTTGATGCTGCCTTGCTTAACACTCAACAGTATAAAGTAAGGAACAAGGATAAAGTGGAGCAATCCAGGGAATGGAGTAGTGCCCTTCCCTACACCTCAGTGTAGTAGCAATTTAAAAGGAAGCCTTTGGATCACTCTTGACTAAGGTCACCAACTTATTACACTGATAAGTGTAAAAAGCCATCAGAGAGTGGGGATGGGCACACAGACATTAACCTCTTGACAATATTTATTAACTAATTAGTCTTCACAAAAATGTTGTTTAGCATTATCCCTTTTTTTCTTTTTCCTACTTTAACAACTTTGATTTTTCAGCACAAATAAAAGATCTGCTATGGTTTTAAAATAAAAGTTTTCTGCTATATTGGTACTTTTGCTAAAATATATAATCCAGGTAATTTTTGCCAAAATATATAATCTAGGTAATTCCTGCTGCAATTTCAGAATTACCATGATTATATATTCTAACAAAAGCACTAATATAGCAAAAAAAAAAAAACTTTCCTTTTCAAAGTTGCAAATTCTTTCATTCTAAATTTGGTTAAAATTTACAATAGATAAATAAGAAAGCAAGCAAATACAATGTGTTAAAGTTTGAATGCTATAAGATTTCAATCACTATGAATTCAAAACAAATTTAGCTGAAATTTATTTAAGTTTTAATAGATTTTTTTCAATCTGAACTTCCAAGATGAAAAAGTATCATTACTCAACACTCATGTACTTGGACCAATGTCCTCATCTTGGTTGTTATTGTAGTCACAAAGTTTTGGCCATTATAACTTGTATCCTTAAAAAGATGTCTGCCATAGCCGATAACATAGAAATTTTAATTCCTGAAGGTTGATTGTTCTCATTCTACTGTCCATGCTTAGAGAATACCATCTAGTTAATTCCTCCGTGTGATGTTGCACGCCAAGGGAATAAAAGTATGGGTTAAAGTGTACCTATTTACCTGGCAGTCACAAGTTTAGTACCTGGGGCAGGTAGTGCAATATAATCTGGTTCAGTAAAAAGAGACTGACAAATGACCTAAGAATAAAATAGGAACAATTAATTAAGACAAGATATCCTCTAAAGAACAAACAGTGGATAAGAACAACTGCAATACTGAATGAAAGGTTCAGTTTGAAATTCCCAAAAGCTTATGGTAAACATCTTAAGAAATATTGTGACAATAACAACCAAGATGAGAATGTCAGTCTGAATAAATCAGTTTATAATAAAGATTCTCCCATCCTTTTTATAATATGCTATAGTTGTGCTCACAAAAATAATAAATACCAATATTATCTATAAATGATATTCAATTCTAAATATTTCTCTAAGCTTTTATTTTATCTAATCTAAAATGAAAACATAAATTTAGGAAAGTCACAAAAGTTTTTATCAAGTCAGGGAGTGAACATGAGTGAGATGTTTAGATTTGAATCCTAAGCTATAAACTGCTCATCCTAATATCCAAGGTTAACACAATATGGACTTTTTCTTTTCTATTGTATTTATACGGGGGTGGGGTCAAATTAGGCTAACATTAAAAAAAGTACAAAAATGCTGAATATTGCTACATTGATTTAAACATATTTAGTTTCAAAACTTGAGGAAACTTTCAGATTCATCCTTCTTTATTAGGGAACAATTTACAATGAATATGCACTCTCTATAGTGTACATAAAAAAATTAAGTAAAGTTGGCAAGTGTAGTTGAGGGTGACCTGAAGGCTCCCTTTTCATTATCTATTACACTGTGGCATAGGGGAGGGCACTACTTCTTTCCCTGGACTGGTCCACTTTACTCTTGAACCATACCTTATAATGCTGAGTGTAAAGCATGGCGGCATCAAGTACCATTTTTTGAGTCTTTGGTATGACTCAACCTGGAATCGAACCCTGGTCTTCCAGGGCATTGGCAAACACTATCCACTAGGCCAATGAGCCGGTATATAGTGTATATATTCAAGTATAACCTATAGATGTACAAACTCCAGGCATTGCTTTTGAAAAATAAATGATAATGATTAAGGTTTTTTTTAATATTTATATTTATATGAATTAAAATCAAATTGACTGAAACCAAATATACAAAATCAATTGTATCAACTTAATGCAAGTATAATTCAATAGAAGATTTATACGATTTAATTGGTTCTAGAATGAGAAACAAAAGAAATTATTTTGATCCTTATTGCATGCTATCAGTATTATTTCTTACAAGTACTTTTAGAAAAGAGATGAATGTAAATGACAATTGTAAAACTATTAAAAAAAAACATAGTTGAAATGAACTACTTATCTATGTAGTATGTATTAAAATTTTTTTGATTTCTTAAAAAAAAAGGCTTAACAACAAACAGACATTTTAGATAATGTCTATTTGCATCTTCATATCAAAACTAGTGGAACATGAAAATCAACTTATAACAAATAAAAGAATTAATTGATAAAGATTTTAAAATGTAAAAAAACTTTATTTACAAAAGTCTGGTTTCAGAAAAGTTGAACCCTCAAAACTAGAATTAGAGAAAATGAATGTATTATTAGAGATTTGCTAAAAAGCAGCCTTCAATGGCCTCAGTGTCTAATCATATCCTATTCTTAATTGCAGATAGAGAGAAATATTCAACAATCAGTATTTGATAGTTAACTCCCTTCTGAAATAATAATGATCAGGGTGAGAGTGAACAAAGACTCCATTCTATTATTAAGTTGTAAACTTCACTGGAAATTGCTTTATTCTTTAAATTAAGACATTTTAATGCTATCACACAACATTTTTGCTGTGTTATGGTAAATACAAACATAGAAAAATCAGATCCTTATAATATAGATTCAAATAAACTTGTAAAGACTAAAACTTATTCTTAGCCACTTCACTTTAAAAGCTAAGATGATTAAACTTTAGTGTTTATTTAAAACATTCACAAGAGGCAAACTAAATTTTCATTAGTTTCCAATGACTTTAAAAAGAATCTTAATTATTATTATTATTAACAACAACAATAGTAGCAGTATAAGGCAACAGTCAATTAGGAAATAAATTTTCAAAGCTAGTATTAAAACTATAGGTGGTATCAGTTCAATTTTAAACGATATGAAATAATTAAAAATAAACTTGATAAAAAATACAACAAAACTGTCATACAGTTCAAGTTCCAGGTAGGGGAAAAGTTCTTGAAGTGATAGGCAAATGCTTCAAGAATCTTTTCTTAGATATGATAAGGTTTTTCTGATATTGTGAAATTTATTTTGTTATCGTAGGGGTGACTACATCATTTTCTAACAAGGACTCCAAATACACGGTTAGTTATTTTTTTGAAATATTTTAAAAAATCTATACGGTATATAAAAGATTCCATTCATTACAATATAAAAATCTATTTCTTTTATGTTCAGCAGGGAAAACAAGTTTCAAAACACTTCGACATGATATAGACAAGATTGTACTTTTAACGGTCGTTTGTAAATAATTTCTTATTTCCCAATCTCATTAAGGAAAAAATGTCAAGATCTTAAGTAATTTCAAAAAAATGTAATACATACTAAATTGAATGTACGACTTATTCAATGCATTATTTTGCTAAACAAATATAGGTAACCTGGAAAAAACAAAGATACAAGGGCAGTAAATCAATCACTTCCATTTTACATATACCTAGAAGCTAATGAAAGATTCTTGCTTTTATTAGAAAGTGGAGTATGGAAATAGATTTACCATAAGAAAACTTGCCACTTCGCCGAGACGATTACAAACTCAGACAAGAGAAAAATATTAAAAATAAAAAAATTTCCTGAGTACTTGGTATTCATAATCTTTTCATGTTCTAAAAGGGTGATTAAAAATTCTAAAAAAATACTGTAACAGAAAATTATGACTGTAAGCTTGTCAAGTAGAAATAAGTTTCTATTTATTTATTTTTTTTTATTCACATTATTTGCTTATGCATTTGCAATTATTGGTTCTTGAAGGCCTCCTCTCAATACTAGCATGGCTTTATAGAAACATGACCTATACACGCGGCATTTGACGACAAATGAAATTATACATATGTTCTACGTCGTAGAAGTAATTTTTGAAAAATAGACAAATAAAATAATAATAATAAATACCAACACTTATTTCTATTTTTGACGGATACAAAAAAAAACAAACAAAAAAACTTCAGGACGGAAATCAAAAAATTTAGAACGATGACGATAGTATAAGAATAAAATAAAAATAAAAATTGTATTAGTCTTCTAGTTTGTTAGAATAATAAACAATAAGTACTTTTTGGTCTTTTACTTTTATATCAGCTAGATTTTTATTTATCAATTTGAAAAAAAAAACAAAACAACACAGGACATGTATTTAAACAGAATTTTACGAGACCCCCCCCTAAAAAACAACAACCAAAAACAATGTTCTTCACGATTTAGCTTAGAAGAGTTTTGATTTTGCAAACTGAATGTGTTTAGTAAACATAGCAACCTGAGTAATATCTACAAAAAAATATTGATTTAATAGTTTACTGTTTGGAAAGTGAAAATTGGTTAACATAACATTTTAAACTGTTTTCTCCAGATTTTTTTTCATTTACGAATAAAAAATCTTTCAAAAGTTATTATCATTAGTTACAATAAAAATACTCAGCAGAAACTAAGTATCCATAAGTAGCCTGTATAGTCAGTCAAAAAGGGGTAAATAATGTCAAACATTTTCTCAACGATAATAGTAGTATAATGACAATATGTGAATCAATCATAAACGTGTGCTTGGAGGTAAAAAAAACTACATATGTCATCACGCAACAACAAAACAAAGTCATTTTTTTTTTTTTTTTTTTTTTTTTTTTGCTTTTTGTCTTCACAAGAGCGTTTTTAGGTTCACCTTATTACTATGAACGAAATTTATAGTAAATATAGAAAAAATATCCACAGAATACAAATTCACAAAAGGATTTTTGATTTTCATGTTTATCATTTTAAAATGCAACTTTTAAAACCTTAACAAGACCAAACGTAACGATTTTCCTATACATCAAACCAAAGAAAAAGTCTCTTCCAAAATAGCGACGATAAAGTTTTTGAAGAGGGTTGAATCACGTTTTTACAATCACAATTGAATAATTCACTCAAACAGATTCTATCCCTTTCCAAGTAGTAAGCTACAAATTTTTAGAATTTTTATGCTATTTTTGATTTCCATTCTTTATTTTTCAGTTTTTCCAGCTAAAAGTAAGTTGAATAAAGTAAATACAAAATAAACAAAACAAAACTGAACAGTTTTATCACAATTTTTTTCTTTGCTCATATTTGGAGTAGAAATGTTTTTTACAACTTTCAACATTACGATGATAAAACAAAAACAAACAGTAACTTAAACTTCCCCATTCTATCCATCAACTGATGGCAGTATAATCATTTTTTCCTTGAAATATGACAAAAATAAATTAACTAAAAATAGGTCTTTATTTATTTATGTGTGTGTATGAGAGGAACATTTTGTTTTTATAGTTAGAACGGGTGACGGTGATTTTTCAATGACCTCAAACACAGATAAAAATAGCGTAAAAAGTTGAATGAGGTTTTTAGAGTTTTAAATTGAAGTATAATGAAATAAATAATCATAAAGAAATACAACCACTTGATTTGGGCTTTAACGGGGCAAATAGTCCTGCAATTAAAGCAGACTAGGCCAAAAAAAAGAAAAAGTAATTTACCAATATGTGGTAACTGAACTTTCAACACGAGTGAAAGAAAGTAGGGCAAATATCACAAGCCTTATTTATTTATTTGAAGTTTCTTACATTTTTTTCCATCAGTAGAAAACTCTAAATCGAAATAACACTTTATCTCCCTGAAACAAATCCAGTTTTACTTAATACTTTAAATTAAAGAAATACGAGTAACAAACAGAAAAAGAATCATTTTTGGAGTGACATAATGAAAACAAGGAAAATGTATTACGTATGAAATTCATAGCCATTTTACTTAATAACATAAAGAGAGTAGACTTGTGAAACAAAATACAGACTTTTTAATCTTTTTTAATTTAAAAAAAAAACAAACAAAATCGAATTTAATTAGGGTGTAATCACAGCCATATGGACACGTTTGTCTATGAAAATCCCACGAAAAACAATTTTTAAGCATAAGTCTTGTCCAGTTTTAGGCAAGCTTACGTCATAACTTTTGACTTTGCTAAACAACACAAAATAACTAACAATTTTATTATAACAGCTCAAATCCATCAGCTGAAAAGTTAACATAATTCAAATACGAACTGTAGATGAGAAAATAAATTCCCGAAGAAGCTTTGCAAAGGCAAAACAAGTAAAAGATATATTTACCGTATTAGAACTGGTACAACCATCCCATTTAGAACAAGTCACATGCCGGTGCTGACTAAGTCTATTATCTATTTTGTGTAGTTCCGGCTTGGTTCACCACAGACTCTTTCATTTCAACAAGAAAGACAATAAAAGGGAGAAAGAATAATTTCAATGCACTTTCTTCCACTTTTAGGTAATAAAATTATCGTCTTTTGCGAGAAAATGATCATAACAATTGATGAGCAGTTTAGGATTCGGAGTTTGGGCTGACATCAATATGCTAATTTAGGAGAAGGAAATTTTTCTTCCGAAAAATCAATCAATTATTCAATCAGTTGGGACTTTACTTTTTAAACTATATTTCAGTCGTTTGATATCCTTGTGTAATCTTGTGTATTGAATTGATAGTAATGTAAAAGCAAACCCTGTGTACATTTTTTGTAGTTACTGTCACCAAAATGAGTGGGTGGTTTCCAAAATTGAAATTTAACGACATTGTCCATTTCATATAATTAGCTTCTTTCTTTCTTCCTTTTTTGGTTTTCAATTAAACTCCCAAATTGACAAAACTAATAACCATATTCTAAATTTAAAAAAACACATAAAAATTTATCAATTCATTCCAGTTACTCCTTTAAAGAGAAAAATTTAAATCTTGCTAATTACAAGGTTTTAGACAGTAATTAATGCCGTGTTGTGTAGTTCATTAATTTTTTTTTTTTTTGTTGTTGTTGATATATTGTAGGGTATTCAAAGGTTTTAAAGTGGTTATTGTGCCCTTATTCGTAAGACAGTTTTAGCTTTGTTTTATAATCAAATCAGTATTGGTAAATGATAATCCAATCAACACCTAATGGTCATCCACGCAAAAACCCACTCTCCCTACTCGGGTAATCGTTCATGAAGAAGGTGGCTTGATAGATGACTTATAAACTTAATGCGATAAAACGTTTAAATGGTTGGTCGGTTTTTATGGCATATTAACCCTTGTAAGTTATTTAATGCCAAGTCCTGTTCACACACACACACACACACACACACACACACACACACACACACACACACACACACATATACATGTCAGGCAAATGAATAGTTTGGTGATAACATTTCAAACCACCCCGAGCTCATTTGTTTTCACACAGTCAAATGGTTTCGAGTATTGCTTTTTAAAACTAATAATTCTATCCAACATTACTGATTCGTTTGCCGATAGTTGAATAGTTAAATAGTTCTATTTGACCAATAGATGAGACCCTAACAGGTAATAACAGTCCGGGTCAGAGTGGACCTGGAAGTAATGACAATGAATGGGGTACTGTACATTTCCCAAATCTTCAGAACTGAAGTCATCAGATGGTTTAGTGTTTTATCCCTGACACACATTGTTGGGGATCTTATCCCTCTGCGGATATGCAGTCGGTATATTCAGCAGTTCCAGTCGACTGGGCTGAAAATGTTTAACTTTTAATAGTTTTAAATCCTTTTAAATGTTTAACATTTAATAGAAAAAATAAGGATAAACGTATACAACAAATACATAAAACATTAAAACATTTTTGAGGAAAAAAGGAAATGAGAAAGCTAGATAAGCGTTTTTTAGTTTTAGTTTGTCATTTGATGATGAGGATCAACATCAAGGCAGCTGACAATACGAATTAATTTGTATCCCTTTCGCCATCCTTCTCTATCGGTCATCGCTCTTTGCGAGTCCTCTAGTGTCCACACAGAACTGATGAATGTAAGTTTTTGTTGGTTGGTCAAACACTAGTGTGTCCATGTGTTGGAGTCTATATGGGAGCATCGCTTGTGACTTCGTTCTTCTCCGACAGTTAGGAAGCATTCACGGTGCAATAGTTACCGTCATAGGAAATGGACACGACGATACAAGTTCAAATCCTGGACGAGACTATTTGCATTTCTCATAGCGCTAATACCCTTATACCCTTAAGGATGGTATTAATCCAACTATTCTCCCTCCTTCTTTGCTTGAATAGTAAAACAGACTGGGCTCTATAACCTTGGTATGACAACCGTTCTAGAAGAAGAAAAATTCTAAATTCAAACCTGTTAAACTCCGCTTAAAAATCGACCTTATGTCACATCCTGCTTCTGCAGAGGGGTAGGTAAATATATATTCTCAAACAATGTCCAGTATATCTTGTTTGTCTTACTTAAATGGTTTGTGAGATGGGAAGTAAGTGGCCGTGGAGTTGCTGTTTTGAACGATGTTGCTTTCAGAATTTGTAGAAAACAGGCCACGGCATTATTGTGTAGTTCTTATCCAGCTTTTTCTCCAAGCGTTTCAAGTGGTGACACCATTCAATAGTACCGACACGACTACAGCTTAGAAGAACTACCGTCGATGATACTTCAGTAAAAAGAAATGTTTAAGACCCTACTATGTATAGTTGCTGTATGACTTCACTCACTCAATGCAGAGAGGAGAGCCCAGCTTGGTTTCACTCACTAATTGGCAGAATGGGTGTCACGTTGTGGGTATCATTACTTCCATCATTACTTACACGCAAGCGGAGTTGAAGATATCTAGTTTTAAGATGCAGTTTTCCGTATTTTGACCAACTTTATAGAAATCCATGTTTCTTTTTATATATTTAGTTCGCGTGAGTTAAATACACGGGCTAAAAGTAAATGATTTTTGTAGACATATGTCTCTGAATTTACTCTATCGACCGTCTATATCTTATTGAGTGGGACACAGAGGTTTTTGTACACGGATCAGATAAGTGAGAAAAAGTACAAGAATTATACTGGTCACAGCAACATAATAAAATTTGGTTGGCTTATCATGAAATTTATTAACCAAAAATTAATGTAGAAAATTTAAGGTAATCGTTTAATTGATATTGAAAAGTATGTCTTTCTCTTGGCTTATAACGACTGACCTTTTTATTCTTATTGACTAAAAGTTCTTTAAATGGCAAAAAATAAAATTATCGATCGCAAAAATTTTATGTTGAAATTTGATACCTTCAGATTTTATTTGTAAAACATCAGATCGAAAGTTACATGCTTATAGGTGCATTTAACGTTATGGATATCGTCGTGAGAAATAAAATTGGTGACCCGAGTTAAAAAAATAGATAAATAGATAAGTAAAATAAAAGTAGGTTAAAAAGTGCAAAAGTTCCAAAAAGCCCCTGACAAGAAGTTAGCGCATGCCTAAAAACGAGCCTAGGGACACGAGAAAGAAACTCATTCTCTTTCAGCAGTGACTGTTGGATTGGAAGGACCTGTTTTCAGCTGCTGCTGCTGGTGAAAAAAACCATGTGTCCACTTAGCGGCACGCTGGTTCACTCTTTCACCTGTTGCAGCTTCGTCTGTTAAAAGAAGCCTATATAAAAGCACCAAATGGACTTATCAACCCACGACTAAAGCACCGAATAATGGACATATCAACCTCGAAAATGACTAGTGAATTTCAACGCCTGATTTGGGAAAAACAACGGTTCTCAAATAGTTCAGGAAGATATTCCTCGCTACAGAGTAACCACAGGAAAACCCAAACCAAATAAAGTTGAAATTGAAAAGATATCTCCTCTCTCTGCCTCCTTCCTTTTCCTTCCTTTGCAGCCTTCACAGACAAGAAGACGCCAGCGAATTAAGATGGGGTAATTCTTACCGACGTAGTCAGAGATCCAAAACCAAATAAGTAACCAACAACGACCAAATCTTTTAAAACTTCATACTGGATGAGGCTGTTTGTATTACAGTTTACGTTAATACTCTTTGGAAAAGCATTAATCCATCTGATCTCTTTACAGTCATTGGAAAATTGTATTGATAAAGCAATCAATCTAGAAGAAGGAAAACTCTGAATTCAAACCTGCTGTACTATTGATCTTGTGTTGCATCCTGCTCGTGGCGGAGAGGTTGGGTAAATACGTATGTGTATATATCGTTATATTAACCCATTAATTTCTTTTTTCTTCTTTTTAATCGTATGATTGTCATTCTCGTTGATTTCCTCTTGTATTCATCTCATAAATTTCTTTATCTTTTATTTTCACTTTCACTATCTAATTTCATTTTTGAAAGTACTGCGATATCTAAAATTTTTAAAGTACTACAGAAGAACATAATATTAGAGAGGAAACAAATTTTGTATCAATTTTATCCTTGTTTATAATGTATAATTCTTGTACTGAAAACCTTTCACTAGAAAAAAAAGATAATTCGATGAATAAATAAAATTGCTATCCAAGGATAAGAGTTTGCTTCTTATAGATTAATCATTCACTTCTTCTTTGAGGTCACCACCATTTGGAAAATGATGTTCCCGGGATTTTCTGTGACACTTTCACTGAAATCTGTCTTAAAATTCTTCATACAAAGAGTTACTTTTCATCAGAAAATAAAAGACCAATAGATTCATGAGATGAAATTTAAGAGAAAATCAACGGGAAAAATTATCATGCATCAAGGGATTTTGCTTTATACCTGACAACACAAACTACTTGTTTATTTATGTGAAAATAACGATTTTTACGAACCTATATGAAAGCAAATGCATTTAACATCCGTATGAATTTAAGCTACAAGCAGGAACTTTCGCTCTTTTTGTCTTCATACCCTGTCCGGTTGCAAAAACTGTTAGTGACGCCAGGGGTGGCAGTACCACCTTAGCCAGTGAAACTATGGCATCACCTTTGGTTGGTGGCTGATGAGGACAGGGTATCGCACATGTTCTCACACGTTGCATGATTATATATATATATATATATATATATATATATATATATATAATTCAGGAGAAAAATGACGCCGTTGTGGATTTATCCTAAAGTATATTGATTCTGGTTGATTGATGGGTTGTGTTTTACGGTATATCCGCCTCTGTAAGTTATTTAATGCCAAATCCTGTTTATACATATACATTAAATATATATGATTTGTTGACGAATAGTTTGTAGGTAACAAGTTTTAAACGAGCCAAAGCTCATTTGTTTGCACACAGTTAAATAGTTTCAAGTATTGGTATCTAATTATTAAATTCAATTTAATGCTAATCATTTGTTTGCACACAATTAAATGGTTTCAAGTATAGTTAAAGATCAAACAGTTCTATTAGACCCATAGATGGGACTCTAATAGGTACTATTACTCCGGGTTAGAGTGGATTTGTGAGTAATGGCAATGAAGGGATACTATACATTCTCCCCAACTCCAGCACTGGAAACTCACCATCAGGCAGCTTAGTGTCATATCTAGGACACTTGTTGGAGAGGGGGTAGTCTTACTCCTCAGTAGAGATGCAGTCGACGTATTCTCCAGCCCCACCCATCAGCCGACTGGGAAGGTATTTTGATTCAGAAAGTTATAGTATGCACCAGACGACCCGTGAACCCGCTGGATTTCCATTGTAATAGTGATCCATTGTTGTATCCGTTATATCGAAAATTTAGATAATTAAAATATTAGGTTCAATGAAATCAGAGACCTCACAAAATTATTATGTCGTTGCCATTTTTGTTGGGGTACTGTTATATATATATATATAATGAACATTTTATTAATATATAAATATACGCCGTGTTGTGATTTTGTTTTCATTAAAAGTTGCGTTTTACGCAATTGTGCCGATCCAGTAGATGGGGCACACCTCGGCCGATTGTGGCGCAACAGCACGGATTTAGTCGGGTGTGTCATGTCTCTGGATACAGTTGTCAGTTGGAGCTGCTTGACGCAGATGCCAAGGAGGCCTAGCAGTCGTGTCATGCGGCCGGGTTTTGACTTATTCCTCGAGCCTCGTGGGGTGTTCCCCGGCTTTAACCCTCTCGGGGGAGGGGGGCTTGGTTTATCGCCTGGTGCCTGAGGCGCCCCAATTAGGGGGAATGCAAACGAGGCCTGTGGCATTTTTGAGAATACCAGGCGTGTCTGGGCTACGGCTCTGCGCTCGAAACCACCATAAAAAAGGCCTTGTGTCGTACTCACCCGTTTGGTGGGGCGCGTGACGAATACCGTTGTTGACACATATAAACTTTGTATATACCTACCTTCCTTCTGATAGTCGGTCATGGTTAGGTATTGTTTCTTGTTGTCGGTATCATATAACAGAGTACAACCTGTCACGTGTTACTTGGAGAGGATACGGGCATCGCCAAACAACTCATATTGCCCAGAAAAATATTATGGAGGAGAATTACTCACAGTGACATCATAATAACAAAATAGGCAATTGGATACATACACATTCCTCACACACACACGCGGGGAATTTAACATAAAGCTGTGTAGACAATTTTCTTGAGTATCTATAAAATCTAAAATACCCACTGAATAGGTAAATATCAAATATTCAACGGTTTACTAATTAAGCTTGCCAGCTGCGGCGGTTATACAAAAATTCAAAGTGCAGATTTGCTGTGTTAATTGGGCGATACAAATGTTTCCCAGTATTTTGGTCACATGAAACATAATTCGGCAGCTGCTGATATTTCTGCTGAATTAGTAACGGTGATGTACCACACTGGACAGTGAGAGGTCGAGCTCACCTGATACTCTCCGAGAGTTACTGGCCGGATTTGCCTCTATGGTTTGATGTACGGTTTCGAAATTCACGCATTTAGGCCTACTTGACATTTCCTGGTCGTCAAAGTTCTTTCAACCCAAGCAAAATTTCTTCGACCACCTCGTTATCGTTATGTGATTTACTGTGCTTTCACCTTTCGCACGAAAATATTTTGTCACTTCCGCGGCATTATGGCTCAATTCAAACTCGTAAAGCGTTAAGTTCCCGAATTAGACTACGTTGTACGTTTATCTGTGCGGCTTTCAAATCACACACGGAAGCAAGCAAGCAAGCAATGCACAACGTATCAGCGCACCAACTACCACGTTACTACCAATTGCTGAAGGCACCTTCCATGGCTTGAACTACGTCGGTCACGTTATATATACGCCTCGAACTAGAATATATCAAAATATTGCAAAACTTTTAACTCACCCATGTACATCACAGTAATTTCGCTTAATAAAAATACACTAATCTTTAACAAAGGCATTAAAAAATGGAGAAAAAAAAAAAAAAACAGCGATACCAGTTGCAAAAATTTCAAAGAAAGAACAATATCAGTTTTAGATTTTTAAAAGCTACTATTCCCGAGTTAACCACATTTAAGCAACATTATCAATATTTGGTTAGATATACAAAAGATTACCACTTATACATCTCGTTTTAGATTAAAATGTACTTTTGATCTCGTGATAATCTAATATTGGGTATATTTTGGCTTAGTTTTTTAAGGTTTTGTGGTCATACTCTGCCCTTGACCTGATAAGACACCCGATAAATTAGAGTATTTATGTAGCAATATATAAATATCCCCCTCCCCCCCCTCTCTATCTATCTATTGTGGAAGCGCTCGTGGTGAAATTGTTATCGTCGTAAAAAATGGACATGGTGACTAGAGTTCAGATCTGAACTCTAGTCACATAGCGCTAATACCCTTGGGAAAGGTATGCACCCAGCTATTCTCCCTTTAGTTATAGGTAAGTAGGGCAGCTTGGGTTCTTTAACCTTAGCATGGCAACTGGTCTAGGAGAATGAAAACTCTGAATTTAAACCTTTTAAACTCCGTTTAAAAATTATCTTTGTGTTGCGTCCTGTCCGTGGTGGAGGGGTAGGATATATATATATATATATATATATATATCGTGACTGCCACTTGTTCAAAGAAGATGGCCATTTCCTCAAACCCGCAAAAAGCACCCGTGGGAACACGTGTGACTATTTTGACCAACTTTACTTCTGCAAGTCCTGCATATGTGACAAGCATTGGCATTAATATTAACCTCGTGCACGCTCATATAGCTTTTCCGATCTGCTGTAGATCCACAGAATTGATACGAATTACCTATAAGTTGCTGCGGAAGGACCTATATAAAATCGCTATCATGGGATCTCATATAACTATCAAGTCCTGCTTTGGACAAACACCCCCTATTTCAGATGTTACAAACATGTTTTGGATGAAAAGTGTCCGGAACCGAAGTCAAGTTCTGTTTCCGAAATTGTTCGTTTCAAGATGGGAGTGTTTGCTGCGACCGGCCTACGGACGTAAACAGATCGGATTACACCTTCACCCTAGAAAAATAACATCCGGGTACGTCCGGAATGATGAAGCCCTTTTTCGACTCTAACCGGCCCTTACAGCTAAGAAAAGGATAAATTAACATTTATCAACATTTGCAAAACACTTCTGCCAGAAATAATTCTATAAAAATGGAAGTAATACTCTCCGCTAGCCTATACTGGGCTATAGAAGTACTTACTTTCTACGTTCATTTTTTATAGAAGAACTTTCTATTCACGTGGCGCGACAGAGGTGGAGTTCTCTTTCTTCCATATGAAAAATGCTTCAGGCGGCGAAAATACAGAGGTCCCCGCGGACGCGCTAGGGCGTTTGTGTGTGGCCTTTCCTCTCCAGTTCTTGGGTTGCATTCGGTAGGCCGTCTTACCTCTGGGCGGTTCTGCCGGGTGTGCCTCGGCACTGGAGATTTCCTCCGGCCTCAGGGGGCCATCCCCCCAGGCTTATACCCCCTTCGGGGAGGTTGGGTTTATTGCCTGGCGCCTTAGGCGCCCCAAAAAGGGGAATGCCGACGGGGCCGAAGGTATTTTTGGCCTTGCCGGACGCGTGTGGGCTTCGGCCCTGCGACCGGGCCCACCTTAAAAACGGCCTTGTGCCATATTCGTGCGTTGGTGGGACGCAACGATAAATACAGAGGTCCCCGCTGACCATTTTTCCTCTCCAGTTGTTGGGTTGCATTCGGTAGGCCGTTTTATCTCTGGACGGTTCTGCCGGATGTGCCTCGGCACTGGAGAGTTCCTCCGGCCTCAGGGGGCCATCCCCCCAGGCTTATACCCCCTTCGGGGGGGTTGGGTTTATTGCCTGGCGCCCCAAAAAGGGGAATGCCGACGGGGCCGAAGGTATTTTTGGCCTTGCCAGACGCGTGTGGGCTTCGGCCTTGCGACCGGGCCCACCTTAAAAACGGCCTTGTGCCACATTCGTGCGTTGGTGGGACGCAACGATAAATACAGAGGTCCGCGCGGACCTTTTTTCCTCTCCAGTTGTTGGGTTGCATTCGGTAGGCCGTTTTATCTCTGGACGGTTCTGCCGGGTGTGCCTCGGCACTGCAGAGTTCCTCCGGCCTCAGGGGGCCATCCCCCCAGGCTTATACCCCCTTCGGGGGGGTTGGGTTTATTGCCTGGCGCCTTAGGCGCCCTAAAAAGGGGAATGCCGACGGGGCCGAAGGTATTTTTGGCCTTGCCGGACGCGTGTGGGCTTCGGCCCTGCGACCGGGCCCACCTTAAAAACGGCCTTGTGCCAATTTCGTGTGTTGGTGGGACGCAACGATAAATACAGAGGTCCCTGCGGACGCTCTAAAGCGTTTGTGTGTGGCCTTTCCTCTCCAGTTCTTGGGTTGCATTCGGTAGGCCGTCTTACCTCTGGGCGGTTCTGCTGGGTGTGCCTCGGCACTGGAGATTTCCTCCGGCCTCAGGGGTCCATCCCCCTAGGCTTATACCCCCTTCGGGGGGTGGGTTTATTGCCTGACGCCTGAGGCGCCCCAAAAAGGGGAATGCCGACGGGGCCGAAGGTATTTTTGGCCTTGCCGGACGCGTGTGGGCTTCGGCCCTGCGACCGGGCCCACCTTAAAAACGGCCTTGTGCCATATTCGTGCGTTGGTGGGACGCAACGATAAATACAGAGGTCCCCGCTCTTTTTTAGGGTGTTTGTGACCTTTCCCCTCCATTTCTTGGGTTGCATTCGGTAGGCCGTCTTACCTCTGGACGGTTCTGCCGGGTTTGCCTCGGCACTGGAGAGTTCCTCCGGCCTCAGGGGGCCATCCCCCCAGGCTTATACCCCCTTTGGGGGGGTTTATTGCCTGGCGCCTGAGGCGCCCCAAAAAGGGAATGCCGACGGGGCCGAAGGTATTTTTGGCCTTGCCGGACGCGTGTGGGTTTCGGCCTGCGACCGGGCCCACCTTAAAAACGGCCTTGTGCCATATTCGTGCGTTGGTGGGACGCAACGATAAATACAGAGGTCCCCGCTCTTTTTAGGGTGTTTGTGACCTTTCCCCTCCATTTCTTGGGTTGCATTCGGTAGGCCGTCTTACCTCTGGGCGGTTCTGCCGGGTGTGGCTCGGCACTGGAGATTTCCTCCGGCCTCAGGGGGCCATCTCCCAGGCTTTTACCCCTTTCGGGGGGATTGGGTTTATTGCCTGGCGCCTGAGGCGCCCCAAAAAGGGGAATGCCGACGGGGCCGAAGGTATTTTTGGCCTTGCCGGACGCGTGTGGGCTTCAGCCCTGCGACCTGACCTACCTTAAAAACGGCCTTGTGCCATATTCGTGCGTTGGTGGAACGCAACGATAAATAACAGAGGTCCCCGCGGACTTTCTCGAAATCTATGTATGGCACTAGACCTTGCTGTCTAGTTCAAGCCATAACCCGGCATACGTGCCCGGACCCACATTTGGGTTCGTGAAACTGCTTGCCACATCAGGTTCACATTGCACCAAGTGAGCCAATGAGCAGCATAGACCAGCAGGGTTCAAGTCTCGGCTCGTTCTCGACCTTCCCCTCCCCTTTATCCCCACTTTAATCAGCCTTCGGGCTTTTGACCATGTGTCAAGTCGTGTCTGGTGGGAGGCAGCGACAAATAAGCAGAGGTCTACGCGGACGCTCTCAGAGGCCACTCGGCTCCACGAGGCTCGGGTCCTACGTTATCGTGGTTGCACCCACCTCACCGCCACTTCTAATGGCAGATTCAACCTTTCTTTAACACGTTCCTTTTATGGGTTATGAGAAGTCCCCTTCTGGCGGTCATTAACGACCAGTCGAAATAGACTGCCTGGAGGCAAACACGAAGAGAACTCACTAAGACCAGCCGGTCTTAACCATCGCTCGGTTCCGCTCGTCCGTTTGGCTGCGCAGCACTAAAGGCAAGGGTTTGCCTTTAGTTACCGCTCCACTATCTGCGCAGCGCTAAGATAACGCCAATCTTAGCCTCCGCCTCCTGGCCTGTTCGCTCGACAGTACAGAGCTTTGGCGCGCAAGCCTTAGCTATCGTCTCGATACGTCTGCACTAGTTTGGCGCGCAAGCCTTAGCTACCGCCCGATACGCTCGCACAGCTTTGGCGCGAAAAGCCTTAGCTACAGCACAGCTTTGGCGCGAAAAGCCTTAGCTACCACCACAGCTTTGGCGCGAAAAGCCATTGCTACCGCCAACGATACGCCCGCACAGCTATCTGGCACGACAAAGCCATAGCTACCGTAAACGATACGCCTACACAGCTATCTGGCACGACAAAGCCATAGCTACCGTAAACGATATGCCTGCACACTTGGTCCGTAGTAGTAAGACACGACTCAGTCTTAGTCACCAACTTGCTCGACTCTACACGATCAAGCTGCCAACACCGATTTCGACCACGACGCTCCCACGATGCAGTCCACGTAACGACTCGCTGTTACGAACTACCCTAGCAATGCAGCGTCTAGTCCACGTAACGATTCGCTGCTACGGACAACAGTAGCATTGCAACATCTGGCCCACATAACGACTCGCTGTTACGGGCTAGCAACCAGATCGACACCCCCCCCCGGTTAACCCAACGTACTGTCAAAACCGGGATATCGATCTACCGACCACGACGCTCCAGCAATGCAGCATCCAGTCCACGTAACGACTTCGCTGTTACGGACTGCCCTAGCATTGCAACAACTAGCCACGACGACTCGCTGTACCGGCTAGCATTCAACAACTTGACCGACCTCATCTTCCCGCTACGATCGTCCAACTGCATTCAACGACTCGACCGACCTCAGCTTCCCGCTACGATCGTCCAGCTGCATTCAACGACTCGACTGACCTCAGTTTCCTGCTACTATCGTCCAGCTGCATTCAACGACTC
Source organism: Sepioteuthis lessoniana (assembly GCA_963585895.1). Classification (NCBI taxonomy): domain Eukaryota; kingdom Metazoa; phylum Mollusca; class Cephalopoda; order Myopsida; family Loliginidae; genus Sepioteuthis; species Sepioteuthis lessoniana. The sequence goes on from OY757909.1 coordinate 74,140,020, forward strand.
GACCGACCTCAGCTTCCCGCTACGATCGTCCAGCTGCATTCAACGACTACACCGATCTCAGCTGCCCGCAACGACCATCCAGCTGCATCCAACAACCCGACCGATCTCAGCTTTCCCGCATCAAACATCTAGCAGTATCTCCACGACTGGACCTACGCCAGCTACCCTCGTCGAACGTCCAGCTGCGCACATCTACAACTCGACCATACCAGCTAACGATATCACCCATCCTAGCTGAAGACCACATACAACCGCCTCGGACATTTACATACACGCTTGTAATTCTGGCAATAAAATCGTCACTTTTGTTGTATCTGTTATCTCGCCTTTTGTCTCCCTTCATTGTCTTTGGTTGTCACGACTCGCACGCAAAACCCCCCTAAATTTATTTGCGGGGCCGACGTGCTTATCGGCTCCGCAACATGTTCGATTCTCCGTTCCTCAGATGCTTTACAATCACCGTCGATTTTTTTTTTACCAAATTCATTGATTTTCAGTCTCTGTGATATAAACTAAGCACCCTAAGGTTATTTTTAATTAAAGTTTCTTAGGTTTATGTCTCGGAAGTTTACCACGTTGTAACTCTCCGTAAAATAACTACTTAGGTTACCAACCATCTTTCATCCTGTTAAGGTACACAGCCCAAGATATATGATTGCGTATTAGGAGCATTTCAATACTGGATGTCTGGTGTTAGAGACTGCCATTCAATATTTAGGATCTTCATAAGGCAAGTTTGATGGAATTTACCAAGGCTTTGATGTAACAACGATATTAGTCCAAGTGTCAAAAAAGTATAAAAGGACAGATAAAACGGATGTCTCATCGACTAATCTTTCTTTAGCATAGGCGGAAGGAGAGTCACGAGATTTTTGCAAATCCTCGCCACTGTCAAATAACGGTTTTACTTACATTTTGTTTTCCTCTTTCAAACATTTTTTTTCCTCATTCTTTAAACGTTATTTTCTGTTTGGGTTTTACAATTAAACAGTTAATGCTACAAGTTTTTGAAAATTGTAATGTAAAATAATGTCTTATATATATATATATATACATATTCAGGAAATGGAGTAGCGCCCTCCCCTACCCCTCGGTGTAGTAGCTATTGAAAAGGGAGCTTTCGGGTCACCCTCGACTAAGGTCGCCAATTTTACTTACTTATATATATATATATTTATATATATGTTAAATTGAATGAATGATTACTTACTTCTCTCCAATAGACATACCAGGACCCGTCTGACGTTCGCGCTGAGTGAGTTAAAGTTGGTCGCCTAGTACTAGAGAGCCTCAATGCAGTACCTGCTTAACAGGACTGAGTTTTTTTTTTTCTTGGCACTTGAGGCGCTTCTAAAAAGGAATGCCGTGAAAACCAAGCATTTTTGTAATGGCAACACACGAGTCTCGATTCAAGCGTAGCCTCCACTATAAAATGACTTGGTAGAGTCGGATAAATCTCTATCCTCCTACAACAGTGGGGGTGAGTAAGCATCTATTCGTTTTAGGTTTTATCGTGCTCTACAGGCCTGTATAGAGTACTTTTTTGATTTATGAAAAAACCTTTTCAGAACGATTTTTTTTCACTGCACCCGTACGCGCCCGCGTGTGTGTGGCAGTGTATTTTTCCGTCACGCAATCTGATTTCTCTTCAGAATAGTAGAATATTTTGTTGTTTTGGCAGGAAAAACTATGATTTTTCTGCTAAAGTAGAAATAGAATTTTATGTGGTTAAATTCTCTTATTATTCAATGGTAACTAGGATGCAATGTATATATATGTGTGTGTGTGTGTGTGTATGTGTGTGTGTGTGCGTGTGTTTGCATGCGTGTATGTGTGTGTGTATACAATGACTATCGTGTTAAAGGAAGGCTCACCGATGATCTCGGTAGATAAATGAACTTTTAAAGTAAGATGCACTTAATATAATGAATTTAATTTTTGCTTGTTTTTAATTATAATAAGATGACAAGGCATGAAACCAATTATTAACTTTGCTTAATTTCATATTTAATCTAATGTTCAGGAAGAATTGATCTTTAACAAGAAAATGCAGAGAAAAATAGTTTTTGATATTCTACGAGCACAGAGCAATTGAAAAATTACTTTCCGAGTATATAGAGGTTGTTCTGTAGGGCTTTTTGTTTAGCAGTAAATAGACTAATAAAAGATAGGGTGCAAACTATTTTTTCAGTTTAATAGCGGAATATTCTGACTACCAAAAATATTCATGAAATTATTTATTCATTAAATCAACAAAATTAATGGCATAATTTTTCCCAAGCCATGCAGAAGAAAATATAATGGAATGAGAAAATTATCCAGAATTTCAATGTACACAGGTACATTGATTATTGCGGTAATGATAGGAATCTTCATTGTTCCTTAAATGACATGCAACTCCATATCGGTGGGGTGGGGTCTTCGTGGTGTTATGGTTACAGCGCTGAACTGCAGAATCGTAGTAAGTGAGTTCAAACTCCAGTCGCACTATTACGTTCACTTTCGGACAAATACCCTTGGGAAAGGTATGAACCCCCTTATACTCCCAGCTATGGGTTAAATAGGATTACTGCTATTCTTCTAGAAGGATGGCTTTAGCATTAAATAACCCACGAAGGTTGATATGCGTATTAAACAAAGAACCCAAATGAAACTCCATATCATGAAGGACTTGTGAAATTTACTTCAGTCATAAACGACTCCAAATTTTTAAACACAAAAGGTGTTTTTATTATGTATTACGTGTAAAGAATGATGGTAAGCTTCGATTTGTTCAAAAATATACAATGACTCCTTGTTTTAGGTGAAAAATTGAACTTAAAAAGTCATTAATTTCACGAGGATATACGTTTTTTTTTTTGACAAAATAAATAAACTAGTCATATTATTAGTAGTAAAAAGAAAAAAACAAACTTTAATTTGTGCCTTGAGGAATTCACTAATCTCTTCGGTATATCTCTTAATCCGCCTCTGTTCTATTAATCGAATTACTAAACGACGAAACCGATTAACTGTTAATCGTATATGGTATGTATTAACTCTATGAAGTAAAATTATAATTGAAATTTCAATCTGAAACAATGTACCCTGAAATTGCAGTAATAAATGATGCAAGCAAGTTTAAAGGGCTATATTAAATTTTGAAGAAAAAATATTTTTAACATGTTCACTTATATTTTGAATAGTATATGCGCATTACCTCCTTTGTCCGCCAAAGAATTCTGTTAATAGCCACTAAGTGGCGTTGTGAAACTTGATATAAATACAAGCGTACGAACTCAACGTCCTTTTCGACCTCGACATCAAATTGCGACGCACATATGAAGTTGGCTGTCTGACAATGCCTTGAACAAATTAGATACTGGTTCTTCGAAATACAAGGGCTTTTCGACCCCAACAACCTCCTGTTATATTGAATATGTCAGCATAGAAAAATACATCTCTTAAACATGAAAGTTCCAATTCTAAACATGAAACTTCTAATTCCTTTACGTAGATTGAAGACTTTTATAACCCATCCTAAGAACTTTTTCAACAATTAGACTCTTTGTGTACAACTTATGTTGCTCAGGCAATAAAATATGTTGTTGTTAATTCATCGTGAATGGTTCTTGCATTTCTATTCCACAAGAGGAAATATTAAACTATGCTACATTTCGTCCACTACAAGTAATCCGAATTGTTACCTTTAATTCTTTTAATGTTGGCGCGAATTATGGTACTAAAATTCGACAAACGTACGAAAGATAACATTCAGTGCCTCAAAATAAGCGCGTCTTCAGTTTAATGAACCACAAAAGAAAAACTGGGTATAGCGCCTTCTCATAGCTACGTAGATCCAGCGAATTTCACGAGTGAAAAATAAGCACGTCACGAAAAAGACTAAACCGAAGAAAACTGGAATCAACACTAATCTTCACTAAGCAAGTTTCCATTTTCTCTTGGCCAACTGACTATAGAAAAGGACACAAATTACGAAGACTCTACTTCAGAAATGGATATTTAGTGTTGAAAATGGTTAGTTTCCATAACACTATAAAATATTTGACAACACAAATAAATAACGAAACTTCTTTTGAAACACAACAACGAAAGGTTTATTATTTTAGCAGAAGTAAAAGAGTCAGAGTGAGAAAGTGTCCCTTTTGGTGTCGCCGGTTAGTATGTTGGTCCTTGAGTTAGTTGGAAGTGTGTGTCACTGTAGCAAGTAGCTCGTGTGACTGCCGCAAGGCTGGTTCTTCTGTGTGTGAAGCTAGTATCAGCGTGTTCTTCTGTGAAGGCGAGAGAGGTCTGTCATGGCTGCTAACTAGGTGCTCTCTGACCGTCGACCGACTACCAAAAAGGACTAGAAAAATAGTTCAAGAGAGGAAGAAGGAATCGATGCGCTCTATCCCTGATTAGTCAGTGTATAGCCGAATTGCTAAGCTGGGGCATTGATTCGCGAAAGTTCTGTGACTGCAACAGATACCCTAAATAGCAAAACTAAATGCTAATTATGAGACGTAACCATGATCATCTTAGAAAATAGATACAGTGTTTCGAGTTAAAATCGTTAACAAGGATGTCTGAATTTCACTTTGCACTAATACCCTTGAAAATACCCTTGAGGCGCCCGTGGAGTAATGGTTATCGTCGTAGAAAATGGACCCGTCGACGCGAGTTCAAATCCTGGACGAGACTGATTGCATTTCACATAGCACTAATATCCTTGGGAATGAATCCAATTATTCTCCCTCCAGCTATGGGTAAATAGTAGGGCAGACTAGGTTCTTCAGCCTTGGTGAGGCAGCTGGTCTAGGAGAGGGAAAACTCTGATTTCAAACCTGTTAAACTCCGCTTAAAATTGATCTTGTGTCATATCCTGCCCGAGCCGAGGGGTTGGTAAATATCGATACCCTTGAAAAGGTATGAATCCGATTATTCTCGCCCAGTCATGGGTAAATAATAGGGCCTACTAGGTTCTTTAAACTTAGCATGGTAATCGGTCTTTCAGAAGGAAAACCCTGAATTCAAACCCGTTGTACTCCGCTTTAAAATAACTTTGTGTCGCATCCTGCTCGTAGTAAACGGGTTGGGTAAATATACTATTACTGATATTCTCACAACAAAATGGACATTTCAAACATTCAAGTTTATTTTATACTTTACGTGAAAGATGCGAGTAAAAGAGTTAAATTACAGAGTAGCTGTATTCATTATTTGAGTATAGTGTAGAATTTGTATCCAGAGAAGTTGGGTCTGCTCGGTATGTGTGACAGGGTATGACCCCGGGACCAATTTGAGAGCTTGGTGAAGATTAGATAGTCTCAGTCAGATAATTAAAAAGTTCTAGAATTTAAAAAAAATAGTTTAACATTTAATAAGGTGGTCCCTTGGCGTTGACGAGCAAACGTGTGAAAATGGTGTATGGTATTCGCGAAAATGGTCTGCGTAACAAGATCACTCCTCGACATAGACAAGTTATATGTAAAAGAAAAGACGCCTTAGATAATAAAAAATAAATAAATAAATAAAGTAATAAACTAAGTTTGTACACAAGAGTAGCTTGGTATTCATTCCTCCCAATAATAGATCCCCGTGACGTTGTGGCTTACGTATTGAACTACGAAATTTTAGATTCAGAGAATTAGTATACTTTGGTGGTTACCAGTGAAGAAGGAAGTCTATCGATTTACTTTTAGTCGGTTCGATGTATCTTTGTGGCATATTCATATTAGTCTGAAAGTGAACGTAATACCGAGACTGGAATTCGAACTCCAGTCTCGGTATTACGTTCACTTTCAGACTAATACTCTTAGGAAAGATAAACTCCTTTAACCCCTCAACTACTGATCAAACTGTGCCACAACTGTCCTTCTTCAAGAATGGCTTTGACATTAGATAATCCATTAAACAAAACCAGATCAAATCAAACAGTAAGAGATGTATCCGTAATAGTTCCTCACAACGAAACAGCATATTGACCAAAACGAAAGAAAGAAGATGAGCCACTGAACACAACGTAGGATTCAAAGCGGCCATCCCCATCGTCCGAAGAAGAGACCTGAGTGTATAAAAAAAAAGCTCATATTTAATAAGAACATTTCTTAGTACAATAAAAATGCACATTATCTAAAACTTCTCTTAACATAAAACCAGTATTCTTTCACTGAATTTATATTTCCTTCGTCTTTTTGTTTGGAGCATTTTCGGTAGTTTATTTCCAAAGCGAGAAGGGTTATGAATATTCATGCCACAAGGACATACCGAACCAACCCAAAGTAAATCGATATGCTTGCTCCTTCACTGGTAGCTACTAAAGTATACTAATATTATGAATCTAAAATTATTCATATACTTCAAGCTAATACACAAGATGCCGCTCAACGCACAGGTGTCTTATGGCAGCGAACGTGTAAAATGAACTGACACTCATCTAAAAATTCATATGTACTTGAATATATATTCGTTATCACGAATTATGACTCGTTCTATTCAACGAGTCAAAATATTCTATTGCAATCGATTTAATATTGGATTTCTTTTTATCTATTGGGAAATAATAAATAATAATCTCCCTCAGAGTATGGGCGTACCCATTGAGTGACTTCTCTTTTGTCTCTTTTCTTTAAACAATAGAGCTGTTGTTTCCTGTGCTTGCCCTGGAACAGTAAAGACACATTTTACTCTTCATGATCATCAAGTAAGCATTTTTCCATTTTTGTATCCTTCTACACACTACTTGATCATGGAACAATAATTGCATATCATATTTTTAATACTTCTTGTGGAGTTTGTAAAAAATTAAATCTGTGGATTATTAACCCAAATGTTGTTGAATATGAAATTGTTTATAATGGGAGTTTATTGATACCGGGCCCTTAGCCTAATAAGTAGTGTTCGCTACTGGTCTGGGAGACTGGGGTTCAATCCTAGGCCGAGATGGAATTATTTCATTGTAATAGGAACATCTTCTTGGAATGAACTTTTATGGTTATCACCGCCGGAAAGAAGTAACGGGATTTTTGGAACTGACACCCCCTGCTGAGAGAATTACCCTTTTCAAGCTGAAGCCGTGGAGGAGAATTTTCGCAGGATGTGCTGTTTTTTAAAATCTTGTTGTTTCCTACTGTTAAGGAAAATAGTGAATAGGGGGTAAATTCCTTTGAGAAATTTTCTACTGTGCTGGAACTCTCCTGGAAAATATGCTATTACCTATATCTGTGAATTATACTGTCTCGACCTTAACCACGATGGTGTATCCATTTGAATTTGTTGTCCTACTCAAGTGCTGAAAGGATTGCTGCATGAAACCCACATGTGTTCCAGAACTGCTCTACTGTGCTGTATTATTCCTGATAGGAATTGCTGAATGAACCCCCATGTGTCTGCATTATTCGCTGTGTTCTTGACGGAAAAGTGAACAGGTTTTCCCCAGAGATATTTTTCGCCTAAAAGACTCTTCCAAATCTTTTTTTCCATTCATACAACACCTCTTTTTTTAGTTTTATGTACCAGCACCTTTATTGAAGATTTATCAGTTCCTTGTAATTCATGAGTGACCCAGTGTTTTTTCGAAACAATTTTATCATTGTTACTTGATTCAGTTGTTTTGACTGGTCGCTAAAATAGCAATTAATTTTAGCAACTAGTGTTTTTCTTCAAAACTTTGTAACTCCTTTTTATTTATTTTTAGATACTTGGCAAAAAATAGTTCTTAGTTGTACGCACGAGGCACGTTTGTCTTTTTACTTTTTCCTTTTTTTTTTTTTTTTTCAAAGTGCTCTTTTATTTTCCGTGAAAAGATTCGTTTTTTTTAATATATATAAAAATCAATCCTCTTAGCCGTCTTGCTTAAGACTCAGCATTATAAGGTAAGGGTCAAGGGTGAAGTGCAGCAATCTAGGGAATGGTGTTGTAGCAATTGAAAAGGGAGCATTCGGGTCACCCTCGACTAAGTTCGCCAACGTTACTTTCTTATTAAGGGAGGATGAAAAACGCATGACCATTCAGTGGATTAGTAAGGTAAAAAAAGAATGTCCTTTTTTTTTTCATTTTCTTTTTTTCTTTTTTTGCGACGAAAATTAAACTTTTGACGGAAGTGGAATTGTCGGATGTTTTATTTTTTCGGATCTTATCCCTCTGACTAGGCTACAGTCAGCGTATTCTAAGTCCTAATACCATGGCGAACTTTTACTGAAGTGGGCGTAAAAGAATGTATTTGGGATATATCTAACTGACAAGCCTATTACAGCATGAGCGTTCCATTCCTGGAGAAGGTGTTGCCCTCATTACCATTTTGAAAATTTTATAACATGAAATATAAGTTGAAGGTTGATCAATATTTTATTACTTTGTTATGTAAATAGCGTTGTCTTTATGAAGAAATACTTATATAATTATAATACGAATTCATTGTTTCGGTAAAAATTCTGTTTTCCTGGTAACAGCTGTGTCTTTGAATTTTCTCGTCGTGGCAATCGGGCATTGGCTGAAATTTAAATCCTCTATTTTTCGAAAACGAGGCTGTCTTGCAATGTTTGAAGATTGGGCGGTTTTCTGTCAGAAGAGAATTAGTTTTTGTTTGGAATAGTTCAAGAATTTTTCTCTTCTATGTCGAATGTTAAACGACATAAATTGTGTGCAAAGGGAATTGGTTTGTATTATGCTTGGAACTAAAAAAGTTCGCAAGTAAAACCATTCCCTTATTTTTTTCCCTTTATTTTTGTTAGAGTAATTTTAAAGAGTTCTAAATTCTTGCATATTTAGAACCAAATATTTTTACGACGTGAGAGTTGTCACTTTCTCCGTAAAAAAAGGAATAACCTGCTTAATATTGAAAAAGCTACAACCCTGACATTTGTATCAGCCTTTTTACAGAATTACTCTATGTTCTGAATAACATAAAGTTATTTTAATTTCGTACCAACTCCAAAACAAGGTACACGACTTTATTTCCCAAGAAAAATTTGGGAAATATTTAAGCAATTGTAAGAAAGAAAAAAAAGGAAGAAAATGTTGTAAGTTGTCGATATATATTTGTGGAGCAAGTCAGCATCGTCGACGAAGAAGTGAACCCCGAGAACGAACTGCCCGAGGTCCTAAGAAGAAGAAAACAGCAGTCCAAGCCTTTCGAGAAGAAAAACTGACCGACCGAAGCTCCTTACTGTATGTATCTATGAATGTAAAAAAAAGTAGTTGTAATTTGTATATAAATGTCTTTTTTTTTTCGTCCTTTTACTCGTTGTTACAATCTCAGATATAAATTTATATGCATGAGCCACCTTCCTTTTTTTTTTCATTTGCGGTAAATAAATGTTTTTGAAGCTGTAATTGTCTCTAGCCTTTGTTCGATACTTTTCTTATTATTTACTCTTAGACAATTTGTGATAATGGTTTCTTTTTTTCAGAACGGTAAAGGACGGACACATCTCCTTTAGAACTTTTAGAATTTTTTTAATTTCAAAAACCCTTCACCATTTGTTGACAAGTACGACCCACTGGATGATTGTGCTAAGTATTGCAGTGTCTAAGAGAGAAGCCATGAAAATTAATTCAGGAGAAGATGACTATTTTCATCTATCAAAGGCTCCTTTCAGGCATATGTATATATACAATCTGAAGATGAAGCCTATTTATCCAGAAAAAAATTAGCATGTAGTCATGTCAGACTGTATTTTATTTTTGCTTACACACACACACACACACACACACACACACACACACACACACACACACACACACACACACACACACACACACACATATACCTTTCTTCTTGTACACACACATATCTTCCTTTTCGTATACAAAGTATGTCTTCGTTCATATATCTACACTTTGATAATAAAGTTGTTTCTTATATCATGATTGTATTCAGTTGCATCCATGTGCACAGAACTTACATAGAGGCAGACTTAGCGAAACGATTATTGCTGCAGAAAATGGAATTGGAGACTGATTTCAAATCCTGGATGAAGCTGTTTGTGATTTACTTAGTGCTGATGCCCTTAGGAAAAGCATGAATACAACTGTTATAACTCCAGCTACGTGTAAATAGTAGGACAGAATGGGTTCTTCAGCCTTGGTTAAGCAACCCGTCTAGGAGAAGGATAAGTCTAAATTTAAACTAGCTTTACTCTGCTTAAAAATGATCTGATGTCACATCTTGTCCATGGATGAGGAATTGGGTAAATACTTACATAGAATTTAATTCTCAATAAATCTTGTAACACTAATATTACTACACAATAAAACATAAATTCATCATTTGTTAATTATATTTTTCAGATTATTTTAGGAAGTTAATATTAATCTGTGAAAAATATCATTTCCTTCACCCAAATATAGAGAATTTTCTTGCAAAAAGTTTTCTAATTCAAACTGTTTCAATGAATAATGACACCCAGAAAAAAAAAGAGAATGTTTCCGCTAAAGCATTAAAGAAAATATTCAAAGTTCTAAGATTTATTGGAATTGCTAATTGAGCCTGGCATTCCTCAACTCTTGACAATACAAATAACAAAAGAAAACAAAAAAAAAAATGGTTACATGTGTCAATGCTCGCAAGTAAATTTTGATGTAGAAAAACATGCTCCGATGAAATTTTTACAAAAACACAGAATACATATTACACACACACACACACACACACACACACACACACACACATATATATATATATATATATATATCAAAATGAACAATAGAGATGCTGTCTCCTGTGCTTGCCCTGGAACAGTAAAGACACATTTTACTCTTCATGATCATCAAGTAAGCCTTGTTCTATCTTTGTATCTCTTCTACACACTACTTGTTCATGGAACAATAATTGCATATCTTTTGCTGCTGGGGCACGTTTGTGTATTGTTTTCAATACTACTTGTATGTATATTATGGATATATTAAACGTTTCTGTATGAATAAATGAACTTATATTGTCTTTCCTTCCGTTTATTTAGTGTTAATATATCCCGGATATACTAATACTACTAGTGGTCCTAGGTAGGTTGGGACTTGACTAAATATTCGGAAACACATGAGTCACATCATTTTTTTTTTTAACTAAAATTTACCAAAAGCCAGAAAATAATTTTGAGATATTTTGTTGATAAAATGCTTAAAGTTTGACAAAAAATAGTTTTAAGTAGTGATCATTAACATTTGTGTTGAAACTCCTGTATTTTTAGTCATTCTCCAACCTGCGCCATTTTGATTATGTACCAGATTTGATTGGAGTAAAGGAATGTCAGTGACATTTTTTTTTGTAATAACGGCTAATGACAGAAAAAGAATGCAGTGTGCAATTGAGAATTTCTGAGTATTTGTTCTTTTCCTAAGAGTTGAAAAAATCTGTTGGATGTGAGGTCGAAACTGCCCCATCAATTGAGGTAATTTCGTTTGCGTTTTACCACTTAGATCATCTCACTTCCAAGGACATTGTTAATTGATGACTAATTGCCTAATTTTTTGTGTAGCACCAATCGCCTTTCTAGATTGACCCTTGCGTATTGATTGGATCCTAACGTGTCAACTAATGTTATCTTCCAAAAGATCAATTTCATAAAAGGGCATTAACAATCACTAACTAGAATTTGATATTGCATTGTTTTTGTTAACAATATATCGAGAAAGCAAAAATAAGAATGCAGTATCTGTATCACAAAGAGAATAATAACTCACCACCCACAGAATTTCACTTATCCGCGGTTGGCTTAAACAAAATTTTCGTTTTCAAAACTTTTATTAAACTACTTTGCGTAATATACATTTTTAAATAATCAATTTTTAAGTCCTCAGAGCCATCGCAGTCTGACTAATAATATCTCGATGGGAAAAATTTTACATGAGTGAGTGATTGATTTTAACGGTATGTCAATCCGTCTTGGGTTATTTTATGCCTAGAGGTTAGGAAATTGTAAACGTTTATACTTACATTTTGTGCAGTTTCTTGAGTTTTATATATCAGGCATTCCTATCGAATACAAATAATTTCTGAATAGATCTATTTGACCTATAGACGAGACCCTATTAAGTACAATCATTTCGGGTCAGAACTGAAGCCTCACCATCAGATGCAGGACACTTGTTTTGGGGGAGGTCTTACCACACTGCACTAGATACAGTCTGCATATTCTAAGCTTCGCCAACAATACTTGGAAAAGTTCATGTTAGATATGTTTCGTTCATTGAATATAGAAATATTTTTGTCTAATTCATTTAAATTTTTATTTGTCACGTAAGTCAAATATATTTCCAAGCAGAGGCGTTGCATCTCCTCTGTCATCAAATGGGTTTACCGTGTATAGTAAAATAGCACTCTGCCAGAAATATCGGTATCCCCATGTTAATGTTCGTTTTAATTCAAACTTAACATCGGAGGGTATTTTATTTATAATTGCATCAAAGTGTAAGAATAGGGATGTAGACAATGTTAAAGTTTTCAAAACAGGATGTGAGGATTTATAAATGAACAAATTTGAAAAGCAAAAAAATGTAAACAAATAAAATTTGAAAAATCAAACGTCCTACAATCTCACTTCCGTCGCAAAGAAAAGAAAAGAAAAGAAAAGGAATGGACGTTCTCTTTTGGCCTAACTAATTCACTGAATGGTCGTGCGTTTTGCAGTTTTCATTATTAAAAAAAAAAAGATATAGCAGTTTCCTCTACATTTCGCTTAATGCTTTATTTCAAAGGCCATCTTGCCATATTCCTATTGCTTAATAAACAATTCCATATTGAACAACTTTTGCATTGATAATTCACAGGCTTAATTTTTTAACAAACTCCACAAGAAGTATTAAAAATAATACACAAACGTGACCAAACAGCAAAAGATATGCAATTATTGTTCCATGAACAAGCAGTATGAAGAAGAGTAACAAAAATGAAAAAAGGCTTACTTGATGTTCATGAAAAGTAGAATGTGTCTTTATTGTTCCAGGCCAAGCACATTGTTTAAAGAAAAGAGACAAAAGTGAATGCCACATGACAGCCCACAAGACACTCAAAGGGCACGCCCATTCTCTAAGGGAGATAATCATCTATTGTTTATAAAAAGAAATCCTACATTAAATCGGTTACAATAGAATATTTTGATTTGTTATATAAAACTAATCATTATTCATGATAAATTCAAGTATATATAAATTTTTAGATGTGTGTTATACGCGTTCGCTGCCATAAGACACCTGTGCGTTTAGCGGCATATTGCATATTAACATGCAGTGCATGAATGATTTAGATCTATAGTATTAATATCTGTGGATTTTACCATCGAAAACAAGTCTAAGAACTTATCTACCTCAAATAAAGTGGCCTTACTTGTAACTAATTGATTTAGTTTGATTAGGTTTCTTTGTTTTTAATGGCATATCAACTTTTGCGCGTAATCTAATACTAAAACCATCCTTGTAGAAGGACAGTAATGGTGCTATTTAACCAATAGCTAGGAAGATAAGGGTATTCATATCTTTCAAAAGGGTATTAGTCCGAAAGTGAACGTAATAGCGCAACTAGAGTTCGAATTAGCTTACTTCGAGGTGGCAGCACGGTGTCACTTGTAATGGTTACCATCTTGAGAAATAGACACGAGTTCAGATCCTTGACGAGGCTATTTGCATTTCTCATAGCGTTAATACCTTTGGGAAAGGTATGAAACCACTTACTTGCCCTCCAGCTATGGGTAAATAATAGGACAGACTGGACTCTTGGTATGGCGACTGGTCTAGGAAAAGGAACACTCTGAATTCAAAACACCACTTTAAAAAATCGACCTTGTGTAGCATCCTGCTCGTGCAGTGGAGGCGGGTAGGTATATATATACTTCGAGGCCGCTGTCCAGCACTTTAACCATTACGCTACGGGGGCCCTTTCTTACTGTTACATTTTACAGGATAAGAGCTTGTATTTAAAATAGCCGTTATAATGGTATGTTCTACCTTTAGAGCTTGTTTGTACCATACGATTGACATTAACCACACTGCTTGAACCTTGACAGCAACAATTAGCCCTAGACTGCATACTTAACTAGGAATATGGGAAGATGGCCTTTGAAATAAAGCATTAAGCGAAATGTAGAGGAAACTGCTATCTCTTTTTTTTTTTAATAATGAAAACTGATCCAATTTCATGGTACTTAAGTGATTGTTTGTGAGATGCTTGGTATATCGTCAAAAAGAAAAAAAAAACACTTCAACTGTACACTTTAAGAAGGACAACGTACGTTCGCTGTGATGCAAGTTAAATGAATAATTTGTGAATAGATAGAAAGTTAAAAGGCAAACTTCTGAGAAGAAAAATGTCTCAGAACTGAACATACAACCTTTGTATTTTTACTTCAATTTTCGTTATACACGATACGATAAAGGAGGCGCTCACGGTGTAACGGTTATCGTCATAAGACGTGAACTCAGTTACTCGAGTTCAAATTCTGTACGAGGCTGTTTGTATTTCACATAGCGCTAGTACCGTTGGGAAAGGTATGAATTCAAATCTTTTCTAGCTATGGGTGAATAGTAAGGTAGACTGTGCTTTTTAACTTTGGTATGGCAACCGGTGTTGAAGGAAGACTCTGAATTCAAACCAGTTGTAGACCTGGAGAAGAATGGGCTCCACTAATAAATTTCTGCTCAAGACACGCTATATGAATAGTGCCCTCCTACAACCAAACCAGTTTATGAGACCAGTGAGAAACAGTAATTGTTAGGGTTGAGCAAAAACCTTCAAAGTTTGGTTTGGTTGAGTTTTATGACATATCAACCCTTGAGGATTATCTAATGCTAAATCTTGTTTATATATATGTATATATACATATACATATGTGTGCGTGTGTGTGTGTGTGTGTGTGTGTGTGTGTGTGTGTGTGATTTGTAAGCAAATAATTTGTTGTCAACATTTTTAAATGAGTCAGAGATTATTTGTTTGCGCGCTGTTAAAGAGTTTCAAGTATTGTTATCTAATACTAATAATTCTGAATAATTCTATTTAATATTGTGACGTAGTATGCCCCTAAGAGGGGAGAAGTAAGATTTAATTTCCCTTCCCCTTCTATGTTTGAACTAACAAGCCCAGCGACTGACCGTTAGAATGCGGGCCAAGCTATCTGCACTCCATAACCCCAAGTTGGTTGGACAGAGAAGGGGATATAGGTCATTATAGTAGCCTGAATGAGTAGCATGACCGGTTGAGGCGGAGGAGGAGGAGGAAAGAGGCCAAATGATTGGCCAGAGCCCTTCGCGCCAAAAATCTTTTGGTTAGAGGAAATTTGGAAGGGGAATTTTAGTTCTTGGACAACAGTCGGCGAGAAGAGATGTGCTGAATTGTAGCCAAACTCCCGGGTCTCGCCCGCGAAAAGAATGGAAGTTCTTGGACAGCAGTCGGCGTAACGAGACGT
Organism: Sepioteuthis lessoniana; assembly: GCA_963585895.1. Taxonomy (NCBI): domain Eukaryota; kingdom Metazoa; phylum Mollusca; class Cephalopoda; order Myopsida; family Loliginidae; genus Sepioteuthis; species Sepioteuthis lessoniana. Next base: position 74,155,394 of record OY757909.1, read on the forward strand.
GTTGAAACTGTCGCCAAAACTCCAGGGAAGAGCGGAAAGAATCTTTGGACAGAAGATAACAGGTGCCTTCCCACCAGATTCTAAAGAAATGCCGCTCCCCCGTAAAAGAAATGAATCTAGGAAATGAACTCTTCGAAAAAGATAAGTATATCGTAAAACTGTTTTTCCTCCTAACCTTCCCAAATATTTGGAACTTATATGTATTAAGAAAAGGAAAGAAATAGACTGAAGCGATTCGTTTCATAAACTGTAAACGAACGAGTGGACTTAACTACCTTTTCAGGTTTTAAAAGTAAAGAAAGAAAGAAGAAAGAAAAGAAAAAGAAAAGAGAGAGACATTTGTGTTTAAGACTGTCTGCTGGTGTAATATAGCCGGCACCTTAAATTTGTTTGGTCCTCGCGTATCAAAATGTTGTTGTAGTTCAAATGTTCCCTTATGTTGAAATATATTCGTTATGTTGTTTATCTGTCGAGTTGCCTTCTTTTGCATATCTCTGTTTCAACTTCATTCGCTTCAATTTATTCTCGCTAAATGTCTTATTCGCCTTTAAAAACATTACACGGGAAATTGGAATTGCCGACTACAGTGAATAATATTTTATCTTAAACTAGAAGTCCATGTTTTCCGTTATCCGAGGGGGTAAGAAGACGAATGACTTGGTGACATATGTAAAGTAAAATGGAATCCCCCTGGCCTGCGTCGAGATGAGTCTAGCCCCAAATTAACCCCCATATTATTTGCCAGTTCCCATATGCCCGAAAAAAGAATCTTAACTAGGATTTATTTTGCGAGGGGTCAAATGCCAAACTGCCCCAACGTCACACGTGCGTAAAATAAACTCTCGTCTTGAGAATAATATTAATGCACCGTTACAATATTAACTGTTTGTTTGTACGCAGTTAATGGTTTCAAGTATAGTAAATGATTGAATAGTTATATTCGACCTATAAATGAGACCCTAACAGATAATAACACTACGGGACAGAGTGGACCTGGGAGTAATGGCAATGAAAGAGTACTTCACATTCCCTAAAGCTCCAGATGGAACATTGCTTAGCAAAATAACTATTAGTGGTTAATTGCTGCGAAATAATTTAAAGTCCTGAATACCACGAAAAAAAAAACTCCTTTCATTCTGGAATAGATTTATGAACCTCTTCTGTGAATCTCCTAAAATTTTTTGGTTTTATTTTTTTTTTAATGAAAATCTAACATTCTGTTCCTTCAAGTTGCATTTACTTTCAATATTGCTCAATTTTCCAGATTGAATGAAAATATTGTTTACATAGATGTATTCGTACTGCTATTCGATCTGAATACGCTTTCATTTTTAGCGCATAAATATACTTTCTCTCTCACATAGTGACATACTCAAAAATTATATTGGACTTTTCTTTATTGTAATATAAATATTTGAAAAATATTTACCCTCAGACTAATATCATTTTTTCTTACAAAGAAAGACTTTGTAATTGGCAGCAAATCATACAAAATGCTCTATCATCGAATTCGTTGTAGCTGAGAAGTACAAACATGTAAGATTTACAGAACAATGTGTGATGTGTACAGTCAGGCATATTTTAGTCAACAAAATGTTAACAAATTGGATAAACATTGGTTTGCCACTACGAACCTGAGTTGAAAAGACGGTCCATGGACTGGAAACACGTTTACTCTCCGGTAAAAAAAAGTTTCGGCAACAGCGGTCAGTGAAGAAGGTGATACTGACTGTCTTCTGAGACAAAAAAAAAAAGGCCCATTACTTTTGACATCCTTAAAAAAGGTACAATTGTAAACAGTGCTTTCTGTTATCAACTTATTAGGTAATATTTCACTTTATTCATTTAGAAATGTTTTTGACAACTGAGTACTCATGCTAAACTGAATGGTTTAAAATAGAACAGACTATTTGCATGAAAATGGATTGGGCGTTAAATAACCTACAAAGGTTGATATGCCATAAAACCCAAACAAACCAACCAACCAACCTTATTTATTGAATGACTCTTGTATAATGGTTTCTTCAGATGAAACTGAGCTCTTTATGTGATTAGAGAAACTATCAATAGGTCAATGTATCAGTATTTGTTGAACGATCCCTTGCTCTCTTTGGCGGAGAGGTTAATTATGAAGAATGGTTGAATATTCCAAAATAATGATCCAATCACAAAAATAACAAAAGAATTGGTACGTAAAGATTAAATAATAATATGATGTTTCAGTAGATTTGTGAATCTCCTGATTTGAATTCTTTCGAAATTGATAAACTTAAAAAAACGTATTCATTAGAAAACTGAAGAAATTATGGGGATTCGAAGAGTGTTTGCAAAGAATTAGTCAAGATACTGCAAAGTGATTGGTTGAATGATTTTAACGGAATGTTAAAGTGTCTTGGGTTATTTTATGCTCGGAGGTTAGGAAATTACGTACATTGTATGTTTACATTTAAATTTTTATGTGTAGTGTCTTAATATTTTGCACACGGTTATATGATATTAGGTATTTTTGTCTAAAACAAATAATTTGCAAACAAGTCCTTTTGACGCAAAGATGTGACCCTAATAGGTACAACTACACCAGATAAAAGTGAATCTGGGAATAATGGCAATGAAGGGTTACTTTACACTTCTAGATCTTCAGAACTGGAACCTCATCATCAGATGAAATTTAGCATTATACCCAAGACACCTTTCTGGGGGGATACCCCTCCACAGGTGATACAGTCAGTTTATTCTACGCCTCGTCGACAGGGTGGAAATGAAATCTGGAAGTATTCAATTTCAACATAAAAGCGTTTGTCTTATGACAAATGTCTCTGAGAAATAAATGCAAACGATGTTTTAACATCAGAATATTGCTAAGTTCAGATATCCGAATTTCAAATTTAATAGTCCTCAAAAAAGTTTTAATTGTCTATTCTTTCATTCCTCACTCATATTTCTCATCATTCTTCATTCATATTTTTCAATATTTTTCATTCATAGTTGTCATTATTCCTCATTCATATTTTTCATTATTCTTCATTCATATTTCTCCTTATTTCTTATTCATATTTCTCATCGTTCTTCATCCATATTTCTCCTCATTCTTCATTCATAATCCTCATTATTCCTCACTCATATTCCTCATTATTCCTCACTCATATTTCTCATTATTCCTCACTCATATTTCTCATTATTCCTCACTCATATTTCTCATAATTCCTCATTCATATTTCGCATCATCCTTCATTCATATTCCTCATTATTCCTCATTCATATTTCTCATTATTCCTCATTCATATTTCTCATTATTACTCATTCATATTTCTTATCATTCATTATTCATATTCCTCATTATTCCTCACTCATATTCCTCATTATTCCTCACTCATATTTCTCATTATTCCTCACTCATATTTCTCATTATTCCTCACTCATATTCCTCATTATTCCTCACTCATATTCCTCATTATTCCTCACTCATATTTCTCATTATTCCTCACTCATATTTCTCATTATTCCTCACTCATATTTCTCATTATTCCTCATTCATATTTCGCATCATCCTTCATTCATATTCCTCATTATTCCTCATTCATATTTCTCATTATTCTTTATTCATATTTCTCTTCATCCTTCATTCATATTTCTCATTATTCCTCACTCATATTTCTCATTATTCCTCACTCATATTTCTCATTATTCCTCACTCATATTTCTCATTATTCCTCACTCATATTCCTCATTATTCCTCACTCATATTCCTCATTATTCCTCACTCATATTTCTCATTATTCCTCACTCATATTTCTCATTATTCCTCACTCATATTCCTCATTATTCCTCACTCGTATTTCTCATTATTCCTCACTCATATTTCTCATTATTCCTCATTCATATTTCTCATAATTCCTCATTCATATTTCGCATCATCCTTCATTCATATTCCTCATTATTCCTCACTCATATTTCTCATTATTCCTCACTCATATTTCTCATTATTCCTCACTCATATTTCTCATTATTCCTCACTTATATTCCTCATTATTCCTCACTCATATTCCTCATTATTCCTCACTCATATTCCTCATTATTCCTCACTCATATTTCTCATTATTCCTCACTCATATTCCTCATTATTCCTCACTCATATTCCTCATTATTTCTCACTCATATTTCTCATTATTCCTCACTCATATTTCTCATTATTCCTCACTCATATTCCTCATTATTCCTCACTCATATTCCTCATTATTCCTCACTCATATTCTCATTATTCCTCACTCATATTTCTCATTATTCCTCACTCATATTTCTCATTATTCCTCACTCATATTCCTCATTATTCCTCACTCATATTCTCATTATTCCTCACTCGTATTTCTCATTATTCCTCACTCATATTTCTCATTATTCCTCACTCATATTCCTCATTATTCCTCACTCATATTTCTCATCATCCTTCATTCATATTTTCCCTATTTTTTATTCATATTTCTCATCATTCTTCATCCATATTTCTCCTCATTCTTCATTCATAATCCTCATTATTCCTCATTCATATTTCTCATCACTCTTCATTCATTTTTCTCCCTATTTCTTATTCATATTTCTTATCATTCATATTTCTCATTAATCCTCACTCATATTTCTCATTATTCCTCATTCATATTTCTCATCATTCTTCATTCATATATCTCATTATTTCTTATTCATATTTCTTATCATTCTTCATCCATATTCTTCATAATTCCTCACTCATATTTCTCATTATTCCTCATTCATATTTCTCATTATTACTCATTCATATTTCTTATCATTCATCATTCATGTTTCACATTATTCTTCATTCATATTTCTCATTATTCCTGATTCATATTTCTCATTATTCCTCATTCATATTTCTCATCATTCTTCATTCATATTTCTCATTATTCCTCATTCGTATTTCTCATTATTACTCATTCATATTTCTTATCATTCATCATTCATATTTCACATTATTCTTCATTCATATTTCTCATTATTTCTCATTCATATTTCTCATTATTCCTCATTCATATTTCACATCATTCATCATTCATATTTCTCATTATTCCTCATTGATATTTCTCATTATATTACATGTGCTGATTCAAACCAACTTATACTCCGTATGTATTCTAAATAAATATTTTTTCAAGTGTTCAGTTGGCTTACATAATCTCACCCACCTACTAATGGCGGCAGACGCGATGTAACTATAGCCATCGAAGGTAACAGATTCATTGAGCCGAGTTCACACCTTGGACGATGTTGTTTGCATTTCACTTCGCGCTGATGCTCTTAGAAAAGGCATGAATCCATCCGTTTTCCCAACGACCAGTGATGGGTAAAATAGTAAAGCAAAGTTCTTTAGCCTTGGTACGACAACTGGTTTAGGAGAATTCAAAGTGGCTGTATTCTACTTAAATATTAAGTTTGCTTCGTATGACAAACTTTCACCCAGAAAAATGGGAACTCAAATTAATCATTACTAGCTGAAGTACCCGTCGACTCCGGGTAAGGAGACAAGACTTGGTTATAATCAAAGTAAGACAATCTCTTGGGACGGAATGGCTACAAACGGTAATTATTCAAATAAATACACATAACAGAGATTTACTGATTGTATTTTTTCCAATATGAAGTTGATATTGCTCTGTGAAAAATATCTTGGAGAAATTTTTTATTTGAATGGTTAACATTTAAGCTCTTTTTCGAGAGTTAGTTTTATCTAAACAATTATATATAATCATTTTACATCTCCAGCTTGAAGAAGTATTTATAAATCCATTCAGTAACATTTAATTACATGAAAGTAATCATTTTAGTCAGACAATTCATTAATTTTTATCGTTTGATGTTTGGAAATGTAAATCCTGTACGATTAGTTGCGTCTTGTAGTAATATGACTTCCAGTTGATTATTGTTAATTTCTGAAGCCCATGAGAGGCTCGATTCGTGCCCCTCCTTTTCCACATGAGGAATATTAATTTATTTGTTTATTTATTTATTTGAGTCTGATAATTATGTATGAATATCAAATGTGGTGGTTCTTCATAACACTTCAGGATCAGCAGAATAAAATTCATGGAACATTATATTTAAAAATACATATTTTCATTTAAACTTTTTGGATCATTTTTCAAAAGCTTAACATTATGTTATGTGAAGAACCTCAATGTTTTTAGCGAATTATGTGCAACTAGTTCGCAACAAAATGCTGCTAAATATTGTATCAGAGGAGTTATCTAGGTTCTGTGATAAAAATGTTGATGCTGAGATGAATTAGGAATAAAACAAGCAAACAGTAAAACAAATTACAGGAGTTTGAGTGGAAACTTACATTGTTTTTTTTTATGTATTATTTTTGGCAATAAGCATTAATTTACAAAATATGTGATTGGTTTGGTTTCTTTGTTTAATGGCATATCAACTCTTTTTAGGTTATTTAATGCCAAAGCCATTCTCCTAGAAGAACAGTAGTGGTACTATTTAACCCATAGCTGGGAGGATAAGGAGGTTCATAGTTTTCCTAAGGGTATTTGTCCGAAAGTGAACGTAATAGCGCGACTGGAGTACGAACTCGCGTACTACGATTCCGCAGTACATCGCTTTTAACCATTACACCACGAGGACACCCCCCAAAATATGTGAGTATCAATTATTGTACGTGTACAGTGTATACAATTGTTTTGAGTATTCTTTTTAAATTGCTTAGTTACATTTAAAGCTTTGGCACCTGGGGTGGTGTAATGGTTAGCAAGCTTGATAAGCTAACCTTCATCAGTGAGTTCGAGTCTCATTGCGTGCACCATTCATATAGCCTTGAGCCACATCTAAGCAAAAAGCTTAGTAAATTACTACTTGCGTGTCAAGCCTGAATTTTTCGAGGATAAAATTTGGTTATCGTTGTAAAATCCAGGACTGTTTTTGGATCAGCCTGGGGAAGTTAAAGTCTATCTTCTTCGACTACTAAACTGCTACGAGCAAGGACAGTGCATTCTGATATTCATGCTCACAAGCTTTTGGCGAGAAAACACAAAAAGATATTTTTGGAAATGGTGACACATGTAAATATTTTTTTTTTATTTTCAGATTTAGTGGAATACTTGGATTAGGAACAATTGCACTGCCAAACAAGAGATTTTCTTTTAAATCTTCGACTTTGAATTTTGGAGACAATAAGACGAAAAAACAGTAGAAGCTTCGGGTTGATTTGAGCTGTTCTAATTACTTAACGTTTCTCGTTTAGATATTTTTGCTGGAAAAAACGATTCATATATATATATATATATATATATATATATATATATATATATATATATTGGTACAAGAACATTATATCATATATATATATATATATATAACGACTGCCACATCTTGACTGATGACGGCCGTCTTTATCACCAACGTTACAACTCAAAGATTCTGATTAATAACTTATTGAACTGGTAAAAAATATGAATACAAGATGGATAAGATATTAGTAAGACGTCTGTGCATTATTGGATTATAGTGACATATACTTGTACAACACTTATATCACTTGCTTGGTCTCCATAGTAACAGCCCAGTGACAAACATAGCAAGGTAAATAGTGACTATACAAATTGGAGGTTTTATTTCAGAGTACCTTCTCTTAGACTTTTACTGTCAAAGGATACCTACAAGTCAGCAGATGTTCAATGCGGGAGCTCCTTCTCCAGTTTTGATTTTGGAGTTACACTTCTCTTAGAAGGGTTGCTTTTATCACGGTTTTGTCATTTGACTGGAGTCCCTGCTACCATAAGTAGGATGCGACAGAAAGTCAATTTTTTAAAGCGGAGTTTAAAAGGTTTGAATTCAGAATTTTCCTTCCAGACAGTTTTGATTTAGGAGTTAACTTTTCCTACTTTGTAATTAGACTGCAGCCTCTTCTACCCCCTTCTCTCTCTCTCTCTCTCTCTCTCTCTCTCTCTCTCTCTCTCTCACACACACACACACACACACACACACATATATATAGTGGTGGCACCATTTTCTCTTTTAAACATGTTTGATTAAATAGGACTGACTCTTCATTTTTGCTTTCTTTATCGTTGGTCCGTTCTGTTGTATCCGTATATAAACAATAAACTAATGTAGAGTTAACTCCCTTGGAGTTTTAGAAGTAAGCACTCAGTAGGAATAAAGTCATGCTTGACACCACACGTGCGTTGTAGTTATCTTTATGCAGGCGCCGGGAAATCATCTTTCTCTCACTGGTCCAAGTCCTGACACGACCCCGGTAAGCCTTATCTTACTTTCTTTTTTTAAATACAACGCGTTCAAGTCTCCGTAAAAATCGTTTGATTTCTAAATGGAATGAATCCAAGAAGGCACCACATTTTCCCCAAGTACTTTTAACCCCAGTAGAAGCCGTCTTTGAAATTGATCTTGCTTAAGGAAGGTTTGTTAATTTTTATGGATAGATCTCCAAGAATTTGGAATTTTTGTTTGTTTTTTTTTTTTCTTTTTTATAGATGGAAATGTTTTCACTTAGAAATTTTCTGTGTTTAAAATCAACTAGTCAATCAACATTCAGGAGCACAAGACCAAACTGCTAACCAAGTGTTTACATATAATCGTACTGGTACAGCAGAATGTCGGAAATGTATCAGGATTAACATTACATGAACAGCATCAGTAACCTCAATAAACAGAGATAGATCCAAAAGAATTCATCACTCTGTCAGTGGGGCTTAGAATACGCTGACTGTATTTCCTGCAAAGAGGCAAGACTCTCCCCCATAAAAATTTGGGGGTCCTGGATATGACATTAAACTGAATCTAATTGTGAGGTTCCAGTTCTAAAGACCAGGGGAGTGAGGAGTACCACTTCATTGACATTTATCCCAGGTCCACTGATCTAGAGTGGTAGTACCTGTTAGGGTCCAATCTATGGTTTAAATTGATGTTTAAAAATAATTCATATTCGATCAGACCTTGAGCAACCCTCACAAAAAACCCACAATGACACAAAAAATGTATATATGAATGTACGATGAACGTGATTCCCTAACGTCTTGGCATAGAATAACCCGGGACGGGTTGATATACCGTAAAAATTAATCAATCATTCAATCCAACTGAATTCAACTATAAGTTTCTTGTTAAGTTTCTAGATTGTAGCAGAAAGAATTTCAAATTATTATTTTGTGTGGGAATTGCTGTGGCCGTTGGAGTTCGAATTTATATATTTCGCTCAATGGGAATGACTGATGCTATTCTGCCCGGGTCACCTCCGCGAGGCAACATAAAAGGCCGCGCTAACAATTTCTCGCCCCCTCTTCGAATTTTTGTCTTGCTAGCAGCAGGACAGACCAACCAACCAACATGATAGAGTGCATACTCTCTCTTCGCCTCCTAGCAGCAGGACAATCCAGTCAACATGACAGAGCACATTCTCTCTCTTCGCTTCCTTACAGGTTAGCAGCAGGACAGACAATCTTTTCTTCTCTCACCACAGCAGGAGTCCACTAAGCATTATGAGGAGAGCACACCCAATTTATGGACCATTGGTGTCTGGGAAATGATTCTTTCATCATTTATCTTTCCTTCTAAACCAACGGATCCTCGGAGAAACAAATTGGATATTTTCAACTCCTGCTTTAACTTCAGCATTTTAATTCCTGCCCTGACGACAGCATCTCAACTCCTGCTTGGACTCCAGCATTTTAATTCAAGTCCTGACGACAGCGTCTTAATACCGGCTCTATCACTTGCAACCGTTTTCTCCGACTTATAGCACAAGGGTTCCTTTCGTCTCAAGCTGTTAAAAAAAATTCCAAATTGAAAACTATCTGTATCTTCGTCGACTCATTTGTTCTTCCTTTTAATATAACAAGAGGCGACAGAACTCTACAACCTCCACTGCCATTTTTGTATAAATGGTAATATTAACTGCCCTCATGTTATAAGATTTTTGATTAGAATCCTATTTTCCCAACAAATACTAAGTTTATGAACTGCCCTTAAACAATATTTTTTCTTTCATTTATTTTGAAAAAAAAAACAAACGATGATCATTGTTCAAATTTTTTCTCACGCATCTATGCTTTCATGCAAGTTGAAAATATCTGATTTCGTTAAGGTTTGCTTAAATAGCACAGATAATACGCAAGAAGTGTCCAATAACAGGCTTTGCGTTGAGATTAATACTACAATTGGATCCACTTAGATGTTTTCGTCAATGACAACAAAAACTAAAAAAAAAGAAAAAGAAAAAAAAAAGAGACAAAATATACAGGAGTCATATTTCCAAAACAATTGCCAGTCCTTGCGATAGTTGATAATTCGATGCTGTTCAAGGAACCATGGAAGTAAACAAAGCTAAAAGAAAGAAAGAAAGAAAACGAAAAAGAAGAAAGAAAGAAAAAAAGAAAGAAAAGAAAAAAGAACGAAAGAAAAGCAGAAACACTAAAATACGTTGCATTCTTTTCAGGGTGAGTTTAAAGCATAAGACTGATTATGAAAAAATTCATCGTCATGACTGATCCATTTACCAATCTGGTTTGGCCGTGGGGGCGTTACTCACGTAATAATTTTCTAAGTGTTTGCTTAGATGTGGCATAAATCCAAATGAATGGGGCACCCAATAAGACTCGAACTCACTTTTGCAGGTTTGCTAGTCAAGCTTGCAAACCTTTATACTACTCGAGGTGCCCGGGCGCTACTCATATAACGTATTTTCAGCTAGAACAGCTTAGTGAAGTCAATCCTTCTCCTGTCAACGGCTTTGAATTCAGAGTTTTTCTTCTATCTGACTGGTTGCTATACCTGTCGCGGAGGCCAGATAAATATGCCGGTCTCCGCAAACTTTTGAAATATAAGTGATTGACAACGATCAAGGCAAGAATGACAAAACAAGGGTGTTCCGGAAATCGGAAAAGCGTACGCCGATGCCGGGATGGTGATCGTTGGAGCAGGATCTAGTCGCTGGAGCAGGTCTGGATAGCTGGTACAAGACTAGTATTCGTTGGATAGATGGTCGCTGGTGCAGGACTGGTTTCCGCTGGTGTCTGCTGGTGCAGGAAGGTGGTCGCTGGTTCAGGACTGGTAGTCGCTGGTGTCTGCTGGTGCAGGAAAGTGGTCGCTGGTTCAGGACTGGTAGCTGCTGGTATCTGCTGGTGCAGGAAGGTGATAGCTGGTGCAGGAAGGCGGTCGCTGGTGCAGGACCGGCAGCTGCTGGTGCAGAACTGGTAATCACTGCTGCAGGAAGGTCGCTGGTGCAGGGCTGGTAGCTGCTGGTGCAGAACTGGTTGCTGGTGGTATCTGCTGGAGCAGGAAGATGGTCGCCGTTGCAGGACTGGTAGCTGCTTCTGCAGGGAAGTGTCCGCCGGTGCAGGAGTGGTAGTTGCTGCTGCCGTTTAGTGGTCGCCGGTGCATAAAGGTAGCTGCTGGTGCCGTCTCAAAGAGTATTAGACTTTCTGAATTAGTCCTGAAAAGGGCTGTTAGGTTGAGAGGCTGCTAGTTGTGTCTGCTGCATTGTGCCGTCTCTTAGACTTTCTGAGTAGTCCTGAAAAGCGCTTTTTTGCTGAGAGGCTGGCAATGTTCCTGCGTCGTCCGCGGCTGGAATATGGACGTCGGCTTTAGTGGAAGCCTTGAGCAGTCCTTGTGGGCAGCTGCTGCTGATTAGGCTTCAATCGTAGAACGACCAGGGAAGAATTTGCTTTCTCCCGCACCTTTGGCTGGCGTCCAGCCAAACTGATTTTACCCAGTTTGATACCGCTGCTTTTATAGCTATTCTGTGCTACTACGCTATGTGATCTATGTTGGATGACCTAGCTTATTATTACTATATTATAGTGAGAAACTTCATTCTAATTTGACCATGTGTTTTTTTATACTACCTATTTTGTCTATTAGTTGAGGACTGTCCTTAGAAAGACAGGCTGAATCTAATATTTTAAAAAGAACGTTCTGTGCGGAGCGATTTAGTCCCTTAACAACTCATTCCTAAATACTATTGACTGACGACATCAGTGACTCATCACTTCTTGGAATGGGGTTTGTTTTGTTTTTTGTTTGGTTAATGAGTAGTCGGTTGCCTACGATATACCAATGTTTAAAAGCCCAGAAAAATTAGATAATTTAAAGAGAAGAAAGGTAAAAAATATACAAACGAGAAGATAGTTTTTTCCCCCAAAGTATATGTTGTAGGGTTGATAAATACATCAATCCCACAAACTTTTGTTTAACAAACTGATTGACAACAAATTAGACAAGAATGAAAAAGACAAGAGAGTTAATTTAAAGTTCCAAGTCTTTATTTGGCGAATCGATAGCAAGGAAATGGTAGTTGGTTGGCTCGTGGACCAAGATGCAACCCGAATTACCGTGCGTGACTGGTTTACTTCCGGAATAAATGCTGTTAACAGTCTGAAGATATTAGCGTGCTGAGGTGCAGGAATTGGTCTGCCGCAGATCCAGAAATGCAGGAACTGGTCTGCTGCTGGTCTGGAAACGCAGGAACTGGTTTGCTGATGAAGGAACTGGTCTTATAATGCTGGTACTGGTGCTGCATATCTGCTACAAGTCTGTCTGGCTGCTGCGTCGTTGTCTCGTGGTATCTGTATAGGGGTGTAAATAAAAGGACCAGAGGTGATCCTCAAGAAACTTTTCTAAATAGGAAATAGCTCTTAAAAGAGCTAGAGATGACTTTCGTAATTTAGTTCTGATAAGAACTTTTTAAGAGAGCTACGGTGTATGGTTGGTTCCTGCATCGTCTGCTGGCTGAAGATGAGACATCTACTGTTGGGTTGGCCGGAAAGTACGCGTTGTCGACTGCTCCTGATAAGGTCTTGGTCGGTGAGCTATGACCAGCCGAATGTTGACTTGGTCAGTGACTGCTGTGTTTATATAAAAGGGAGATGAAGCGTATTGAATGGTTTGAGTGGAGAAAATTCTATGCTGTTAAAGACAAGAAGTTTCTCTTTTAAATATTAGTAATAATTAAATATCTAATTATACTGAAAAGAGTAGCATACAAGTGCCACATGCTTTATTCTGCGTTTATAAGTAATCTGCGATCTGGTCTGTAGGTTTAATTTTTTTGAAAATAGCTTTGGTGTTGGTGACAACGAGGGTATGACGTTGTCATTAATATCGAAGCTCTTGTTTCCGGCTGGAGGGGAAAATTCCGTTAGGTAACTCTGCGTTTTTTTCAATGGGGATTTTAAGTTTGAGTAGCGGGTACCCGACAGTAAATGCAACACATCAAAAAGTAGGAAAGCGAAATAAATGTTCATTTAATATTCAGTCATTTCTCGAAGCTTTTTTTTATATATAAAAACAATTCATTCCATGATTGGCAAAAAAACAGCATCAAAAACATTTCTAAAAATAATGAATTCGTAGTAAGACACTTACTATATCTTTCGTAAGTGCTAAAGTTTTATTAGTCATGTATATATATATATATATATATGTGTGTGTGTGTGTGTGTGTGTGTGTGTGTGTGTGTGTGTGTGTGTGTGCACGCGCGTGTGTGGGTGTGTGTGTGTATCTGAAGAAAAATTGAATACAAGATTATCTTAGAAGGAGAGATTTATTGAGAAGCAAAGTCGACACTATAGCGTTTCGGTTCTAGTGAACCATCATCAGGGCTATGAAGGGTGACATTAGTGATGTTAAATCAACGATGGATGTTTAAAAATATATATATCAGTGTGTGTGTGTTTTGATAATACTTCTCATCATAATTTTTCCTGAACTAGATCTTTATTTCAAAATACAAACAACCACAACAACAACAATAAATACGTTACATTATTTAGTATAAATGAAAAAAAATATTAATGAATTTTTAAAATGAAAAACAATGAAAATTTTTACAAAACTATGCTCCAAGACGTTTATTTTTGAGAAATAAAAAAAATTCTTTTAACGTATCTGATTTTTTAAAATCCTAAGCTAATACATTACACTTTAAAATAAAATAAAAAAATTAAAATTAAACCGTTTTTTTCATTCATCAATTAACCTATAGCTTTCCTTTTCACATTTTTCCCCTTCATTAATTAACGGATTCTTACTTTAACTTCAATCCTGTCTTTTAATAAGCCTGTTACACTCTCTCTCTTTCTCTCTCTCTCTCTCTCTCTCTCTCTCTCTCTCTCTGTGTGTGTGCATGTGTGTATATTTAATTCTGATTTAAATAAGTCATGTGTGTATATCTTTTAATAAGCCTGTTACTCTCTCTCTCTCTCTCTCTCTCTCTCTCTCTCTCTCTCTCTCTCTCTGTGTGTGTGCATGTGTGTATATTTAATTCTGATTTAAATAAGTCATGTGTGTATATCTTTTAATAATAAGTCATGTGTGTATATCTTTTAATAAGCCTGTTACTCTCTCTCTCTCTCTCTCTCTCTCTCTCTCTCTCTCTCTCTCTCTCTCTCTCTCTCTCTCTGTGTGTGTGTGTGCATGTGTGTATATTTAATTCTGATTTAAATAAGTCATGTGTGTATATCTTTTAATAATAAGTCATGTGTGTATATCTTTTAATAAGCCTGTTACTCTCTCTCTCTCTCTCTCTCTCTCTCTCTCTCTCTCTCTCTGTGCATGTGTGTGTGTGCATGTGTGTATATTTAATTCTGATTTAAATAAGTCACCATTAATCCGTATTACCAAATTGTAGAGACAACGAATATTCAAAACTCCGCCCCTTTCGTTCCCTTTTCAAACATCTTATGCGTCAATCGTCCCATCCTTATGAAGATTAACAGCCCCACCTCAGCTCTATGACAGAATAATGTGCCCCACCCAAGAACATGACTTAGTCTAAAAGCAAGCCGTTCACCCACACACAAATGCTCATTGCATGACATCAACTTCTGGCTGATGCACAAACCGGAAGTCTTCTAAACACACCGGCCTGACTGATGTTGCCATCTCGAAAGCCATAGATAAGCATAAAAGCCGATCCATTCGTAAATAATCCCATTATCTATGACAGGAACTATGCTAGCATTCATTATGAAAAATATACACACTTTTCAAATTATTGATATCCATTAGTAAAAACTAAATCATTCATATATAACAATTTGATCAATTTTCATAAAATTCATATCATTAAAAAACAAAGAATTGGACAATTTTTTTAATGAAAATAATTTTCTTGTATTATACAGAAGCGGAGTTATTTGGTTTTGAAATTTTTATCTATATCTTTAAAAAATGAAAAAATAAACGTATAAATCGCTGCCCTCGTAACACTATCTTCAATGATAGTCTGTTAGTAGGCTGCAGTGTTAATTTGTTTCGCCTCCTTTTCATGTCCTTTCAGTTATTGTTGTTGTTGTTGTCTTCTTCTTTTTCTTCTTCTTCTAGCGAATGAACGACAACCGAAAACTATGAATTATGACGTTGATTAAATACATTTTTTTTCTCTTGGAGATTCGAAAAGGACGTCTCTATTCTTTGATCCTCAGATTTTTATCTATTAAAAAAACAAAAGAAGATAACAAACACATTGTCTTGCAAGTAAGTCATTAGAAACCACTCAATCATAATAAATGCATAAATATCTATCCCTGCAGGCCATTGTATTATTTAAAAGATATCGAATTTTCTGTGTTCATTAAATATTTCATTCATTAAAAAGGATCTTTCCAGAGAAAATTTGACGTTCGATGCAAAACTGATATTCAAAAGGAAGTGACGTCTTGAAAGTCAAATACTGTAAAAATGATTAAATAATAGTTGATGACCTTAGTCGAGGGTGACCCGAAGGCTCCCTTTTCAATAGCTACAACACCGAGGTGTAGGAGAGGGCGCTACTCCATTCCCTGGATTGATCCACTTTACCCTTGATCCTCACCTTATGATACTGAGTGTTAAGTAAGGTGACATCAAGTATCATTTTTTAAGTCTCTAGTATGACTCGACCGAGGATTGAACCCCAGTCTCCCGAACCATTGGCGAACATTCTACTCATTAGGCCAATGGTCCGGTTAAGTATATAAGTAAAAATAAATAAATAAATAAAGCAAAACTATTACATTGAATCTATTCTAGAGTAAATATATAAACACACACAAAAAAAATCTAATGCTGTTTCGCAATTCTCGTGTGATAAATGATTTGTAGGTTTTTTTCAGTGTTAATAAACAGAGTTATTGGCTATGATGTCGTAAAGTATTTTTTATCTTCAAATATTCAGGACTTAGGTTTGGTGTGGTTTCTTTGTTTAATGACATATCAACATTCTTGTTTCTTTGTTTAATGGCATATTTCTTTGTTTAATGGCACATTCACGTTTCTTTGTTCAATGGCTTATCATCATTCTTGTTTCATTGTTTAATGGCATATTAACATTTAGGTTTTGTTTATTGGCATATCAACATTCGTGTTTCTTTGTTTAATGACCCATTCACGTTTCTTTGTTTAATGGCTTATCATCATTCTTGTTTTTTTTTTTGTTTAATGGCATATTAACATTTAGGTTTTGTTTATTGGCATATCAACATTCGTGTTTCTTTGTTTAATGGCCCATTCACGTTTCTTTGTTTAATGGCTTATCGTCATTCTTGTTTCTTTGTTTAATGGCATGTTAACATTTAGGTTTTGTTTATTGGCATATCAACCTTTATTCTTATAGAAGAATGTAAATGGGACTATTTAACCCTTAGCTGAGGGGCGGATATGGGGGTTCATACCTTTCCCAAGAGTCTGAAAGCAAATGTAATAGCACGACTGAAATTCGAATT
The DNA here is from genome assembly GCA_963585895.1 of Sepioteuthis lessoniana. Lineage (NCBI taxonomy): Eukaryota > Metazoa > Mollusca > Cephalopoda > Myopsida > Loliginidae > Sepioteuthis > Sepioteuthis lessoniana. The sequence goes on from OY757909.1 coordinate 74,172,127, forward strand.
CGCGTACTACGATGTCGCACCCCCTCAGAATCTAGTTATTTTCAAATATGTATATAAGAAAAACATAGTTTGATGCGAAGGTTTATAAAATTACTGAACAATTAATTGTACAATATTTTCAATAGTTTCCTCTGATTTTTAACTTGATGCTATTAAAATGTAAAATCATCAATCACCATCATAGTAATTTACATTACTCCTGATTGAAAAGCGACAAATGTAAGCTATGAGATGTAATATACAAAACACAAGAAAGAGAAACAAAGGAAAAGCAAATGTACATTTAAGTAACAAAAACATTTAATTACACAAAACAGTAAAATAGATTAAGCTGAAATAATATTCACCAAAGAAGTTTACAATACACACAACATCGGGAAAATATAGATATCGACTCGATTTATCATATGAAATAAGAATTTGGCGAGACTAATTTCGGACATATCAATAATATATGAGAAAATTTTCTAGCCTCGATTGATCGACTGATAGTGTGATTTTAACGGCATGTTAACCAATCTAGGGTTATTTTATGTTAGGGAATCGCGTTCATTGTACGTTCATATTTACATTTTTTTGTGTAGTTGTTGCTTTAGAATTTTTTTCTTTTTTATGTTTTTTTTCTCATTTGCACATGGTCTTATCGAATACTTTTTAAATAGATCTATTTGAGTCGTAGATACAGAAACCTGAAAGATTCTAACACTTCGGGTCACTGTAGACCTGGGAGTAATGGCAATGAAGGGCAACTCAACGTTCTGTAGATCTCCACTGCTCAGTGTCATATCAAGGGCCCGGCTTTTCTGAGGGAGTCTTACCCCTCTAAAGGGGAGAGACAGTGGATTAGAAGCTCCGTCAACAGGGTGGGCTAGCTTCGAGATTTTAAACCCTAAATAAACAGGGAAAAGGTGAGGGAGGGCTACACTCTCAAATGGCTACTTTAAAAGTGAGTCAAATGTCTTCTTTTTTTTTTTTTAAATGAATAACATTTTTGATGAATAACATTTACAAGCCGGCACAAGCAATGACTTATCCATTAAACGTCTCCAGATTTTGTGTTTAGTTTATTTTAATTCACGCAAGATTATTAAAGATCCTATTTAAATGAAACTTGGTGAGATGATAGCTTTGGATTAGATCTACAAACTGCAAACAGTCAAAGTTAGATTTTAGTCGCTATAAAACATATCTTTCACATTAACATGTACAAAAACTTCTACCATTTAGTAAAGATCTTAATCTTTACTAATCTTTACTAAATGGGAGAAGTTTAATGTTCATACCTTAACAGTAACAATCATGCTGTCTTTTGCCATAGAAAATGCCCACAGGCACATGATAGATTGTTTGTGATAAATGGAGGCGAATTGGGATTTGTGGCACTTCCATTGCTGACGTTATCTACTATCAATCACCCGAAGTCATTGTCCGAGTATTAAATATTCTCTTTATTGGCATCTAAAAATGGTCTATTCTGGGACAGTTCTGACTCCAGTTCTGGATATCTGTGGAACGTTGAGTCGCCATTCATTGCCATTACTCCCTAGGCGCCTCTGGTGGTGTAATGGTTAGCAAGCTCGGCTAGCAAACCTACACGAGTGAGTTCGAGTCTCATTGGGTGCCCCTTTCATATGGCCTTGTGCCACATCTAAGCAAAAAGCTTAGTAAATTGCCATTACTCCCTGGTCAACACAGACCAGAAGTGGTAGTATCTTTCAACGTCCATAATTAATATACACATGCAAGAATCTCAGCATTTCGGTGACTTTTATGCACCCATTAGTTTTTTAGTTGGCGACTGTAGTCGAGGGCGACCCGAAGGCTTCCTTTTCAATAGCTACTACACCGAGGTGTAGGGGAGATACGTAACTTATGATGCTGAGTGTTAAGCAAGGAGGTGTCAGGTACCATTTTTAAAGTCTTTGGTACGACTCGACCTGGGATTGAACCCAGGTCTCCCGGACCATCGGCGAACACTCTACACAGGGCCAATGAGCCGATTATGTACCCATAATGAATATTTTATGCCTATTAACGATTTCGTCTTCAGCTTTTTCATGCATTTTAATTGACATCTGAATGATATATCTAGATATTTTTAATGCGTAATCGTCTTTTTAGTTATTTCAGGGTTGTTGTTGTTGCTGTTGTTATTGTTGCTGCTGTTGTAGTTTTTACCTTTTTTTGGGGGGGGCGATTTTCTTTGACTTTGTTCTTTTTTAATTTTAGTAGTTTAAGTGACATTTGCAGTGACTTAAATCTTACTTTCACTGTATCGAAAAACAACTGAAATAACATTTTATATATTTTCCATTGATGATGATAGTCGCACAGTTTGTAGATCTAAAAAAAAGATGTTTACACAAAATTTGAATAAGATTTTTAATATCTCAATGCGTAGAAAACAAAATTGGGGAAGACGAAATTTGTAGCCATTTACAAAAATTTTTACGGACAAATTTTTGTTTACAACAATGTCCGAATGTTACTTATAAAAAGAAACGGAGAAGGTTTTCTTACTATAATGGTTATCGTCGTATGGAAAGAACGCGAGTTCAAATGCTGGATGAGTCTGATAATGAGGCTAATCATACCATTGAGAAAAGTATGCATCCAACTATTCTCCCTCCAGTTGAGGGTAAATAGTAGGGCAAACTTGACTCTTTAATCTTGGTATGGTAACCGGTCTAGGAGAAAGAAAACTTAGAATTCAAACCTTTTAAACACCGCTTAAAATGTCCTTGAGTCACATCTAGCTCATACAGAGGGGTTGGGTAAATACATATGAAAAAGAACGTAAAAGACGTATTTATGGTTATACTAACCATAATAGAGGTAATTGAGGTGTAACAGCTATCATCGTAGAAAGTGGACTCGGTGACCCGTGTTCAAACCCTGAACGAGGCTGTTTGCATTTCACGTAGCGCTAAAACTATTGGAAAACTATTCTTCCGCCAGATATGGATAAATAAAAGGGTAGACTGAGCTCTTTAGCCTTGGTACGGCAACCAGTTTAAGAGAAGGAAACTGGATTCAAACCAGTTGTATACCTGGAGAGGGATGGACTCCTGACCAAGAGCTGCAATATGAGTAAGGCCTTTACGACCAAGTCAGGGAATACTTACCTTGATTGTATACAGCAATCCCGGATAATCAGGATTTAAAAATCTGTCCCGTTACCAGTATCTTTTTTCTTTTATTTCTAACACATCTTAAGTAACTTAGTCTCGCTGAATATTTTTTCATATCTTAAATTGAGTTTATATTTCCTGTGTAAACCTTTATGTACATTTTGTTTACGAATAATTTCACTCTATAAATTATAATTGAATGTATTTTTGTGATCTAACTCTATATCTGTCTTTCATTTGTTTCTTCTTCTATGTGTATTTTCTATAATGCATCTAATACTTACATTTGTAGTTTCCAACATATCTGTCCACCTTTGAAGATGTTGTATTCGAATTGTAAGTTTTCATTTTAAAGAGAAAAAATATTTATCTTTTTGACACAAAGCGAGTTGGTTTAGAAGAGGATTGCAGCAATCTTCTCTGGTAAGTGGGTGAATAAAGCCATAAAATAGCTTTTACGTCTGGAATGATAAGTGATGACTCGTTAGTTGTAAAAGCGGAAATCCCAAATTTCATTTCTTGTACGTGTGACAATCCTGCTCTCTCTCTGTAAAGTGGCGAATAGAGACACTTAGACAACCGCACCTCGGCATGTGTCTTCTCATCTCTCTGTATAAGCAGAACTTAACAGTAAATAACAGAGGAACAGGATTAAATTCAAAAGATTAAAAAAGGAATATTCCTTATTCATTTAATTAGTTAATTAACAATTTATCTATTAATGGCAATTTTTTTATTAAAAAAAGATTTTTATAACATTTTCGTAATTTTGAAGACAATAATTAGAGAATAAATTTACAAATGAAGAAAAAAGGAGAATTTGCAAAATTGTGGACTTTGCTGTCCCGGCTGATCACAGAATAAAACTGAAAGAAAGTGAAAAGAAGGATAAGTACCTCGACATTGCTAGGGAATTGAAAAAATTATGGAACATGAAGGGGACAATCATACCAATCGTGATTGGTGTTTTTGGTACAGTCACCAAAGGATTATTAAAGGGACTGGAGGACTTAGAAATAAGGGGACGATTGGAGACCATACAAACTACTACATAATTGAGAACGGCTAGAATACTAAGAAGAGTCTTGGAGACTTGAAGAGACTTGCTGTCACTCAAACTCCGGTGAAAGACCATCAGCTAACGCTGATGTAAAAAACTGTAATGAGTAAATAGTAATAATAATAATAATACCTCCAGAATCCGTGGGAATGAGACGCACAAAATTCTCAGATCACCTAATCCATGCCGAAAAAAAGGACCAAATGATAAAAAAAAATTGCCAGCGGATCATAGAGTAAAAATCAAAGAAAGCGAAGAGAGACTAATATGTAGACTTTGCAGTGGAACAGGAGGGTGACGGTGATGCCAATTATAATTGGCGCGCTAGGAATGGTCCATAAAATGGAAAATGGACAGGACGAATCGAGACTATCCAGACTGCGCTATAGTTAAGATCAGCTAAAATACTGAGAAGAGTCCAGGAGGCCTGTGGAGATATGCTGTCACTTAGACTCCAGTGAAATACCACCAGCTAACTCTGGCGTGAAACACTTGCAAGAAGTGTAATAATAATAATAATAATAATAATCTGAAAACTGCAAAAATGGCACATCGTAGCAAGCAGTTTGCCATCGCAGTAGCCTTAAATCCTCAAATTTAGAGAATAAAGTAATGTTCAATCCAATCTCCAAATCAATGATTATTGTCTGGGTTCTTCATTCGCACTCACTCTAATCAAGATAGTTTTTCTTTGGCAGTCATGATTAACTGCTAATAGTAGAATATTTTCCTTATTTATCTATTTGCATTTAATTATCATAATAATCCTGTAAATAGGATGCGATTCAAAATCTACATATTAGCCACCGAGAGCGGTCTGTAAGCGTGTATTCATTAACGCTAATTTGCAAGATAAAATGATTTTATTTTTCTAAATTAGCTAAAATGATCTTTTACTAACATTTCACTTATATTTTTTTTTTGGTTTAGGGTTTTGAAAACAATAGCTTGGAAAAAAATCTATAAATGAGATAATGTAAAAAGTAAATGACAATTTATATACAAACAAAAGAACTAATATCATTGGATGATATCACAAAATCAGCCATATCATAGATTTACTTAATTTTTGTAGTTTAATTTCTTTTAAATTGTCTTATCATCAGCTTCTGACCGTAAGTTATTGGTGGTTCTTTTTGCCGAACCAGCTTCAGAACCCGAGGTATGCCGTCTTCTTCATTTTACAAGGATGCTCTCATATCCCAAATATCGTCTGCTATACCAGATTTTCCCACCTGTCCCTATGGTATTCTTATTTTACGTCGTTTTACGAATTAATCCTAAACAACTCCAATTTGCAATTTTTGTAAATTTTTTTCCAATTTCTTTCTCATCTTTTATTCAGTTATTTGATACGTTAATCAGGATTGTCTTTTTTTCATTTTGTGCTCTTCCTTGATGTTTATCGATCTTCTTTTTTTTTTTTTTTTGGTAATATATTCTGTCCAAATTATTAATTTCATTTCAGCAACTTTCTTTGGTTTGTGGGGAATTCTTTCTCCTTTTGGAGATTATAAATATTAAATTCTGTCGCTAACGATAACGTCTATAGCTTTGAATAAACGTTGCTACTAATGATAACAGATGAATATTTTAGCTCTTGCAGTAAATAATAAAGAGAATCAGATAATTATATACTCGACATTATTTTCTCTATTTTCTGTAGTTGTATTTAATAGTCTTTTTTACGGAACCAAGATGCGACACAAGGTCAATTTTAAATGGAGTAAAGCTGGTTTGAATTCAGAATTTTCATTTTCCAGAACTGGTTGCATTACCAAAGCTAAAAAATATCATCTGTCCCATTATTTACTCATAGCTGGGGTAAGATAGATGGATTTATACATTTCCCGAGGGCATTAGCGCAAAGTTATGGGAGGTGCTCGTGATGTAACAGTTATCGTCTTCGGAAATAGACACGATGACCCGAGTTCAAATCCTGGACGAGGCTGTTTGCATTTCCTATAGCGTTAATAATCTTTGGGAAAGGAATGAATCCAACTATTCTCCCTCCAAATAAGAGGTAAATAGTCGGGCAGATTGAGTTCTTTAACCTTTCTATGGCAACCGATTTTGAAGAAGGAAAACTATGAACTCAAACCTGTTATATGAATGTGGCTGGGGACCACCCTAGAGTACCAAACCCCAAGATACTCAACACCATGAATCCACATGTGAAGCCGGCTTAAACCATATTTGGTAAATGCTGTTACATGCACAACCTCATCTATAATTTGAACCCTGGTCGCTGATTCCATTTTCTTTAGCGATAACCATTACGTTTACTTGAGCTGATGTACCTATAAAGTAACTTAAATCTGAAGCCCAGGAAACAAACAACGAAGTTATAATACTTTGAAATTAAAGAACTTTTTTATCAGGCAACGGATAATTGCCAAGGAACTAGTATGGCAAAAATACTTTTATTTATTGCTCGTAATGAAAAATTTTAAGCCGTTGTTATAAAACAAATCATCAGAAATAAATATCCAAAGAATGTGAAAAATTTATATGATGATTCAAGCTTCATTATGAAAAAAAAAAATCAAATAAACTTTCCGAGAAACTATTTCTGATTACGCAACAAAAGATTTTTTATTTGGAAGTGAATACGCCAGAAACGCTTATCAATATAGCGAAAAATCAATAATTTTTAATATAAAATAAAAAGCATTGATCAGAATACCAAACTAAAGACTTAGAAATTCAACATGTCCTAGACTGTAAATACTAGTTGAAATCAAAGTTTCCTGATCGTGAGTAAAAATAAAAACAAAAAAACAAACAAAAAAAAAAAAAAAAACACAGTCGTTCCACGATCAAGTAAATATGAAAGAAAGTGAGAGGTAGAAAAATATCAAGAAATTGCTTAAGAACTCGAGAGACTCTGAAATGTTATAAAATTATTCGGAGAGAAAACTGGCTTAATAGTTATTTAAGGAAAAAGAAAAAAAGAAGGAATACAATGAACGCAGCTACGGACTCTTGTAACAACCATTAAAATAAATGTTTAAAAATTAAAATGGATTATTATTATTATTATTATTATTATTTACTCCTTTAGAGTTTTTCACATCAGTGTTCTTTGCGAGTTTTTCCTCCCAGCTTTTTCATCCTAGTGCTCTTTCACTGGAGTCTGAGTGACAGCAAGTCTCCTCAGATCTTTAGATATTCTTCAGAGTAATTCTAGTCGATTTTAACAATGCTGTGGTCTGGATAGTTTCGATTCTTCCAATGATTTCTAGTTCCTTTAGTTCCCTTTTCAAGTCTTTGGGGACCGTTCCAAGTGCACCAACAACAATTGGTACCGCTGTCACCCTCATGTTCAACAGTTTTTTTTTCAGTTCTCAAGCAAGGTCCAAGTATTTGTTAATCTTTTCGCTTTCTTTAATTTTCCCTCTGTAGTCCACCGGAACGGCCAAGCCCTTTAGATGACCGGTTATTTATCTTTTCTTAATTAACAGTAAATCTGGTTTTCTAGCCGGGATTATGTGATCTATTTGAATCTCAAAATTCCAGAGAATTTATGTGTCTCATTCTCTAGGACAAATTCTGGTTTATGCATATACCATTTGGTAGACTGGTCAAATTCTAATTTCTTGCACAATTCCCAGTGAATCAGCTTTCCTTCCCTGTCGTGTCTTGTACTCTTTTGTGCTAATTTGCTGCATTCGCTAATTATGTAATTAACCGTTTCATCTTTGTCACCACATAACCTACACTTGCAATTCTGTTGCGTCTTATCTATTTTCGCTTTAACATAATTGGTCCATATGGTGTTGTTTTGTGTTGCTATTAGAAGAGATTCAATTTCTCTCTTGAAAGTTCCTTTTCGTAATCATGTCGTGTTCAATTTAGTCAGTTTGTTCCTTGAAGTACCCATACAGTTGTTTTTCTTATTTCTGTTTTCTAATTTTTTCTTCTATTTATTCTTATGTTTCCCTTACTGTTACTGGCTTCTGCAATTAATCTTCCTTTGCTCCTTTTAATGTATCTCTCGAGTCCTTGTATTGATGCATCTGCGGAATCCTCAATGCCAGCGAGTCTCCCCACCACTTTTTTTTCCTTAGCACATATAAACCGTCTTCAGTCATCTCTCGAGTATAAGGCCTTGTACACAGTCAAGTTCCTTGTCCTTTAGTCCATTTGTTTGAATTCCTCCCTTGTCCATTTTAAGAATGGTCTAGTGTATCTTACAAGGGGTACAGCCCAGGTGTTTATATCTTTGATGAGATTTCTGCTGCAAAGCTTCGTCTCGAAAAATTTTCTATTTCTTCTGAGTCAGTCTTTTTATTTTTTCATTTCATCTCTGTTTGATGGTATCCTCTTCCAATATTCCCAAGTAACTGAGATTTTCCTTATCCCCAAGCGTTCTATTTCCTTCTTGATTTAGTAGTTCTATTCTTTTCGTTGTTTCTCTTTTCCCACTTTTCATTATAAGCACGTTACTTTTTCAATTTCAAATTCCATTCCTTTATCTTAGCTGTATATTCTAATTTTTTGTATCAGAATTTCCAGTTCTTTTTGATTTTTGGCAAATATCTTGATAGTATTCATATACATTTGGTGATTTATCTTTTCTCGTAATTTTATAAATTCGCTACCCCTTGTAAATTTCCTATGGATACAATTGAGCAGTATCATTGATATAACAAATAGCAATGGTGAGAGTGAGTCTCCCTGGAAGTTTCCTCTCTGGATTTTCACTTCTGTTAAAGTTTTTCCTCCTGCTGCTAATTCCTCTGTCCAGTTTTCCATTAAGTCTATGAATTTCTCGGATATTTTGAACCCTTTTAAAAAATACTATTATCTAACTTTGCGGCACCTTTTTGTTGTCAACCCATGCCATGGCGACATTTTCCGCTTTGATTTAACCTCCTTGAGGACGTACTGATCTATATCTAGCATGTCATCTGTTCCTCTTGCCCCTTTGGAACATATTTTCTGTTCTTCCGGAAATAGTCCGCGGCATATCAGCGAGGAATATATTTCTTCTTGATCTCTACGGTAAGGATTTTTCACATAAGTAAACACGTTATCGGTCTATAGTTGTTAGAGATGGTTCCTTTGGAGAGGGGGTCTTCTTGGATCGAGATAGTTTTTTTCTTTAGGTTTTAATCCAGGTATGATTGGTTCTTCTAGGCTTTCCCTCAGTTGCTGAGACAATCCATCGTAGATAGACGTGAATTTTTAAAAATCCGAATCGATGTATGCTATAATAGCTTGGCGTTTTCCAATTTGGTACTCCCTCGAGTATTGAATTTGCCTCGGGGCCTTCAAGTCTTTGTGCTTTTTTTTATATAATTCATCCATTCAGCTTTTCTATTATGTTCTTTCTTTTCCCATATCTTGACCCAAAACTGTTTTGCTTCCTTTGTATCCCGTTGTTGATTTTTCATTGTGTTTTCTCCATCGAATCATGGGTAAAATTCATTTTCGTTATTTTGGAAGGTTCTATTTTGTTAGTATTGCTTGACTCTGTACCGGTATCTTTTAAGTCTTCCTTTTTTCGCGAATATCTTGGTCTATTTCTTCTTATATTATCAGTCTTGTCTGCTATTGTCTTTATTGTTTTTTTTTTCATTCCATTGTATCCTTGTGTGTTCTTTCTTCCTTAGTACTTTTCCTTGTTTTCGCTTTTTCTTTATTTATCTTTCTAGCCTGAGTTCCTATGAAGGTTTTGTATTCCTGTTCGGGTTCCTAAGGGTGATATCAATTTTATCATTGACTAGTTTTGCTCCCGCATAAATTAGATCGTTTAGTTCGGTGGTTTTATCCATTGAGATATCTTTTAACAATTAATTTGTCTTTTCGGTTTCTACCTTGATATTTTTCCAATCCGGATCCTTGATCAGAAAACCACCCTTTCTTTAAAATCAAGATTCTGCCTAAATTTTTGCAGTACTGTGGTCTGGTGGTCACGATTTTCCCTCTGATTTCCAGTTCACCTATTCTCTTTTTCAAGTTCTTTGGTAATGTTCTAAGGGCTCTGCTATTGGTATGACCTTCACCTTCATGTTCACAACTATTTCAGCTCTCTGTCAAGGTTCTGATATTTGTCCAGCTTTTCGCTTTTACTTTTGCTCTGTGGTCCGCCGTTATTTTACACTAGGTCTTCTTCTTCTTCTTCTTCTTCTTCTTCTTCTTCTTCTTCTTCTTCTTCTTCTTCTTCTTCTTCTTCTTTCAATTTTTACTTAAATAAGTTTTAATTTTGTTTTTGTTTGAAAATTTTGCTTAAAACTTTATTTTTTAGATCTATGTCAAACAATAAAGTTTTGATCACAAAAGCACTACTCGTATTCTTCGTATAGGACTGCCCATGTTAATCCTATTTTGTTTTTATGGGAAATGAATAAAATTAAATTACCTGCATAGAATAAGTATCACAATAATTTGACTGTGCTTATGTTATGTTTGCTCTTTAAAATGATGATGATTCATAAATTCACAAAGTATAAGCAGTCTTATCGAATAAATACACAAAATTATTTGAAATTCTGAGAGTCAAACAGATCATACCATTAGAATCAGAAGACAAGATTTGTTCATATGAAAGAAGAAAATTATGTTCGACCAAGCAGTCAAAACTACATCAGATCGTGAAAAAAAAAATGGAAAAAGATGGAAAAGTATCTAGAACTTATCAGGGAAAGGAAAAATTATGGAACACGAAAGCAAAAATAGCACCCATCATTCTTGATACACTCGAAACAGTTCTGAAGAAGTTGGAAGAATTGGAAATTTGACGAAGTATCGAAAGCAATTACTGAAATCGCAAAGAATAGTAAGGAGTGTTCTGAAGAGTTCAAGAGACTTGTTTTCATTTGATCTTCAATGAAAGCTACAAATTACCAATGGTATGAAAACTCTATGGATACAGATAATAATGACTGATAAGTTACATTAACTATAAAGATTGTTGCGAAAGATTTGTAGTAATACATAAATAAAAACCGGAAGTCTGACAATTGAAGAGGACAATGAAAGCCTACTAATAACGATAATAATAGTTCCTGTATGTAACATTAATTTAATTTCGTGAAAATGTTGGAGAAAGAAAGAAAGAAAGAAAGTGCGAGGAAAATAGGTTATGGTACAGCTGGATCTCTTTAAAAAGAGAGGGAAAAAAGAAGACTGCACCCAGCTTTGTTAGTTGCAAGGATTGAATTACCTTTCGAGCCCTCGCCATTTTTATAAGTATTTAGTGTTCGGTATGTGAAAAAGCCGCCATGATACATACGACACGTCAAGCAGAGACTGGGAAAAAAGTGTCATTACTACCCTGCCCAAGAACCGACCAATTGATATGCGTGTGACTGGGTTTTTACATAAAAGTTATTGCATGTGTGTATGTGTATGTGTGTGTGTAAAAGAGTGTGAACGCACTTTTGTGTGTAAGAGAATGTGTATCTTTTTGTTAAATTATTTGGAAATATATCTGTGCAATTATGTATATGTTTGGAAAAGAATTGTCTGCGCGCACCCGAGTGAACGTTCGTGTACTAGTGCATATTTTTCTTAGATGTAATTATGCATATTTCTGTGTTGGTAACTCGTCGTGGTGTAATGGTAACCAAGATAGTCTCGCATATCTATTACTAATGAGTAGTGAGTTCGATCCTCACTGAGTACCCCATTCCTTTGGTCTAGTGCCAAATCTCAGCTACACTTAATAAATAGATACACTTGTTTGTGTGTTGGGCGGGGTAGGAGAGTAAGTTCGTAGATTGAAAAAAAAACTGCAAACAACGTAATTTACGAAGTTAAACGCTGCAGTGTGGGTACATTGCGAAAGCGTGTTATTAGTAGTCTAGATTTGGAAGAAGAAGAAGAAGAAGAAGAAGAAGAAGAAGAAGAAGAAGGTCAGCTATAAAACAAAATCAAATAGTGACCACCATTCGACCATAGTTATATTGACGAGATGACCAGTGAATTCATTGAGTTCACACGGCACAAACATTCCATGATGATGTTGATGCTTCTATTTAGTTTAGAGTGAAGGATTCTAAATTGCATTTCATTGTTATCTCTATTATAAGAAGAAGATTGACTGATAGGTTGATTGTAATGGCATGTCACTCCGTCTAGAGCTATTTTATGCCTTGAGTTGGTTGGTTGGTTGTAAATTATTTAACGCCAAATCCATTTTTATGCAAATAGTCAATTCTATTTCAAACAATTCAGTTTAATATGAGTACACAGTTTAATTGTCAAAAACATTTCTATTTCAAGCTATTCAGTTTAGTCAAACAGTTCTAATTCAAACAATTCAGTTTAGCATAAGAATACAGTTAGTTCTATTTAACCTATAGATAAGGCCCTATCAGGCGCAACCATTCCGGGCTAGAGTGGACCTGGGAGCAATAGCAATGAAGGGGTGCTCTGCATTCCCCAAAGCTCCAGCATCACTGGAACCTCACCATCAGATTGTTTATTGTCATGTCCTGGACACACATTGGTGGGGTTTTACCCCTCTGCAGAGGTGCTGTCGGTGTATTTTACAGCCCCAGCCGACTGGGCATTACACAGAGTTAATGTCAAAACAGTTTTATTTCGGGTAATTCAGTGTAGCATAAATACACAGTTTAAAGGTAAAACAGTTCTATTTCGAGCAATTCAGTTTAGCATAAGTACACAGTTTAAATGTCAAAACAGTTCTGTTTTAAACAATTCAGTCTTGCATAAATACACAATTGAAACGCAAAAAACAGTAAACTGTTTAGTTCTGTTTAACCCATAGATAGGACCCGTATCAGGTGCTACCACTCCGGGCCAGAGTGGACCTGGGAGCGATGACAATAAAGGGGTACTCCACATTCCCAAAGCTCTAGCATTACTAGGACCACACCATCAGATTGTTTTGTGTCTAATCCAGGACACTCGTTAGGGTTGTGGGTTGGGTTAAACCCCTCTGCAGAGAAGCAGTTGGTGTATTCTACAGCCTCAGCCGACTGGGCAATTTATGCCCAGAGGTTCGGAAATCGAGTCCATTGTACGTTCATTGTATGTTCATATTTACATTTTTTGTGTAGTTGTTTCTTAGGATTTTTTTTTTATTTAAAATTTTGCACGAAGTTCCAACTTATACGAATAATTTTTTAAAACAAATCTATTTGACCCTTAAATGGGACCCTAACAGGTATTACCACTCCGGGTCAGAGTGGATCTAGAAGTAATGACAATAAAGGATTACTTCCCACTCCCTAGAGCACTCGAACTGGAGTCTCATCATAAGATGCTGTTTCGTTTTGTACCCAGGATAATCACTTTATTCTTTAAGCTAGAGCATTTTAAGTTTATGCTCTAATAAAAATCTCGATAAAATGTGTCGTTTTTTGGTGGGTTACATGCATACGAATACAAAGAGAATTTTCGTAATATATAGATTTTTCCTTTTGTTTTTTTTTTTTTTGTTTTTCTTTTTTTTTCTTTTTGGTGGATATGCAGTTCTGTAGGATTACATTCCTCTCAATATGTGAGTGCATGTAAATTTATGTACATATACATGTGTCAGCCGCGGAGCAATGCGCACGCGCGCACGTTTATATATAAATTGTTAGCACGAATCGTCGCCATAGTTTCTGTCGAGTTTGAGTTGATACAGAACAGACCAAAAATGCTTTTGTCCCAATTTAAAGTCGGAATTTGCCTTCTCTGGACTTTAATGTGTTTTAATGAGTGTCATTTCTCGCGCAAGAGAAACGGAAAGCAAGACTTAGTGGCCGACCTGCTATCACCATCTTCTACTGTTAGTGTTTTTTGTTTTGTTTTGTTTTGTTTTGTTTGTATTTATTTATTTATTTATTTATTGTTTTTTGCGTACCCTAGAGTTTGTTATGTAAGTGATGAGGAATGGAGAGAGTAAAAACCACGGAGACAGCAGGTGTTCCCGTGCGCGCGCGTGCTCAGAATTTGTGAGTACGTGCGCGTTGCATTCGGTAGGGGACAAGTGAAACGGGTGAAGGGAAGTAGCTGTGTTTGAGTAAAGTGCTATTAGTTAATAATCATTCTACTACTTGGCCGTATTTTCCCCCAATCGTCGACTAGAGTTTGCTTGATGCCGTTGATTTTGTTGCCGATAAAGGTCTTGCAGATTCTTCGTATATAGCAACGCACGCACACGATTAGCAAATACGGAGAGAAATACAAGTATGGGAACACTTACTATAATAATACACCGAAGGTTCAAAACTGTTACACAAACATTCCTTTCGCTTTCGTTTCATTGTACAGGACTATAATTCTTTTTTTTTTTTTTTTTGAATTGATGTTTTGCCTCTAATCGGTCACCATAGCGCACAAAATAACTTTCATTATCTGCGACAGTATAAGACGACTAGGGATGGGACAAACAGCAGAATGGTTTGAATTCATACTTTTCACTGGAAAGTGCCGTATATATGATTTATATATTGGTTGAATTCTGAAGATCAAATTTTTAGCCCCCTCCCCGAAAGAAAAAGGGGGGGTAACAATTTGGCGACATGTTTAACGTAACAGTTATCCCTGTAGGAAATAGAATCGGCGATGCGAGTTTAAATCCTGGACGAGGATGTTTGAGTTTCACTTTGTGGTAATGCCCTTTGGACAGGCAGCTATTTCTTTCTTCTCTCCACTCACTAAAAATGCTAGGGCAGACTGAATTCACTAGCCTTGGTTAGACAGCCCCAGTTTAGAAGGAAAACATTGAATTCAAACCGACTTTACGCCGCATAAAAATTGACTTTGTGTCATATACTACCCGTGGCGGAGGGTTAAGGTAAATACATTAAGGAGTAAGAATTTTGTAAAGTTGAAACAGATGAAAAAAAAACAAGGAGTAACTCTTGAATTAATTACATGAAATAATAATCTAACGATTAATGGTCAACCTATGCACAAGGTTACCATATATACAAGTATATAAAGTAAACCAGAATTCAAAGTCGATTCATCTAATGTAAAGTTCATTATAACATTTTACGATTCCTTTGTATATATATATATATATATATATATATATGTGTGTGTGTGTGTGTGTGTGCGTATATATATGAGGGTGGCTCAAAAAGATCTAAGCCCCACTAAGAAAGAAGAGCTATAGTTGAATATTTTAGTTGGCAAAACAAAAAGATAAACAAATACTTGGACTACTTCTTATAAAACTCGAA
The DNA here is from genome assembly GCA_963585895.1 of Sepioteuthis lessoniana. Taxonomy (NCBI): domain Eukaryota; kingdom Metazoa; phylum Mollusca; class Cephalopoda; order Myopsida; family Loliginidae; genus Sepioteuthis; species Sepioteuthis lessoniana. The sequence continues at coordinate 74,187,468 of OY757909.1, forward strand.
AAACTAATTCAGATTCCAGTTTATTTTCTGTGTAGGTAAGGCAAATATAAAGGTGAGAGGTGGTCAACAAATCTAAAATCTGTGTGAGTCTTAGAACTTTTTAAACGACCCTCGGAGAATTGAGCACTCTGGTAGCCGATAGCCAACGTGGTCCACTTGGTGGACAAGTGGTCTGAATCACAGTCTAGCGTAAAGTTGGATGGGTTTCGATCCCGGCGTCCTGCGTGTCTAGCCACACTGAAGAGTTCTGATAGAACGAAACAGTCTGTCTGTGGATGACAATATATACGCTCCCCCATGGGGGTTGAGCTCTCTGGCGAAGGAATTGCCGGCTGCCGCTAGCGTAATGCGAAGCTCTTCGAAAGAATTGAGCACTCTGGTAGCCGATAGGGTATAAAAATGTAAAACAAAGGCTGCTACTGCTGTTTCTAAAAATACCTTAAAATTCCCTTAGCCCGCTTGGTGGACGAGTGGTCTAAATCACAGTCTAGCGTAAAGTTGGACGGGTTTCCATCCCGGCGTCCTGTGTGTCTAGCCACACTGAAGAGTTCTGATAGAACGAAACAGTCTGTCTGTTGATGACTATATATATATATATATATATATATAGAAGGTGTATAAGTTTTAATTTTGAACAAAACAATAGCGTCTTTAAAAAAGGTACTTTCAATCATTGAATTTGTAAGGATCAGTTTAGCAATACCAATGAAGCGGTACTCCATACTGCCCAGAGCTCCAGAACAAGAGCCTCACCACCAAATCCAGTTTAATGTCATACCCAGTACACCCACTTTTGGGGGGAGAAGGGGATCTTACCCCTGTGTATTTTACATTAGTAAAGATAAATCATTTGGTGATTTTTTTTCTCATTTTGAAGTTTGGAAATTTATGGAAAATTTTGTACAATTAATAATGCTTTACTGCAACATGGCTTCCCGCTGATTATTGCTTATTGTTTGTTTGGATTTTATGGCATATTAATCTTTATCGGTTATTTAATTCCAAATCCATTTTTATCCAAAAACAGTTCTATTTGAAACAATTCAGTTTAGCATAAGTAGACAGTTAAATTGTCAAAAACATTTCTATTTCAAGCTGTTCGATTTAGTCTTTAGTCTAACTGTTCTAATTCAAATAATTCAGTTTAGCGGAAGTACAGTTTCAATTTCAAAAAATGTTCTGTTTTAAATAATTCAGTTTAGCATACAAAAACGGTTCCATTTCAAACAATTCAGTTTAACATAAGCACGTAGTTCAAAGGTCAAAACAGTTCTATTTCAAGCTATTCCGTTTAGCATAAGTACGCAGTTAAATTCTATTTGATCCATAGATTGGACCCTATCAGGTGCTTTCACTCCGGGCCAGAGTGGACCTGGGAACGATGGTAATGAAGAGGTACTCCGGATTCTCCAAAACTCCAACATTACTGAAAACTCACCATCAGGTTGTTTTGTGTCATATCCAGGACACTCATTGCGTGGGGTTTTACCGCTCTGCAGAGAAGCAGTTGGTGTATTCTACTACCCCAGCCGACTGGGCAATGCTTATTGTCAGAAAACTGTCGATGAAAACCCTTTTCTATATAAGAAACAAAAACTATCCCGTCGGTTTAGCAATTATCTACAGCAAAACTGGTGTCCTCACATCCAAACGTTTAGCTTATTAGAGAGGACAAACAAATTGATTCTTCCCAATTATTGATATACATATACGTCCATACAGACTAATTTATGTTTAAGCCGAATTTAACAGGTTGGAATTCAGAGTTTTTCTTCTCCTAGACCGGTTGCTATACCAAGGTTAAAGAGCCCCATCTCCCCTACTATTTACCCACAGCTAGAGGGAGAATAGTTGGATGCATACCCTTCCCAAAATTATTAGCACTACGTGAAATGCAAACAATTTCTTCGGGTAGCAGTGTCCATTTTCTACGGCGATAATCATTAGACACACACACACACACACACACACACACACACACATTATATATATATATATATATTAAAATGAATGGGCCCACAAAGAGATTTATATTTTTCAAATTATTTATTTTGTTCTTTCTGATACGTATTTCTACTATCTAAACATGTTTATATATATATATATATATATATATATATATATAGTCAAATGAACTGTTTTGAAAACGTTTTTTCAGAAATCAGGAAAGTGCTCAATGCTAGCAAATAGAACTGGATATATTGCTGTTAATTCGAACTTCGGTACCAAAACTTTTTCCTAAACATTTCCTCAGTGTTTCAGTTTTAGAGTTGATTTATTATCTGTATTGGCCAAAGGGCCCATCTCTTAAATTTCGTGGTTTATATCCTGGTCTATCATGAAACCGTCTCAATAGAAGTCTGCACATTTTCTCTTTCATGAATTTTATAGTCTTTTATATTTTACGTGTCTTAATCATGCTGAATTTGAAAGGAAATCAAAATATTTCATTACAATTTTTTTTATTTACCCTATCGGCAGGGCATAGAGTACGCTGACTGTATACCCTTCAGAGGGGTAAGACCCCCGACAAAAAGAGGTATCCTGGATATGAGACTGAACTGCATCTAATACTGAGGCTGCAGTTCTAGTGGCCAGAAGAGAGTGGAGTACTCCTTCATGGCCATTTTTTCCTGGCCCACTCTGACCCGGAGTGGTATTACCTGATGGAGTACCATCTATGCGTTATAAAGATCTGAAAAAAATTTTTTCGTATTTGATAAGATCGTATGCAAAAAAAATATCTTAAGAAGTAGCTACACAAAAAATTAAATTTGAACGCGATTCCTTAACCCTAGGCACGAAATAACCTCCTACCGGTCGATATGTCGGTAACTAATCAGTTAATCAATCAATCAATCTATTTTCATATACAATAAAATTGAAAATGTGTTGTTGCCACTCTAAATGTTCACATTATTAAACACTGAAATGCTACGTAAATTTTTCTCGTCCCATGTTTTTCATACATTTGTATACTTCCGAAATCTACAAAACCTAAGAGCAAACAATCAAATACTTTAACTGACTTACACATCTACCAGACTCAACCAGTACTTCGCCACATACCCTCAATTCCATTTTACAAAACACACACAGTTTGAATGCCACTGATTTTAAAATACATCTTTTTTATTGCCGAATAGATCTACTGTACATAAGTTGGTCATCATGAATAACATCGTTAAAAACAGCTATCATCAAGACACTACAGATGTTTTCGGTTCATGTGCCAACAACAATTAGCCAAATAAATGCGTTAAGAACGAACTCTTTGTTGGTGGTTTCAGCTCACTGTCAATAGCTTACGAGACCTATACTTTCCCCACAGTACTAGTACAAATACGCTATGTCCATTGAGTATTAGTACTACTAAAATTACTATTAACAACCACAACAACCACGACAACAGCAATAATCTATTTAATATAAAATACAATGTTGACTTTATATGATTTAACAGTCAAGTAACCTGGTTTCACTAAAGCGAAATGAAAAGTTCCATTATTATGCTAACGCGGGTTATTATCAGTTGTTTTCAGGTCAGTTTTTTACACACACACACACACACGCACGCACACACACACACACACACACACACATATATATATATATATATATATATATATATATATATATATATATATATATACATTCATGTTCTTTGCAATGTATTACCAACTTGGTTCAGCCACTCAGTCATGAGAAATTATGTGGTTATGTTAACATGGTTTTTATTTCATTATTTGCGAGTTTTTCATACCAGTGTTTACTGGTGGTCTTTCACTTGAGTCTAACTGACAGCTAGTTCCCTCAGGTCATCTGGACTCTTCTGAGTATTCTAGCCGATCTCAACAGTTCTGTCGTCTGGATGCTCTCGATTCTTCCTTTGATTTCCGATTCCACCAATTCCCTTACCAAGCCTTTGGGGAATGTTCCAAGTGCACCAACTATAATTGGTACCACCGTCACTCTCATGTTCCACAACTTTTTAACTCTAGCAAGGTCCAAGTATTTGTCTATCTTTTCGTTTTATTGGATTTTCGCTATGTGGTCCACCGGGATAGAAAAGCTCACGATACGGCAGGCTCTCTTTTTTTGTTTTTTTATTTTCTGACCAGGATAAGGTGATCTGTTTTTATCTCAAAATCCCAGAGAATTTTTGCGTCTTGTTCTTCAGGTTGGATTCTGGTTTGTGCATATACCATTTGGTAGTATGGTCAAAATTTAAATTTCTCGTACAATTCCTAGTTGATCACCTTTCCAACCCAGTCATGTCTAGCCTTGTACTCTTTTTGCGCGAGTTTGCTGTATTCGCTTATCATGTGATTAACCGTTTCGTCTCAATCGCCACATAACCTACACTTGCAATTCTGTTGCATCTTATCTATTTTCGCTTTAACATAATTGGTCCTTATGGTGTTGTTTTGTGTTGCTATTAGAAGAGAGTCAGCTTCTCTCTTAAGGTTTCCCTTTCTTAGTCATGTTCAGGTAGCCATGTCAAGGTCTTCTCGTGTGAGATTTCATGAGTTTGTCGCTTGAAATATCCATACAGTTGTTTTTCTTACCATTTTTGTTTCTTAGTTATTGTTGTTTTGTTTATGTTTATGTTGTCAGTGCTGTTTCCGGTCATTGTAAATAATCTTTCTTTACTCGTTTTCTTCCGTCTTTTTTGGGCACATAGTGTCTGTCATATCTCGCATGTAAAGCCTTGTCCTTGTTCTATGGTCCATATGTCTGAGTTCCACCCTTGTCCATTTTAAGAAGGATCCAGAGTATCTCACAAGGAAGACTGCCCAGGTATTTATTCCTTTGATTAGATTTCTGCTTCAGAGTTTGCCTTTAAGATGTTTTCTTGTTTTTTTCTGAAGTATTCCTTTCTTACTTTTTCTTTCATCTCCGTTTGTTCGACGATATCTGATTCTAATATTCCCAGCTATTTTCTTTTTCTCCGTTTTATGTTTTTTTTATATAATTACATGAATAATAATAATAATAATAATAACTGCAACGACATTTACTTTCCTAAAAAAACATCCATTGGCATAATTTTAGTATAAATAAAACAGGCCAGTGAATGTGAAAATTGCTGTCTTTGCCTGGCGAGAGAACCTTTGAAAATATTTAACTATAATGTCGGCTGCATTCCTTTTAAACCCGCCCAGTATACTTTAGACATTTTCAAGGTGGGTAGAATATTTTTTTTTTACATTTGCAATTGCACATTTTTTTCACTTAATCCATTTTACAACATAAGCAACGTCGGTAGCAATACGTTGACTAATGTCGTACGTATGATTACGTGTGTGTCCAAGCAGAAACACATTGATCAGTAATGATAAGATGACGGGAGTGGCACATTTTCTTGAATTCAGAAGGAAAAAAAATATCCCAAATGAAGTTTATCGTCGATGACCCTTCTCCCTCAAAATGAAATAAGTAAGAAATAGAAAGACTACTTAAGAAATTTTAGGGCGACCAATTAGAGCGTTACATCATTTTGATCGGCAAATAAAGGCTTAAACACGGTGGCCTATCCATTTTCCTATGCAAAGTCAATATAGAGGCGATTTATTTAACAAGGAGACACTTCCAACTCTGGCGTTTACTGGTTTCATACAACGGTAAGTAAACATTTAACAAAATATTAGATTATTCTCTGAGATGATTTTTAAAAAGGTACAAATAAGTGTACTTAGTCAGCGAATGAGTTGCCCAGTTGGCTGGGGTTGTAGAATACACCGATTGTTTCTCTGCAGAGGGGTAAGACTCCCCTCAACGAGTGTCCTGATATGACACTAAATAATCTAATGATGAGGTTCCAGTAATACTGGGCCTTTGGGGAATGTGGAGTATCCCTTCATTGCCATCGCTCCCAGGTCCACTCTAGCCCGAAGTGATAGCACTTGATAGGGTCCTATCTATGGGTTAAATAGAATTAAACTGTGTACTTATGCTTAACGGAATTATTTGAAAAAGAACTGTTTTGACATTACAACTATTTGTAAGCAAAAACTATACTTGTACTAAACTGAATTGTTTAAAATTTAATTCGGTGTTAACTGATTCGAAAAGGGTTGATACGCCGTAAAATAAAACAGCCAAACAACCAACCAACTAAGCGAATGAGTGTAACTCATGATGTTTTGCACAGATTGATACACACTCGATATAAATTAAATCATGGAGGTCCCCATGGTGTTTGGAGGTGCCTGTGGTGTAATGGTTATAGTCGCAGGAAATAGACACGGCGACACGAGTTCAAATCCTGGATGTGACTGATTGCATTTCACATAGCTGTAATACCCTTGGGAAAGGTATGAATTCAGTTATTCTCCCTCTAGCTATGGGTAAACAGTAGGGCATACTGGGTTCTACAGTTTTGGTGAGGCAACTAGTCTAGGAGAAGGAAAACTCTGAATTCAAACCTGTTAAACTCCGCCTAAAAATTGACCTTGTGTCATATTCTGCCCGAGCGGAGGGGTTGGTAAATATGGATATAAATTAAATCAGGTTTTGGGAATTTATGGAGACACACGTACTGTAATGGATATCGTCGTGGGAAATAGACTTGGCTACCTGAGTTCAAGACCTGAATAAGGCTGTTTGGATTTCACATGGCACTCATACCCCATGGAAACATATACATCCAATTATTCCCCTATCCAGCTATGGGAAAATACTCGGGCAGACTAGGCCCTTTAACCTTGGTATGGCAACCGGTCTAGTAAAAAGAAAACTTTAAATTCAAACCAGTTGTAGACCTGGAGAGGAGTAAGCTCCATCAGGTTAGTCTTAACCAAGGGACGCCCCACGACCAAACCAGGTTAGGGGATCAATGAGGCAAATGCCGTTTAGTGTCATATCTATGATACCCTTTTGTGGGGTAAGTCTTACCTCTCTGCAGAAATTACAATCAATGCATTCTAAGCCCTGGCAAGTAGGCAAGATATTTGTTTCATAGCCGTATATATGCAGCATGGTATATAGTATGCAATGGCTTATTTGCCGAAATTTATACCAATGGGTCTAAGTTTTGAGGTTTGTTTTGTTTTGTTTTGTTTTTTAATTTGTATGAAACTTGGTGCGTAGACATCATAATGTGTTTGATATTATCCACCAAATAAAAAGATGTATGTGCAAACCTCATTGTTTTAAACACAGTGGGAAATATATAGAATAAAGTCATTTCCAAACATAACTTTTTTTACGCAACGGTTACATTTGAATGACTACAGATGTTTTAAAAACCATCGAGGTCTACTACAAACAAGAAAGTCAGCATTTAGGGTGTTCGTAAACCCCGTTGCACTCTCAAGTGCATTTTAACTTTTCGTCTTTCCGTTCTACAAAAACAAATCCATGAGATTTGTACTTAGTGATCTTTCTTGTTCTTCCCAATTTCCCGCAAACTGAACGAGTTCTCCTGTCTGTGAAAACCATTAAAAAGCACCAGTCATTAAATGCTTGCTTACCGTCTGTCAGCACAAGCGATCACATAGATTTCATGACTCTTATGAGGCAACAAGATATTTAACTTTTGTTAAATTACTCACTCAGCAATTATGATCATTATTAATGTTGTTTTATAAGTAAATAGCATAGTACCCGTAAAAAACAGGCTCGAATCAGAGTATCTGTGCACTCTGCCTAGGCTCAAAGTGTCGGTCTCGGGTATTACTGCATAGGAATAGATCGTAGTATCGGTACAATTATTCATTGACTTCCTAACCTGGTTTGGCCTTGGGGTTGCTACTCATGTAGCGTGACTTGAACAAGAATAGCCTAACAGAGCCCATCCTCTCCAGGTCTACTACTAGTTTGAACTCAGAGGTTTTCGTCTCTAAGACTGGTTGCCATATCAAGATTAAAGATCCCAGTCTACCCAATCTACCTATGGATGGATGGAGAGTAAATAAATTCACGCCTTTTTCAAGAATATTCGGGCTATGTGAAATGTAAACGGCTTCGTTAAGGGCTTGAACTCAGGTGGCTGATAACCGTTACGCTAATATTACGGTGGCTGATAACCGTTACGCTAATATTACGCTTGAACTCAGGTGGATGATAACCGTTACGCTAATATTACCCCAGAGGCTATAAAATACAAAATATACAAATCAAAATATTTGCTTGGGTAGCGTCACTTTGTTTTTAGGCTGGGCAAACAGATACAACACTCTCATCCTCATAGAAATCACGGGTTGACGGTAAAATAAACAATCAGAAAAGGTCACACAGTTTATTATAATAGAATGCTATTTGGAATTTACTTTTTACCTCGGCGTATCAATAAACCATCGGTTAAGACTCTGACGAAAGTTTATATATATAAATGTGCATGTGTGTGTGTGTGTGTGTGTGTGGTATCTCCGTTGCGCACAACATATGAGACTCCAGTAACTCAATTAAAGATGTGAACTGCTAGACTGCTTACAAAGGTGATTTTGTTTATCATGGTGAAGGCTTGAGTAAGATCAGCGATACCTTTTGGATAAGCTGATAATTTGAAGCAGATACAACTTGATTGGTCTTGTTTTGTTATATGGCATATCAACCATAGTAGGTTATTTAATGTCAAATCCATTTTCTACAAATAAATAGTTCTGTTTCAAACAATTCAGTTTTCTGTTTACACAAAATTAAATATCAAACCAGTTCTATTTCAAACTATTCCGTTTAACATAAGGACACAGTTTAAATGCCAAAAACAATTCTATTTCAAACAATTCAAATTACCATAAGTAGAGTTTAAATGTCAAACACTTCTATTTGACCCATAGATAGGAGCCTATTAGGTGCTACCACTCCGGGTCAGAGTGGACCTGGGAGCAATGGCAATAAAGGGGTACTCCGCATTCTCCAAAGCTCCAGCATTACTGAAGCATCACCATTAGATTGTTTAGTATCATATCCAGGACACTCGTTGAGGGAATCTTACCCCTCTTCAGAGATGCAGCTGGTGTATTCTGCAGCCCTGGCCAACTGGGTGATAAGACTTGATGTTAATATACCGTGGAAATATATATATATATATATATATATATATATATATATATATATGTATGGAATGAATAAAATAAAAGTCGGTACTGCTAATCACATGATGCGCCTTCGGATCATCGAAGATTTTGGGTTTTAGTTGCGTCAGATCTTCTTACCTGCGTGACCTATGCCTATCTGGAAAATTTGACGGATACACAACTATAAAGTTAGAGGGTGGCTCACCAGTAACCAACGGAATCAACCCACGAAGCCCTTCTCACTCATCAAATAATTTCGATTTGTTTCCTTCTTGATTTGGGCTAGGCTACGTTGTTATTTCAAACACATTGACTGGTTCTATATTGGCTTAGCAGTTAGAGTGTGTGCCAATGGCCTCGGGGACCAGGGTTCAATCCCAGGTCGAGTCATACCAAAAACTCAAAAAAATGATACTTGATGCCTCCTTACCTAACTCTCAGCATTATAAGGTATAGACCAGGGTAGTGGAGCAATCCAGGGAAAGGAGTAGCGCCCTCCCCTACACCTCGGTGTAGTAGCGATTGAAAAGGGTCACCCTTGACGATGGTCGTCAACTTTTTACTTATATGACTCATTGTTTTCAGTTTCTTTTTCTGCTGATCAGCAAATACTTTTTAGAATTAACTTTTGATCCATATTTATATCTGTCCATGATAACAGAAGAATGAGGCACCATGCTTCCACAGATTCTCCCAAGACTGAATTCAGAGTTTTCCCTTTTCCTAGACTGGCTGTTTTACCAAGACTAAAAACTCTAATCTGCCCTAATATTTACCCTAAGCAGAGAGAGAGAGGTGGGGGAGAGATGGATTCATGCCTTTTTCCAAGGGCGTAAGCAAAAAGTGAATCACAAACAAGCTCGTCCAAGATTAGAACTCCGATCGTTGGATCCATTTCATTCGATGATAACCGTTACACCACGTGCGCTCAAGTGTATGTATGGGTTACATTTATTCTAGATTTGTATTTCCAAGGCCATCGAAGGCAGCCTTTAAGCGAGTATATGAATAAATACTAATAGAAAAATAAAAGTCAGTATGATAAGCTGTTGATATGATAGTGATTTGTATTTGTTTTATAGGTATTTTTAACGTGTACGTTGGTGTCAAAATGACACAAACAATGAGCCAACAATAAATGTATAGAGAAAGAGGTTGCTTCGAAGAGAGAGAGAGAGAGAGAGAGAGATGTCTATGATAGTGACTGCATTATTACTGTACGATTAAAATCGTACATAAATTTGTACGGGTGCTTTAGCCTGATAGCATTTTAAACAACTCTCTTTAAGTCATTAATATATATCTCAGCAACTTCATTTTTGAGAGAAATCTGTTGGAGTTGGAATGTTGTGAATTCATAACGCACGTTGCACTATCACATGAAAGACATGCGATATTTTTCTTTCGGTTAACGTCAACATTTTAAGGTCAACTTGTCGACTAATGAAATTAACAATAAAACCGTCATCGTTGCTGTTAAAACTGTTTTGAACCAGAAACGAACAGCTATAAGGCACCATACAAATGAACTATTTCTTTAATGATGAGTTTTCAAACTTGTCTTGTTCGGGGCGCATTTTAGAAATATTAAAGTACTTGGGTAGTTGGTACTGGGACGGGCTATTTAGTCCCGTCTTTATTAACTAAGGCCCAGTATTAGCATTATTATATCCAACGATACACAAACAGTGAATAAACGGAAGGAAAGACAAGCTCATTGATACATATAGGAGCATTTAATACATACATAATATACATACGAGGAGTATTAACAAAAATAGACAAACCTGTTCCAACGGATAAAATATCCACATATTGTTCCATAAACAATCAGTATATGTTTCTTTGTTTTTAATGGCATATCAAATCTTCGTGGGTTATTTAATGCCAACGCCATCCTTGTAGAAGAACAACAGTTATACTATTTAACCCATAGCTGAGGATAGATACAAAGATAGATTGGTTTGGTTTCTTTGTTGTTTTTTTTAATCGCATATCAACCTTTGTGGGTTATTTAATGCCAAAGGCTTGTAGAAGAACAGTGATACTACTTAACTTATCTCTGGGAAGATAAGAGGACCCATACTTTTTGTCCGAATGTGAAGGCGACGTCAAAGCCTCAGTCCAGTACTTTAGTTATTACGCCACGGGGACTTCCCTCGTAGTACATGAAAAGGGTACAAAAATGGAAAAAGAGTTCCAAGAGTTCACTGGTTTAGCCATATGAACCTTCCAATGATTTGGCGACACAAAGTCTCTCTGTTTAACAGAGATTTAAAAAAACAACATCTTAACTGTTCAAAGAACAGCAATGAAAGAGTCCGATGAGGATGTACTTCTGAAGGACATTAGTACTATTTAACCCATAGCTGCTAGGATACAAGGGTATATGTCCGAAAGTGAACGTAATAACGTGACTGCAGTTCGAACTCGCTTACAGAGATTCCGCAAGTTCAGCGCTTTAACCATTGCACAAACGTGCATGAGACAGACTCATGTTAAGACGTGCATGAGACAGACTCATTTTCCTGTTTCATACAAAGAACTCTCTCTCTCTCTCTCTCTCTCTCTCTCTCTCTCTCTATCTATCTCAATCTATGTATCCTTTTTCAATATAATGTTAGTAAGTAAGTAAAGTTGGCGACCGTAGTCAAGGGCAACCAGAAGGTCCCCTTTTCAATAGCTACTACACCGAGGTGTAGGGGAGAGTGCTACTCCTTTCCCTGGATTGCTCCACTTTACCCTTGATACGTACCTTATATTGCTGAGTGTTAAGCAAGGAGGTATCAAGTACCATTTTTAAAGTCTTTGGTATGACTTGACCTGGGTTCAGTCCCAGGTCTCCCGGACCATTGGCGAACACTCTACCCACTAGCCCAGTGAGCCGATTAAAAATACAAATTCTCATAAATATGCAGGGAAAAACAGGATCAAAATAGAGTTTTTATTTAGCTAATAATGAAGGAGACTCTTCTCTAACAGAAATCCAAAATGTATTTATTGACGCTTGAATTTAACTCCACTTGATATAGAAACCATTTCTTCTTCACATAGTTTCAAAACGAATATCAGATAAAATTTTCGACTGATATTAGCGTTAGTATATCTATGATAAACAGAATAAAACACAGGATAAGCTTATTTATACATGTAGAACCATTTACTATATACATAATATGCATACAAAAAGTATTGAAGAATACACAAACCTGTCCCAACAGTTAGAAATATCAACATATTCTTCTATAAACAAACAGTATTTGAGAGGGGTACAAGAATAGAAAAAATTTTCTTGATGAAGGTTGACAGTAAAATTGTCTAAACCATATTGGCTTTACTGCTCACTAGCGAGCGAGAGATGACGTCTCTACTGTTCAAGGAACAAAAAGGTGAAAGAAGATAAGAATGGATTTCTGGGATTTTCATGTGACAATTTACGAAAAGATACGCCCATTCTCCAAGGGAGACAATTATCCATTGTTACCTAATAGTATTATCTCATGGCGTATCAGTGTTGCCTCTACTTTCGAAACCACTGGATTAAAGAATTTGATACAAACTCCTACATGAAAAAAAATAAATAAATAAATAAATAAATAAAATAAAATAAAAACAGATTCAATATAAAAGAATACAAATTACTAATCAATGCGATAAAATGTGATAAAAATTTACAGATGATCGAAGAAACATGCTGGCAATAAAACAGAAGAGTTCTGTGCATGGAAATTAATACATAAATATCGGTATTTTCTTTTTACGTGTAATAATTCGATTGTTTAACTAAAAGTACTGACCCAAGCTTATTTCGTATGACATTGAAAAGAAAAAAAAAGATTTTGAATAGTCCCTTCAAAATGATTTTGTCTGTAATATGTCTATGTTCCACATCACACTATAGTGTTATCAGGCAAAATGTATATTTAAAAAAAAAGAACAATCGTCGCAACTTGAGCATCATTTTTGTTTACGAAATTCAGAAATTCAAGATGGAATCTTTTATTCATCACTTTCACAGATATAAATCATTGAGTAACACGTGTCTGCACTTTAAGATATCACCATTTTGATCGGATTTCACGAAAAAAAATGCATTGTCAGACAGAATTACATAATAGAATGTAGTATTGAAACAGTTTGTTGCAGTACGGTTGACACAGTGTTCAATCGGACATGCATTAGTTAACAACTGAATGGCTAGTAAGATAATATTTAGCTCTCTCCCTTGTATAAGGGCAGTATCTGTCACTGACAATCCCAGTATCCTTTCTGGTCAACGTTCTTTGAACGGTTAAGAATTTCCATTTTATCTTTGTTCGTGGAACAGAAGAGAGACTTTGTCTCCAATGCAGGAAATGGACTTGGCCGCACCTGGCCATTGAAACGTAAAAAACACATGACTAAACCCGCGAATTAAAGTAAGGTGTTTTTCATTTTTGTACTCCTTTCATATACTGCTTGTTCATTGAACAAGATGTGTACACATTTTATCTGTTTGTGCAATTTTCTGTGTTCTTGTTAAAAATTTTTGCATGTATATTATGGTTGGGTGGTTGGTTTCTTTGTTTAATGGCATATCAACGTTCGTGGGTTATTTAATGCCAAAGCCACCAAGAACAACCGTGATAATATAACCCCCTTATACTCCATAGCTGTAGTATACGAGGGTTCATACTTTTCCCAAGGGTATTAATCCGATTGGAGTTTATACTGGCTTACTTTGTGGCTGCATTCTAGCACTTTAGACATTACGCCATAGGGAACTGCCCCTTTATATATATTATGTATATATTAATTTTTTCCCAACTTCACAGATAAGCTGATGTTACACACATCAGCTTATCTTGTTATTCCTTCCGTTTATTCACTGTTAACATAACACTTTACTAATACTAATATTAGACCTTTATACTAATACTAATATTAGACCTTGATAAGTGATGAGAAGTGATGTGTCTAAATATCCTCCCTAGCACCAACCACCCCAATAGGCTTCTTAGTGAACTCAACTCATTTGACAATTTTCGTTGACAGGATGACAAATTTTCTTATGCTCATATTGATATTACACGTCTCTTAGCACCGTGTAATGGTCATTGTGGTATTCAAGAAAAAGCCAAATTAGTGTGAAAAATGCAGAGGTGTAACCGGCTACAAAATGTCTGTCTAGCTTCTGAATGGTCATGAAGACTAAAATGGTTCGTGGTATTTTCATTAGATTGTTTGGTGCGAAGGGAGATATTTGGTTGAGTCCCCACTCAACAAGGACCAATATCAGCGTTACCTATGATATACTGGCGTTACCTATGATATACTAGCGTTACCTATGATATTAGCGTCATCTATTATATTAGTGTTACCAATGATATACTGACACTGAATAAGTGAGAGGAAAAGATAAGTTAAATTCCTTCACGCATACAGAAACATTTAATATATACATAATACAGGATGCGGAAGCAAAATATGGAATGATTTTTGAAACGTTTTCTTTAGTTTGATTAGTCCAATTTTTGACAAAAACGCGATAAATCTAAATTTTCATGATTAGCTCTATTATTCAAGCATTTTTAAAAATTCAAATTCACCCCAATATTAGTGAGCAAGGAAAGAAACGACAAAGAATCTAAGATTTGCTTAACGCTAAAACAAAGCCAAAGTTTCTTTGTCTACCGTATACAAAGCAAAGAAAAATTTTCACAAAAAAAAAGAGCTTTTTAAGAGAAAGGAGGAGTGGAGGATTAAACAAAAAAAAAAAACGAAAAGAAGGCTTTTTATCTGCGCTCGTTACGGCGATAAGAGGAACCCCATCATGTCAATAAGAAAGCACTCAAATGAATTGAAAGTCTACGAGAAAACTGTGAGGACAGCAATTAAACAAGATTTAAGCCCAGACCTTAACCCCCTTGATTACGCCATATGGGGGCGTTTAAAAAAACAAAAAAAAACAAATGCAACTTCCCATCCAAATATTGGTTCGCTTAAGACTGCTGTTGAGGAGAAATGGAATAAAATGTCTGAAGAATTTATTTTGAAGGCATGCAAATCGTTTCGCAGGCGTGTTGATACAATAATTGAAAAGGATGGTGGCTATACTGGGAACATTTACTGTTTTTGTGTCTATCTTTTCATTTTTTTGTTTATTTTTAAAATCAAAATTAATCTTGTTTTATTCTATAAAAAGTAAGTAAATTTTGGGACCGTAGTCGAGGGTGACCAGAAGGCTCCCTTTTCAATAGCTACTACACCGAGGTGTAGGGGAGGGCGCTACTCCTTTCCCTGGATTGCTCCACTTTACACGTACCTTGTAATGCTGAGTGTATCAAGTACCATATTTAAAGTCTTTGGTATGATCCGACCTGGGACTGGACCTCGATTTTCCCGATCATTGACGAACACTCTACCAACTTGGCCAATGAGCAGGACAGTACCCTGTATACATAATATACATACAAGAAGTATTGAAAAGAATATACAAACGAATCCCAACGGATAAAATATGTACATATTGTTCTATAAACAATCAGTATGTGGAAAAATAGAAAGTGACTTACAGGATAAAGGACAGTAAAATAGCTGTGTTGGCTTTACTTTTCAATGAGCGGGAGGGAGACAACATCTTTATTGTTGAAAGCTCAGAGGCAAAAGAGGACGAGGATGGATTTCTGCAGTTGTCATGTTATTGTCCGCAAGCCACCAAACAGACACGCCCATTCTCCAAATGAGAAAATTATTCATTGTCTTCTTACAATTTCTTTAAAAATGTCCCCTCTCTTTTGAAATTGATAAATTGAAAATTCTAATAAAAAATACTGAAAATAAATTCATGTGCCCTATTCTTTATGCTTAAACCATATTTTAATGGAAAGTTAGGAAATAAAAAATCCAGAAACGTTGATAAGGGAAAGGGGTATCTTTTTAAGAATTCACCCTCTCACCGGTCACCAAAATTTGTATTATTCTTAAAATACTGCATTTTTATTGATATAAAGAAATAACAAATTGCACTAAATTCTAACAGAGGCCCTCAAGGATCCAGACACCCAATCGATGGGGTGTAGAATACATTGACTGTATTCTCTTCAGAGGGGAAAGAGCACCCCCACCAAATTATTTGTTGAGAGTGGAATATTCCTTCATTGCCATTACATTGTTAGGGGCAAATAGATCTGTTTAAAAATCCTTCTTATTCGATAGGGCCGTACGCAAAAAAACTCTTTAACAACTACACAAAAAGGTGTAAATACGAATGTACAATGAAGGAAATTCTCTACCTTCTAAGGTTAAAACAACCCTAGAGGCGTTGACATGCTGTTAAAATCAATCAATGAATCAATAAGAACCCACCGCGAACTCCAAATTTACAGCTATACTCCAGCACAAAGGCTAACTGTATTTAGTAATTGTCGTTCTGTATTGATGATAAACGAATCTTTCTCAGAAACAGAAAACGCTATGACATAGATATTGATAAACTTGTAAAAGGTTCAGAAAATATATTATTTACAATGACAAAGATAGTTAACATTTTTTAATGAATTGATGTTCGAAATCATCGTCTGTTTTCGGTTGTGAAATATGATTCACATGAAGGCAATGATGATGCGTGCAAACCTATACAAACATACATGATAATTCTTATGAAGATGGCGACGTTTATCAAAAAACAAACCTTTCTATTTTCCTCAATTTAAATTTGAGGATAATATAAAAAGCCAAACATAGCTCTAAACAAGTGTACCCTACGAAAGGTTAACTGAATTACACATTGAAAAAGTCGATATTCTTTGAACAGTTTCCATGTTTAACGTCGACAAATAAGATATCCATAAACATACAGTCTTTACATAGCATCACAGTCGGGATTGGAAAAAAAAGGTTAAGTGAATGATGAAACGAATAAAGAAGAATGACATTTTTTCTAAAATGGCGGATGGGATTGCCATTACTGTCAGTGAAACGAAAATGGCAAAACAACATCAACAGGAAGACAAAAAGAAGATGGAAAACCGATCCCAGCGAATGAGAATTGTTTGGAAAGGATGTAACAAAAAGATATTTATAAGTAGTTTTCACAAATCGATTCAAAGAGGATTAAAGCGGGATGTAGAATGACTCAGGAATAGCTCAAGTAGAGATATGACTTGTTTTCAATAGACTTAATTGTTTTATTTTAGTCGAGTATATAGCATATACATATGACTGAGCGTGCACATATGTGCGTGCGCATGCGTGTGTGTGTGTGTGTGTGAGAGAGAGAGAGAGAGAGAGAGTGGGTCTATTTGCACTTTGATGTCGATACGCATATTCTGCGATAATCTCCACACAAGGTACACAAGTCCTTTGCTTAGTCGGCTGAGGCAGTAGAATACACCGACTGCTTCTCTGCTGACGAGTAAGACAACCCACTAGGAGTGTCTTGAATATAGCACTAAACAATCTGATGGTGAGGTTCCAATAATGCTGGAACTTTGTGGAATGCAGAGTACCCTTTCGTGGCGATGATTCCCAGGTCCACCCTGGCCCGGAGTGATAGCACCTGATAGGGTCCAATCTATTGGTCAGATAGAACTAAACTGTGTACTGATGCTAAACTAAAGTGCTTGAAATAAGACTGTTTTTGACATGGAAACTGTATACTACTGCTAAATTGAATTGTTTGAAGTTGAACTGTTTGGAGATTTATCTGAACTGTTTTGACATTTTTTTGTTTGTAAATAAAACTATACTTATACAAAACAGAATTTTTTGAAATTTAATTCGGCGTTAAATTACCCGAAAAGGATTTATACGCAGTAAAACAAAACAACCAACCAAACACAAGTACTAAATTGACGGCTCGGAGAAATTTATCCGCCTTAACACGAAATCAATCTTCTTCTTCTTTTTCTTCTTCTTCTTCTTCTTCTTCTTCTTCTTCTTGGGTACTTGCATATCGGGTTAGATGCTGACTACTAAAATTCTGAAATGTTCGTTTTCGCTGCAAATTTGGATAAGTTTGACAGCAGCAATGAAGCGTTGGACGTCTTTGCAAGATGGCGAACAGGAAAGAGAAAAGCAAGGACTTTTTATGCCATTTATGACAAATGTATGTCGCTTTTTGTCTCCAAAACTTTTCTATTTTCAACACTAAATTACCTCCCACAACCATTTTTTATCTCATATTCTAACTACATATCAGAAGTATAATTTAAAATTTGTAATTGATAAGGCTTAAAATTTATTAAACAAAAATAAATAATTAAAATAAAAAGGCCAGACTTCTCACTTTTAGATTCGAAAGACTTACATAGGAAATAAAAAAAAAAGCAACGTGGTGGCAAATGTGTTAGAACTCAGGTCACCTAATTACGTTCACTTTCGGGCTAATACTCTTGGAAAAGGTATGAACTTTCTTATGTCTCCACCTCCCCAGCAACGAGTTAAATAGTACTCCTATAGTCCTTCCACGAGGATGGCTTTGGCATTAAATAATCCATGAAGGTTTATATGTCATAAAACAAAGAAACAAAAAAAAAAACAATCAAGTTGAAAAATTCATGTGTAAAACGTATATATTTGCTTCCTTAAAGTTGAAGAGTCCCCCCACCCCGTAAAAAATATTGTTTAGATCTCTTGGACCATTTTCTTTCCACGTGCATTTCTTTCCACGTGCATTCTCACCGTGTACATTCCTTCATATAAGATGGAAAAAGTTCTGATATACAACCACTTTGGTTTCGTGGCTTCTTTTTGCTATGTTATTACAGAGATTGTATACTTTAGGTATATAAAAGGGAAAAAAATGTTTTATCGGAATATGAAGCAAGATAAAAAAAAGAGGAGATAATTTGGTATTTAGAATTTATTTCGTGAACAAAAAGCGTCAATACTCTATGGACTCAAAAAAGTCAACGTAACTCAGTTAAAATTCCTCTGTACTCATTTTTCCATTTAAAAAAAAGGAATGAGTTTTTACTGTCTTTCTTTTCACTTTGTGTGTCTTGAATATTATTCGAGCTAATCCCATTTACGGACTGTTTAACGTAACAACATAATAATTTCTATGCCTCAGGTCTTTCTTTCCATTTTATTTTCTGATTTTGATTGATTGATTTTAATGGCATGTCAACACTTCAAGGGTCATTTTATATCTGGAGGTTAGAAAATTGTGTTCATTGCACATTAATATTTGTATTTTTGTATTGTTGTTTATTAAGAGTGGACCTGGGAGTAATGACTATAAAGAGGTACTCCACACTTCCCTAGATTAAGAGATTTTTTGCATTCAATTCCATCGAATACGAATCACTTTTAAACATATATATTTGACCCCAACAGGCACTACCACTCAAAATCAGAGTGGACCTGGGAGTAATGACAATGAAAGGGTACTCCACACTTCCCTAGATCTTTAGAATGTGAGTCCCTGCGTCAGATGCACTTTTGTGTCATACCCAATATTTTTTAGTAGAGTGAAGTCTTACCCCCTCTGCAGGATATTCTAAGCCCCGCCGAGGGGGCGTGTTAAGATTTTCGTTACGAGCACATAGTAAAAGTGTATCGCCTTCATGGTATCGAACATTTGTAAAAAAGGAAACGTCATAAGCTATTATTCGATACCACACTTATTAACAAAGATTAAAAGCTTGTCTGAACAAGGAAACCAATGTGAAGTAATACTTAGCATGAAAAAAAATGGAACTGTTTTAAAAGTTGACATCTCAGTATTAAATGAAAGATATGATGCAAGGGATCTTATTTTGATCTGCTCCATGGCCTGTCCAAGATATCCTCTCTCTCTCTCTCTCTCTCTCTCACACACACACACACACACACAATCCAAGTAATTTAATCGCCGATTGTTTTAATACAAAGTCGTAGGTTGGTTGGTTGGTTGTTTGGGTTTCATGGCATATCAACCTTTGTTGGTTATTTAATGCACGATCCATTTTTATACAAATAATCAGTTCTATTTCAAACAATTCAGTTTACCATGAGTACACAGTTTGTCATAAACATTTCTATTTCAAGCTATTCAGTTTATTCAAATAGCTCTAATTCAGCCAATTCAGTTTAGTATAAGTACAGATTTTGTTTACAAACAGTTAAATGTCAAAAGAGTTCTATATTAAACAATTCAGTTTAGCGTAAGTACAGTTTCAAAGTCAAAAACAGTTCCATATCAAACAATTCAGTTTAACATAAGTACGCAATTTAAATGTAAATACACAGTTTAATTGTCGAAAACAGTTCTATTTCAAGCTATTCCGTTTTGTCAAACAGTTCTAATTCAAACAATTCAGTTTAGCATAAGTATGCAGTCTAGTTCTATTTAACTCATTTATAGGGCCCTATCAGGTGCTACCATTCCGGGCCAGAGTGGTCCTGGGAGCAATGGAAATGAAGGGGTACTCCGCATTCCCCAAAGCCCCAGCATCACTGGAACCTCACCATCAGATTGTTTAGTGTCATACCCAGGACACTCGTTGGTGGGGTTACCTCTCCGCAGAGAAGTAGTCGGTGTATTTACAGGGCAATACACAGAGTTAAAGTCAAAACAGTTTTATTTCAGATAATTCAGTTGAGCATAAGTACACAGTTTAGATACCAAAACAGTTCTATTTCGACCAATTGAGTTTAACATAAGTACGCAGTTTAAATGCAAAAAACAGTAAAATCAAGAAACCACGGTTTAGTTCTATTTAACCCATAGATAGGACCCTTATCAAGTGCTACCACTCCGGGCCAGAGTGGACCTGGGAGCGATGGCAATGAAGGGGTAGTCCGCATTCCCCAAAGGCTCAGCATTACTGGAACCTCACCATCAGATTATTTAGTATCATATCAGGACACTCGTTGTGGGGGGGGGTCCTAGCCCTCTGCAGAGAAGCAGTCGGTGTATTCTACAGCCCCAGCCGACTTGGCAGACAAAGTCGTAATTTATCTCATCTTTGACAGATGGTGACACGTACGATTATGCTTCACATGGGCACAATGATGGCATACACACACACACACACGCACATGCGCGTACACATGCGTATGCACAAATACTTACTCACGCGCATAAACTAACACATACACACAAAGACACACAAACATACGCACACACACAAGCACGTTAATTCTTATGAAGATGGTAGCAGTCAAAATACTTGGTTGCTTATGGGTAGAGAAGATATTTAGTCGAGTCCCCACTCACTAAGGGCCAATTAATATATCCGTGTTATACTTACACAGAATAAACGGAAGGAAAGACAATATAAGCTCATTTACATATATAGAAACATTTAATATACAATATAGATACTGGTAGTATTGAAAAGAATAGACAAATGCGTCCAAATAGTCACAAATATACACACAAGGTTCTATAAGCAGGCAATGTGTAAAACGGATAAAAAACAAAAAAAGGTTAACTTGACAGAAAAATGGTCGAAGTTATGTTGGCTTTACTATTTAATTGTAGGTCTGGAGACAATGTCTCTACGATTCAAAAAACAGAGGCAAAAGAGAATGAAAATGGTTTTCCGAATTTGTCATGTGACATCCCACACGGCAACCAACGGACACGATCCTTCTCAAAGAGAAATAATTATTTATTGGCTCTTTACAATATCAAACAGTCTATTTTCTCGATTTTGATTCAAGGATGATATAAAAAAAAATACCCAGAAATATCAACACTCAACAAGTTTACCCTACGAAAGGTTAGCCAAATGACATATTAAAAAAGATCGGTATCATATCAACCATTAGTACATACCAAACTAATATATATATATATATATATATATATATTGTCATCCACAGACAGTCTGTTTCGTTGTATCACAACTCTTCAGTGGGGATAGACACGTAGGACGCTTGAAGCTAGGATCGAAACCCGCCCAACTTTACGTTAGACGGAAGTTATTAGGCATTAAGTAGTAGCTTTCGTTTGTTTATATTTATACCTGACCGGATACCAGAGTGCTCAATTCGTTCGAAGAAAAGTTGGCATTCCTCTGTGGAAAAAAGTTTAGAAATTGACTGACTCGGACAAAGGAAAACAAGATATGAGTGTTAAAATTTTATCGAGGGCTTAAGGGTTAGAAAAAAGGGTAAACAAAAGGGAGATAATAGGAGTTATGGGACTTGTATTGTACTCTTTCAACATATATATTCACATGGAACATGAAAGATCATTTCTTTACTGTTGAAAGAATATTTGGTTGTCTTTTCGCCCTATAAGCGAGGCTTAGAATACGCTGACTGTATGTGAGGTCATGTAAGACTCCCTCCCAAAAAGTGAAGGTGTCCTGGGTATGAAACTAAACAGTGATTGTGAGGCTCCAGTTCTGGAGAACTGGGGAGAGTGGAATACTTTTACATTGTTATTACTCCCTGGCCCACTCTGACCTGGATTGGTAGTACTTGTTAGGGTCCCATCTATGAATCAAACAAGACTATTCAATTATTATTATTATTATTATTATTATTATTATTATTATTATTATTATTATTATTATTATTTACTTGAGACCATACAACTGTGCGCGAATAATTTGATTAGACAGAAATACTTGATATCTAATAACTGTGTGAAACAACAATGGGAAAATGTAAGTATGATTCTACAATGAACGTGATTCCCTGTTTTCTAGGCATGAAATAACATTTAAGGAGTTTCACCTGCCATTAAAATCAATCAGTCAATTATTTGATTGCCTCTGCTAGATCTGAGGAGATAGGCACATCTATTCTGTCAGTGTAAATACAGATATACACAACTGGTGAACTGAGGTTATTGTCATAAGGTGTTCTACCAAGAATAGGTACTTGTAAAGAACTATTTAAAAACTTTGTAAAGAACTATTTAAAAACTTTCTTAAACTCTTTTGTATACTAAAATAATTTACAATGCATTCCTATAGGAAAATGTTTTACAGTGCATCTTAATTGTAAAATAATTTACAACGTTTTTCAATTGTAAAATAATGTACAATGCACTTCAATTGTAAAATGATTTACAATGCACTTCAGTTGTAAAATAATTTCCAATGGATTTCAATAATAAAATAATTTACAATGCATTTCAATTGTAAAATAATTTACAATTTCAATTCTAAAATAATTTACAATGTATTTCAATTGTAAAATAATTTACAATGCATTTCAATAATAAAATGATTTACAGTGCATTTCAATAGTAAAGTGATTTACAATGCATTTCAATTGTAAAATAATTTACAGTGCATTTCAATAATAAAATGATTTACAAAGCATTTCAATTGTAAAATGATTTACAATGCACATCAATAGAAAAATGATTTACAATGAATTTCAATAGAAAAATGATTTACAATGCATTTCTATGGTAAAATCATGGTTACAGTGATCGCTACCAGCAAGCATTTCCTTACTACTGTAGCATAATTACTATTCAAAAATTTCCTTGGGACTTATACAAAAGTAAATCGTTTTAAGGAAAGTTTGTTTGTTTGTTTGGTTGGTTGGTTGGTTGGTGTTTTATAGCATATCAACCCTTGTGGGTTATTTTGTACCAAATACTATATATATATATATATATGTGTGTGTGTGTGTGTGTGTATGTGTAGCGAGTAGTTTGTAGCTTGCTTTACATTTAAACGAGTAGTTAAAGCTCATTTGTTTGCATATAGTTAAACGGTTACAAGTACTCCTATCTAACACTAATAACTCTATTTAATATCAATCATTTGTTTGCACACAGTTAAATGGTTTTAAGTATTGCTATTTAGCATTAGTAATTTTATTATTCAAATATTTCTATGAAATATAAATAATTTGCACACAGCAGTATGATTTCAAATAACTAATAATCATAATCTTTAGTAAATGATTGAACAATTCTGTTTGACTCATAGATGGGACCCTGACAGGTGCTACCACCTCGGATCAAAGTAGACCTGGGAGTAATGGCAATGAAGAGGTACTCCACATTCCCCAAAGCTCCAGGACTAAGGCCTCAGCATCAGAGACAATTTAGTGTTATACCTAGGACTCTCGTTCTACTCCTCTGTAGTGGAGCAGTCGGCATATTTTAAAGCCCTAGTCGACATTTAGCATCCAAGTGATAGTTTATAGATTATGTATTATATCATATAATTGATTGACACAAATTTTTTTCCCATTAATTGTAATTAGATTTACTTTGTTATCTAAATGTATATCTGGCTTTCATTTATCTATTCATGTGTTTTTCCTTTATTCATTACAAAGGCAAACACAACAGATAAACAAGAATGCCCTCTCAAAGAAAACGAAGATAAAACATAATTATCAGTACATCAAATATGGTTTCCTTTCTATAAGCATTTCATACATGACAATTGGTGACGCCCAAAAACAGCAAAACAGATATGAAACAAAAATACAACTAAATGATTTTCCACGTCTTATCAGATTGATTACATTCATCTAATTTGCACCAAATACTTTTTCGGAACTAAAAGGAAGAATTTTAAGTTTAAGATGAAAATAAATGAAGGATAAACACGAGGTACAAGATAGACTGTAAAATGAATGCCTTAATGGATAAGCAAACAAGAGGAATAAATTGAAATAACAAAAGAATCTGGAAACTGAAATATGAAACAGCACAAAGTGAAGTAAATATGCTTTTTAAAAACATCACAAATACACAAACATACTTCCTGCGATAGTGTGCAATGTAAAGTATAAATCAACGAGCTAACAATGAGATGGAAAACTGATTCTAAAATAGGGCCAAGGTCAGTCCTTCTCTAAACGACATTCATTATCTAAAAACATTCGTGCATATACCCACTTGATTGGTCAGCTTTTCAAAATGAGAAATGTCTGCATCTCTAGGTGAAGGTTTAAGTAAAATCACTCTCTTTTCATACTTTCTGGTTTTTGTCAAATATACATGGATAGACGCCCAATAAAAAGATACAATAAATATACATGGAGACACACCCAATAAAAAGATTCAATAAATATACATGGATAGACGCCCAATAAAAAGATACAATAAATATACGTGGATAGACACCCAATAAAAAGATACAATAAATATACATGGATAGACACCCAATAAAAAGATACAATAAATATACGTGGATAGACACCCAATAAAAAGATACAATAAATATACATGGATAGACACCCAATAAAAAGATACAATAAATATACGTGGAGGGACACCCAATAAAAAGATACAATAAATATACATGGATAGACACCCAATAAAAAGATACAATAAATATACGTGGAGGGACACCCAATAAAAAGATACAATAAATATACATAGATAGACACCCAATAAAAAGATACAATAAATATACGTGGAGGGACACCCAATAAAAAGATACAATAAATATACAAGGAGAGACACCCAATAAAAAGATACAATAAATATACATGAAGACACACCCAATAAAAAGATTCAATAAATATACGTGGAGAGACACCCAATAAAAAGATACAGTAAATATACATGGATAGACACCCAATAAAAAGATACAATAAATATACATGGAGGGACACCCAATAAAAAGATACAATAAATATACATGGAGACACACCCAATAAAAAGATTCAATAAATATACGTGGAGAGACACCCAATAAAAAGATACAGTAAATATACATGGAGAGACACCCAATAAAAAGATACAATAAATATACATCGAGGGACACCCAATAAAAAGATACAATAAATATACATGGAGACACACCCAATAAAAAGATTCAATAAATATACATGGATAGACACCCAATAAAAAGATACAATAAATATACATGGAGACACACCCAATAAAAAGATTCAATAAATATACATGGATAGACACCCAATAAAAAGATACAATAAATATACGTGGAGGGACACCCAATAAAAAGATACAATAAATATACATGAAGAGACACCCAATCAAAAGATTCAATAAATATACGTGGAGAGACACCCAATAAAAAGATACAGTAAATATACATGGATAAACACCCAATAAAAAGATACAATAAATATACATGGAGAGACACCCAATAAAAAGATACAATAAATATACATGAAGACACACCCAATAAAAAGATTCAATAAATATACGTGGAGAGACACCCAATAAAAAGATACAGTAAATATACATGGAGAGACACCCAATAAAAAGATACAATAAATATACATGGAGAGACACCCAATAAAAAGATACAATAAATATACATGGAGACACACCCAATAAAAAGATTCAATAAATATACATGGATAGACACCTAATAAAAAGATACAATAAATATACATGGATAGACACCCAATAAAAAGATACAATAAATATACATGGAGAGACACCCAATAAAAAGATACAATAAATATACATGGAGACACACCCAATAAAAAGATTCAATAAATATACGTGGAGAGACACCCAATAAAAAGATACAGTAAATATACATGGATAGACACCCAATAAAAAGATACAATAAATATACATGGAGGGACACCCAATAAAAAGATACAATAAATATACATGGATAGACACCCAATAAAAAGATTCAATAAATATACATGGATAGACACCCAATAAAAAGATACAATAAATATACGTGGATAGACACCTAATAAAAAGATACAATAAATATACATGGAGAGACACCCAATAAAAAGATTCAATAAATATACATGGAGAGACACCCAATAAAAAGATACAATAAATATACGTGGACAGACACCCAATAAAAAGATTCAATAAATGTACATGGATA
Source organism: Sepioteuthis lessoniana (assembly GCA_963585895.1). Classification (NCBI taxonomy): domain Eukaryota; kingdom Metazoa; phylum Mollusca; class Cephalopoda; order Myopsida; family Loliginidae; genus Sepioteuthis; species Sepioteuthis lessoniana. Next base: position 74,214,217 of record OY757909.1, read on the forward strand.
GACACCCAATAAAAAGATACAATAAATATACGTGGACAGACACCTAATAAAAAGATACAATAAATATACGTGGATAGACACCCAATAAAAAGATACAATAAATATACATGGAGACACACCCAATAAAAAGATTCAATAAATATACATGGATAGACACCCAATAAAAAGATACAATAAATATACGTGGAGGGACACCCAATAAAAAGATACAATAAATATACATGGAGAGACACCCAATCAAAAGATTCAATAAATATACGTGGAGAGACACCCAATAAAAAGATACAGTAAATATACATGGATAAACACCCAATAAAAAGATACAATAAATATACATGGAGAGACACCCAATAAAAAGATACAATAAATATACATGAAGACACACCCAATAAAAAGATTCAATAAATATACGTGGAGAGACACCCAATAAAAAGATACAGTAAATATACATGGAGAGACACCCAATAAAAAGATACAATAAATATACATGGAGAGACACCCAATAAAAAGATACAATAAATATACATGGAGACACACCCAATAAAAAGATTCAATAAATATACATGGATAGACACCTAATAAAAAGATACAATAAATATACATGGATAGACACCCAATAAAAAGATACAATAAATATACATGGAGAGACACCCAATAAAAAGATACAATAAATATACATGGAGACACACCCAATAAAAAGATTCAATAAATATACGTGGAGAGACACCCAATAAAAAGATACAGTAAATATACATGGATAGACACCCAATAAAAAGATACAATAAATATACATGGAGGGACACCCAATAAAAAGATACAATAAATATACATGGATAGACACCCAATAAAAAGATTCAATAAATATACATGGATAGACACCCAATAAAAAGATACAATAAATATACGTGGATAGACACCTAATAAAAAGATACAATAAATATACATGGAGAGACACCCAATAAAAAGATTCAATAAATAAACATGGATAGACACCCAATAAAAAGATACAATAAATATACGTGGACAGACACCCAATAAAAAGATTCAATAAATGTACATGGATAGACACCCAATAAAAAGATACAATAAATATACGTGGACAGACACCTAATAAAAAGATACAATAAATATACGTGGATAGACACCCAATAAAAAGATACAATAAATATACATGGATAGACACCCAATAAAAAGATACAATAAATATACGTGGACAGACACCTAATAAAAAGATACAATAAATATACATGGAGACACACCCAATAAAAAGATTCAATAAATATACATGGAGAGACACCCAATAAAAAGATACAATAAATATACGTGGAGGGACACCCAATAAAAAGATACAATAAATATACATGGATAGACACCCAATAAAAAGATACAATAAATATACATGGATAGACACCCAATAAAAAGATTCAATAAATATACATGGATAGACACCCAATAAAAAGATACAATAAATATACGTGGATAGACACCTAATAAAAAGATACAATAAATATACATGGAGAGACACCCAATAAAAAGATTCAATAAATATACATGGAGAGGCACCCAATAAAAAGATACAATAAATATACGTGGAGGGGCACCCAATAAAAAGATACAATGAATATACATGGAGAGACACCCAATAAAAAGATTCAATAAATATACATGGATAGACACCCAATAAAAAGATACAATAAATATACGTGGATAGACACCCAATAAAAAGATTCAATAAATATACATGGATAGACACCCAATAAAAAGATACAATAAATCTACGTGGATAGACACCCAATAAAAAAATACAATAAATATACACGGAGAGACACCCAATAAAAATATACAATAAATATACATGGATAGACACCCAATAAAAAGATACAATAAATATACATGGAGGGACACCCAATAAAAAGATACAATAAATATACATGGAGACACACCCAATAAAAAGATTTAATAAATATACGTGGATAGACACCCAATAAAAAGATACAATAAATATACATGTATAGACACCCAATAAAGATTATACTTTAATTGATAGACACCTAATAAAGAAGTGCATAGCAGTGTAGCAGTATATATTTGAATGTTTTATTTGGTGTTTGCCGAATGAAAATAGCCGTTTTGGGTTTGATATAAACTAGTGAATGATAAAGTAAAATAATCAAATAACTTCGCTAATCGTAAGAATAAGGATACCAGAGTCCTTTTCTTTTCTTTTTTTTTTTTTTTCTTTTTTTTTTTTTTTTTTGTCTTCCGGTTTTAGAGAATTGCCAGAAATCACGAAATTGTGTAGACATATAAAAGTGGCTACACACGAATTTTCAAATTATTCTCGCTTGAATTTTTCGCAGCCTACCAACCCTGACCCCTGATAGGGGCCTATGAGAACAATACCCTTCCAAATCAACGAATCAAAAACTCAGATACAAATACAAATTACTAATTAAACAAACGAATCAACAAATCTCAAAGTCGGCCACAAATTTTGAATCTGCATCATCTGGAGCCGATTTCTAAATATTTGCATGACTGCTGATAATGTGCACGGACGTAGCTGCGAACAGGTCACGTTGCAACGAAATCGATTAAAGAGCCAATCATAATCCATTGATTCTTTTGTTAAAGAGTTGGTTTGATCCGACCGCTGGACATAAATATAAGAACACTTGAATCAAAAGTTCATAGATGACAACAAAGCCAATTGCGGTCGAGATATAAAGGTAGAGAGGCATTTCAAATCTGAACGCTCTCTCACTTTCTGTCTGTCTATCAGATCAGATCAGATCAGCAGTCAATATGCGAAAGCTTCAGTAGCTTACAAGCCAGTATACAAGCCACACATAAATATACATACGTTTTTATCGTTCAATATCAATATTATCGAACCTTTTAAGTATTGTTTTAAGGAGACAATGATATGACTTAAATTGTTTTAATTTCTTGCTGTTTGTTCATAATGTACATATATTAACAAATCGAAGTTATCTTTTCATTTACATTGTGTTTTGATTTTTAATGTAGAAGTCCTGATTCCGAGATACCCGCGGGACGGCGCAATATATTTCACAGGTACTTAAACGTGTTCCTTAATATGTTGTGTTTTTGTTCTTTCTTAAGTATTCAAATCTTGTTCGAAATCAGTCTGACATATTTTATAACCAAGATATTTTAATATGTCTATTCCTTTATTCTTACATAAAAGAACACTACTCTTTTATTACCAAATGACAAATCTCTAATTTTACTAAAATAAATAAATAAATAAGGGAAGTATCCTGGTGTAGTGGCTAACGAGCTGTACAGTGATATGGTTGTAAGCGAATATGAATTCCAGTGATGCTATAACGCTCACTTTCAGACTAATACTCTTTGGAGAAGGCGTGAACCTCTTTATTCCACCAGCTATGGGCTAAATACTACAACGACTGTTCTTCTAAAAAGATGGTTTTGACATTGATAACCCACGAAGGTTGATATACCATTAAACAAAAAAAAACAAACCAATCCAATCCAAACCGAATAAATTAATTATATATATATATAAGTTGCCCGACCGTCGTCGAGGGCGATCTAAAGAATCCCTTTTCAATAGCTAATACACCGAGTTGCAGGATAGGGCGCTACACGCTGTATTGCTCCTCCTACCCTTGATATGTACCTTATAATGCTAAGTGTTAAGCAAAGAGGCATCAAGTACCATTTTTTGAGTCTTTAGTATGACTCGACCTGGGATTAAACCCCGGTCTCTCGGACCAATGGCGAACACTCTACCGTCTATACCAATATATATATATATATATATATATATTATTTTTGACATCATATTATTGATTAATTGATTGATGTAAACAGCATGTAAACTTGTCTAGGGTTATCTTAGGCCTAAAGGTTAGGGAATCGCGTTCTTTGTACGTGCATATTTACATTTGCTGTGTAGTTGTTTCTTTAGAATTTAGATTATTTTCACTCGCGGTTATGTGATATCTAGTATTCCGATCTAATACTTATAATTTTCACATATTTGTATCGTTGGTTGCCAGTAATAATATCAAGTGATTGAATAGATTTATTTGACTCCTAGGTGGGACCCAAATAGGTGCTACCACTCCGGATCAGAGTGGAACGGGGAATAATAACAATGAAGGGATACGCCACTATCCCCAAATCTCCAGAACTGGAACCTCACACTATCAGACGCAATTTAGTGTTTTACGCAGGATACTCATTGGAAGGGGGTCTTATTCTTCACCAAAGGACACAGTCAGCGTATATTAAACCACATCAACAAGACGGACACCATCTTGTATATATTTGTAAATACTATGATTGGCTATGCATAATGCAAATCATTAATTTTTCAGGGTCGATTCAAGTCTTCAAGTGAATTTGAATTATTTATACTTCTGAAATCTTAATTATAATTCCTTGTTGTCATCGACTTCCAAAACAAACTTTAATTTTAACATTAGATTTTACATCGTATTTCAGTTGTTGGGAACAATGCGTTATCTTGAAATAAAAGTCCAATTGTCTCGAATTAATTATTTTCCCAACAGGCTAAATTATGCAAAATTGGAAAACTAAGGCTGAGTACCAACCTCTCTCTTTTTCTTTGTTAAACCTGTATGAGGAATTAAAAGACGTAGGCTCTTTTAAATAAAACCAAGGTGTACAATAATCAATCAACCTGTACAGTAAAGGGATTACTTTTTTTATCAAAAAAACGAATCCTTTCACGGAAAATAAAACAGCACTTTGAAAAAAAGGAAAAATAAAAATTACCAAGTAAATAAAAATAAATAAAAAGCAGTTACAAAGTTTTGAAGAAAAACACCAGTCGCTAAAATTAATTGCTATTTTAGTGACCAGTCAAAACAACTGAATCAAGTAACAATGATACAAATTGTTTTGAAAAAAACACTGGGTCACTCAGGAATAACAAGGAACTGATATGTATTCAACAAACAAAGGTGCTGGTGCTTACAACTCAAAAAGGTGTGTTGTATGAATATAAAAAAAGATTTGGAAGAGTTTCTTAGGCGAAAATTATCTCTTAGGAAAACCTGTTCCCTTTTCCGTCAAGAATACAGCGAATTATGTAGACACATATGGGTTCATTCAGTAATTCTTTCGGCACTTGAATAGGACAGCAAATTCAATTGTATATCTCATGGTCTGGGTCAAGACAGTACAAATTCTCTGATATAGGCAACATCATATTCATCTAAGAAAAATACAGCACAGCGGGATAATTCTGGGACACCTTATGGTTAAAGTCAAGACAGTACAAATTCACACATATAGACAACAGTATATTTTACAAGGAGAGGTCTAGCACATCAGCAAGATTCTTTAAGGGATTTGCTCCCTATTCTTTATTTTCCCTTAACTATAGGGAACAGCAAAGTTTAAAAACATGCACATCTTGCGAAAATTTAGAGAACTACAAAAATGAAATTTTCTCTGTTTTGTGGCTTCAACCAAAAAGGGTTATTCTCTCAGCAGGCAGTGTTAGTTCCAAAAAATCCCGTCACTTCTTTCCGGTGGTGACAAGTCCCCTCCAAGATGTTCTCATTACAATAAAATAATTCCAACAACAGTAACAGCTTCGAGGTCGCAGGGGCAATGAAACTTCTAGAAAAAAATGTTCGAAAAGGTTTTCCTCTGCAGAAATAAAGAATTGTTTTTCGGCCAAAGGACCGGAAAATACTTTTCAGAGACGGTTCTGCGGAGCCTATTTGGCAAATCAAAAACCCATAAATCAACAAGCTAGTCAACACAAATTCAGTTGTATCTATGCCGGCCCTATATGTCCCATGTATACTTACTGTATCCCGGTTAAAGGCAGTAGCAGAAACAGTAGCAATTTTGACACATGTTCTTGCTGGTCTTGGCCAATATCTATGCGGGGGAGTGAGATCAGCGACTCGCAGTAACATCCAGACGTAAGGTCTGCTAGTCAACCAAGTCAGTGAGACACCGTAACAGCAAAACAGTGCCAATCGACGGAGACAAAGAAGACGCCTAGAAGTTCACACGACAATCCACAAAGTCTAAAAACATTTGCGTAAAGAATATGAAAAAAAAAGAACCAGTAGCGACAAACAGTGCCTGTCGACAAAATCAAAAAAAGATATTCAGAATCTTACGAGAAACCAACTATATAACCACGAAACTAAGAATTTTGGGTTTAAAATAAAGAAAGAATTTTTCTTCTACAGGACTCCACAATAAATCTACTCGCTCAAAATATCATTACATCTTTACTACTTTTTCAACATCTACTCAGAGGGAATTTTACCCCAAAAAGGCCTCTATTCGCCATTCTTCCTCAAATCAGAAAGTCCACAAAGAACTTTTCTACTATGTTTAAATTTCTAATTTGAGTTCAACGGAAATATTTGAACTAGCCTATTTCTGTTTCTTAATATTTTCATTATTTCGAAAGACACTTTAGCTCTTATATTTCGTGTTGTAACTCATTTTTCACATTCTGTAATTGTAAAAAAACGAATTTATTGTTCATTTCAATTTACACCATGAGTTTGTGTCTGATTTGTTTGCGTGACTAAAAATACACAGCTATTTTGCTTTACAATTCTATATATATTTTCTATGTTTGGCTCAAGTATGGAATTTCATATGATTTTTTTGTTTGTTTGGTTGTGTTTTATGGCATATCAATCCTTGTAGGTTATTTAATGCCACATTCTGACATATATATATATATATATATATATATATATATATATATATATATATATATATATATAGCAGTAGAAATGAATATAAGACATTTTCATATTTCTTCATAACTTTTTAAATAATGCTTCTAGATCATTGAAATTTTCAGAAAATATTGGTATTTTAATATTGTAACTAGAGATACAAACATTTCCCATGAGTATAAAGCTACTCGATATTTATTACAAAATTTTTAATTTTGTAGATGGAAATAAGTTTAAGACACTTTCATATTTTCCCCGTATATATTTAATTCAATATTTACAAGCATTCCCGTTGGATTGTAGAACGTTTGTGGAGGAATGGTAATTCTCGAGGTTCCACGAAAAGTAAAACTTCGGGTGTTAGTTCCACTATAATACAACACAAATTTGCACAAGCAACGAAGACACGAGAAGTTTCACAAAAAACAAGAACCTTCAAGAAAAATAACTTTATATTTTATCAACTCGACAATGGCAATAATTATACAAAAGGTGTTATGTGTGTGAGTATAAAACGCGAACGCTCTCACTCAAATTGAATGCGTGTATATGTGAGTATGTCTGAATTAAAAGAAAATAGGCTTGTACTTACATACAATTGTATGTGTATGTACATGCGTGTGTCTTAGTATATATGAGTTTTCGGCAACTCTCCTAACCGTAGTGATATCTGTCTCTGCCTCCCACCAGGCTCTAGCCCTGCTGGTCTATGCTGGTCATCGGCCCGCTTTGTGCAATGTGGGCCTGATGAGTCGAGCTGGTCTTGGAACCAAATCTGAGTCCAGGCACGTATGCCTAATTATAGCTTAAACTGGACAGTAAGGTCCAGTGCTATACAAGGGGGACAGAGGTGTCAATGATGCAGCTCGCCCAGCTGAAGGTAGCCCAGCCGAAGCCGGGGGCCTTTCGGTCTTGAGTCTGCCATTGGTTTCGATACCCGCAGTGTATATTAGCGGGTCATCTGGCGTCAGTCTATCGTGCCGTGATGTTCTTGTCTGCAGATCTGTCGTTCTCTGCTTTGAACTAAAAACACTTCGCTATTTACACTTTTGAGTAAAATAAAAGTGGATCAAAGTAAAATATCTTTATTACAGGTCAAATAAAGTTCAAACGTGCGGACGTCGGTGAAAATGCAACCCCTGACCTGTCTTAACCAATCAGATTCGCAGAAATTACTTATTTATTTTGGAACCTAACTATTTTTGTTTCTGTGACAAAGTTTTCTACAAGTTAGTTTTTGACCCGCTTTTTCTTGAATATTCTATTTTATGTGCCCTTCGGTGATTGGTTTAAAAATATATGACTATAATTCTATGTAAGTGAGATTTTGATCCTTTTTTCTGGAATCTTCCTATATACATGTTCTGCGTTGATTCATCTAAAACTAAAGAAATGTGTATCCTTTAAATTCGCACCTCGTTTCGGCATTGATTTCATTAAATTTGCAAGGGTTTCAAGAGGTATTTCATCCCAACATTTCATAATACTATCAATGAATTCTTATAATCAAACTGCCTTCCATTTTGATAAACAAGCCTTGATAGGATGCCCCACAGATTTTCAATGGGATTCAGGTCAGGGAATTTTGCTGGCCAATCCAGAACATTGATATTTTGAGAGGTAAACAATGTCTATGTATGTTTAGCAATGTGTATAGAAACATAATCCTGTTGAAAAATGACCTCATTTTGTTCATGAAATTGAATAAATGGCAGTTTTCTCAAATTTCAGTGTACTTCGTAGCATTTTGTTTGTCCTTCATTTCAATTAAGCGGGTGTCCCCGTGGTGTAATATTTAAGTGCTGGACTGCAGAATCATAGTACGTGAGTTCGAACTCCAGTCGCGCCATTACGTTCACTTTCGGACAAATACCCTTGGGAAAGGTATAAACCCCCTTATCCTCCCGTCTATGGATTAAATAGTACCACTACTGTCCTTCTAAAAAGATGGATTTGGCATTAAATAACCCGAGAAGGTTGATAAATTAAATAACAAACATTTCAATTAACTTAACCTTTCCATTTGAGGAGAATGCCTCCCCAATCATGAGCAACCCACCTCCAAATGACCGTTTGGAAAAAATCTATTCATCTTTTCTCAAATCATGCCAATAAGACTGGCAACCATCTGGGTTATCCAAATTAAACTTATTTTCATCGGAAAAAAAATCGTAATTTCTCTTGTTCAAGTGACTTTTTCCTTCACCCATTCTACTCGGTGACATATGTTTTTCCGTGGGTGCTGGTGCCTTCTTTCCTGTTTTTGTAAACAAAATTCTTAGAGTCTCGTAAAATCTGACAAACTCTTCCAGGTGTCACATTCAAGTCTCGTGAGGTTTAAAAGCTTCTTGAACTTTTTTTATCCTTCGAAGCCCCTTTAAACAGTCTGATGAGGGTCGTTGGGAATAGTTTTGGTGAACGGTCTATACGTTTACGGTTGCCATACTCCTCAAGATTTTTCAAAAAGTTATCCACGACTGTCTTGGATCTACTCATCTTCTTGGCAATGGAAGTTACATTAAAACCAGATTCTTTGAATGCAAGAATTTTCCCCTTTTCATTTTCTGAAAGTTAGCCGTTCTTTCCCATCGTGCAATGATTTTAAAACTTAAATCTATTCGGACAGAACTGTCCGTGTTATTTGCAATAGATATTGTGTAGCAATATATATTATTATTTCCACCTGTCTTAAAAATGAGGGGAGGTGTCCTCGTGATGTAATGGTTAAAGCGATGGACTGCGGAAATGTAGTAAGCGAGTTTGTATTCCAATCCCGCTATTACGTTCACTTTCGGGCAAATACCTTTGGGGAAAGGTATGAACCCCCTTATCCTCCCAGCTATGGGTTAAATAGTACCACTACTGTTCTTCTAGGAGAATAGATTTGGCATTAAATAACCTACAAGGGTTGATATGCCATTAAACAAAGAAACCAAACCTTAAAGATGAAAAAAATATTCACAATATTCTTTTCATTCTACTCTAAGTATCTTAAACTTATTTCCACCCACAAAATTTAAAATTTTGCAATAAATACTGTGTAGCTTTACACTTAAGGGAAATGTTTGTGATTATAGTTGCAACATTAAAATATCTATATTTCCAGAAATTTTCAATGATCGAGAAGCATTGTTAAGAAAGTTATGAAGAAACATGAAAGTGTCTTAAACTTATTTCGACTGCTTTATATATATATATATATATATATATATATATATATATATATATATATATATATATGAGTAGTAAGTAAGTAAGTTGGCGACCGTAGTCGAGGGCAACCGGAAGGTTCCCTTTTCAGTAGCTACTACACTGAGTTGTAGGGAAGGGCGCTACTCCTTTCCCTGGATTGTTCCACCTTACCCTTGATACACACCTTATATCGCCGTGTGTTAAGCAAGGAGGTATCAAGTACCATCTTTAAAGTCTTTGGTATGACGCAACCTGGGATTGAACCCAGGTCTCCCGGACCATTGGCAAACACTCTACCCACAACACACACACATATATATATATATATATATATATATATATATATATATATATATATATATATGATTAGTTTGTAGATAACATTATTTTTAAACGAACAAGAGCTCATTTGTTTGCACATAGTTAAACGGTTTTAAGTATTACTTTTTAACACTAATAATTCTATTAAATGTTAATAATCCCTACTAAAAGATTTAACAATTCTGACTTATTGATGGGACCCTAACAAATACTCCCACTCTGGGTCGGAGTGGACCTAAGAGTAATGATAATTAAGGAGTACTCCACATTCTAACCTCATCATCAAATGGAGTTTAATGTCGTACCCAAGACATGTTTTATATAATAATTACTACAAGATAACGATATACATTGGAAGTCTAATTATGTGACCATTTCTTAACTATGTTCTCGGAAAAGCAAAAACAATTTTTGATTCTTATGTTATTGTCGGTCATCTTTGTTAATCAAGCTTGAAAAAAAGTCATGCAAAATAATTTTTATATTCGCAAAATATGAATTTTCAATGCGTATGAAGTTGGATGTGGTACGCATGCGCACGCACACAACACAGAAAATGTATCGCATAAACTTGCTTCGCTATACAAATCATTGGCATCTGCCATGTTCTGTTTAATGCACTTATTCATAGAAGCGTATACACGAACATATACATAAAATTCCGTTTCACAAACAAATATAGACAATACTATAGTCATGATAGACACAAGAAGACATTCATTATGAATAGATAAATAAATGAAATAACCGAGCCTCAATTTCCCTTTCTTTTCTTCTCCTCGTTTCTGTCTGACACGCAAAGGCACAAATTTAAATCCATCTTTTACTGCTGAGTTAATTCGAACAGATATGTGCCAACATGCTTAGATGCATTGACACCAGGTCTCTCTCTCTCTCTCTCTCTCTCTCTCTCTCTCTCTCTCTCTCTCTCTCATACACACACACACACATATACACGCACACACATTCATGAGCCTTCAAACATACATACGTGCAGAGAGAGAGAGAGAGAGAGAGAGAGAGAGAGAGAGAGAGAGAGAGAGAGAGAGAGTATACATTCAGAGAATACATGCATACATACATATATACATACATACAGCGAGAGAGAGAAAGAGAGAGAGAGAGAGAGAGAGAGAGAAAGATGCCCCAGTGCGCATGCGCTTGCATACTTATCCTGGTGCAGTGACGTCATGGCTATCAAGCACGACAACAATTTCCTGTTCTCGAAATGTCGACTATCCAATTTCTATGAAGACCACGATTTATTTAACGTGAACTGACGCACGCGTGTGTGTGCGCGCGCACACACACACACACACATATATATATACACATATATATATACATGCGATCTAGATTTTAAGGATCTCATTTTTGCATTAAGTTACGGTAATACAGCAAAAACGGCACTTCGTAAAAAGAAATGTGTTACCGCAATAGTGTAAAAATGCTCTTCGAGAATAAACCAATTTCCAATCCCATGTGCAACTTAATAATAAAAATGTGGTCTCTGCAAGAGCACATACTCTGATCATTAATATTTCTCAAACTAGATGACTATTAAACACAAATAGTTAAGTAGTTTTCCCTCGGCATTCATTTATTCAAAGTCATTATATCCCTTCTATAAACAGAATCTGAATAAATATTGAACCTAATGGTTGCTGAAGGCGGTCTTCAAGGAACAAATAAGATATAGAAGAACACGACTAATATTGACGAATCCATTACTTAACATAATAAACTCACAATTCTCCAACCATTGGTCTCATGAGATTTTATGCTTTATTCAATATGAAATCAATGAATGCATCTTGATAGTGGATAAAAAATGGGAGAAAATGTTTATGTGAAATAATTTTTTTTTTAATGATTTCGACTTCCTTAACAAAATTGTTTATAATTAAAAGGAAAAATCTGCCATGTTAATCAAGCTTTGAATTCATTGGCTGTAACTCCTGCAGCAGGGTAAAACTTCTTCCCCTAAAAGACAGGTGTTCTGGGTATGATATAAAGTACATCTTCTGAGAGTTTGGAGAATGTGAAGTATCTTTTTCATCGACATTACTTCCAGGTTTAATCTGGCCCGGAGTGGTAGTACGTGTTAGGGTCCCATCTATGGTTCAAATAGATATGTCTAATAATTCATATTCGATAGGTTTGCATGCAGAAAAAAAGTCTTCAGAAACAAAAACACAAAAGACGTAAACATGAACGTTCAGTGAATGTGATTCCGTAATCTGTAGACATAAAGTAACCCTTGACGGTTTCATATGCCGTTAAAAACAAATCAATTAATCAATCAATCTTAAAAAGGAAAATTGAAAATCTGTTAAAGTTAGAAACAAAAATGGAGAAATCGCTCCGGAACGAACACATTTTATAATTCAATAAAACATTTATAGTACTTAAGATAATAAAATATTCATTGTACTTACTTATGATAATGCACCCCCAATTAACCGAATTTTCACGTTGTCATCGAGTGCGTGCTCGCGTGCGCGTGAATGTGTGTGTGTGTTGTACACACTCTTGTTATATAAAGCCAGACTAAGAATAATTGAAAATCAATGTTTAAACTTAGTAATCTTATTCATAGACACACATATCCATCGCTCGATGTTACTTGGGTCCATGTCTAGCAAGGCTTACCAGGCCTACATTGCACTGTGGGTCGATGACCAGCATAGTCCAGCAGGGCTCGAGCCTCAGCTCGTGTCAGACCTTCTTCTCCTCTAAGCCCCCATTATAACCGACCTTCGGGTCATTGACCTTGTGTCAAGTCCTGTCTGGTGGGAGGCAGAGACAAATATCGGCTCACATCTTTTCCACAGAAGAGTGGGTATGTGATGTAGGTACGTATCCAACCAAACAATACCCACTAATTGTACAGATCCGAGCATGTAATGTAATGGAGGCGCGCTTAGAGTAAGGATTATCGCCTTAGGAAATGTAACCGGCAACTCGAGTTCAAATTCTGGACGAAGCTGTTTACTTTTCACTTCGCGTTAATGTCCTAGGAAAAATCATGAATCCATTGTTCTCAACTCCCAGCAATGAGTAAATAGTAAGGCAGACTGGTTTCTGGTATGGCAAACGGTCTAGGAGAAAGAAAACTGAATTCAAACTAGCTTTACTCTGCTTAAAAATTGGTTTTGTCACATTTTGCCAATAGTGGAGGGGCTGGATAAATAATAGACAATTTCAAAGGTTTTGCAATATCTTAGTAACGTACAGCACAATTCGTTATCTCCGGATATTTTTGCTGTGGTCATAAAGGTGACGTACCACACTGGACTGAGAGATGTCAACCTTGCTTGATACTCTACAAGTGCTACGATCCGAAGGTGCCTTAGTGGCTCGGAGCACGGCCTCAGAATCCACAGTTTTACCTTTCTGACCTTGTTTGATAGTAGAGGTCCTTGCAACCCGAGCCGAATTTGCCTCTGTGGCTCGGAACACGGCTTTAGAATCCACAGTTTTAGATCTACCTGACCTTGCTTGATAGTCGAGGTCCTTGCAGCCCGATCCCTCCAATTTTTTTTTTGTCCAAAGATGCAGATCCACTATTTAAAAAATAAAGGGCCTGCTGAAATAAATATCACTCAAACAAATATGAGTGATTTTTAGAGGTTTTTCTTTTATATGATATATATATATATACTCTCCCACTCAGATTTCACTTTATGGTTGACAAAAGACCTTTCGTCCATGTGCATTCGAGTCAAAGGTGCTGAGTTGTGACAACCACCGTCTCAAATTCCGACAATTTGGTCAGGAAGAAAAAATTTTACAAAGAAAATGATTAGATTAGCAAGTCACCAACGATGGCAAATTAATTGTTGATTTATAGTCAACCAAAATTCTACATTAAAAAAAAATTGATTTGCTTTCTTATTTTTTATTTGACTCGGTTGTGGACATCGGGAGTCGTCCACACCTCAAGATCTCTTCACGATCAAAACAACTCCAATCACAGGTATAAAGGAAACTTGTTGAATATATCGTCATTTATATTCAAATCCTGGACGAGACTGTTTGCATGTCTAATAGTGCTAATACCCTAACAAAAGGTATGAATTCAACAATTCTCCCTCCAGCTATGGGAAAAAGTAGGGTAGATTGTGCTCTTTATGGCACCCAGTCTAGGAGAAGGGAAACACTGACCTCAAACCTGTTCAACTCTGCTTAAAAATTGACCCTGTGACTCATCCTGCTCGTGGTATATATATATATATATATATATATATATCAACGACCATTAAAAGTCCCCCACTTTTTTTTGTTTAATTGTCAAATCGCGTTTCGCTCTTGAGTAGCCATGATCAATTTCTTTGTTATCCTATTTTAAAAAGTAAATTAATATCTTTAAAATTTTGTTCTTAATTCTTATTTCAAAATTAAAGTTTTCGTGTTTAGTTATTATTTTGTAAGGTTAAACTACTACTGACCTGATTAATGTACTGATACATATGCTGTTGTCTCCGACGAGACTCAGACGGCAGCCATCATGGAGGGATTTTATGAAATACTTTATTGACAATAACTCAACTGTATTCTATTCCATTTTCACGTAATTAAAACGCTCGAATGCATGCTTGCACAAATATAAACTGTTCTTTATTATCAGCAAACCGATGAACGCGGTAAACTACATTTTAAGATTCTCATTTCTTTTGGGGATAAACAATCTAAAAAGTTTAAAACATAAACTAACCCGAAATTTATGGAGATATATTTTCAACCACATATACTTAAAAGAAAAGTTACTATAAAAAATATATGCAAGTACTTCTCCCAGACACACACTCAAAGTGAGTAGAAAGTGGTTGAGAATGAGCAAAGGTGGCAACCATAATAACAAAGTGAAGTTACTATAGCAATGACCTGTTATTAAGAGAATTCCACAACGGACTTCACTTGATCACGGAAGTTAGATTTGTGAGAATAATATGTGTCTTACATAGAAATTGGAAATATTCAAGAACAATTTAATCTTTTAAACAATTAGAACGAAAGAAAGAAGCAAAAAGAAAGAAAGAAGTAAAAAGAAAGAAAGTAAGAAAGAAAGAAGCAAGAAGAAAATACCAATTTTACTGATTACAAATTATGGTTTCAACTTGTTGGTAAAAAGTATAACGAGGAGGAGGAGGAGGAGGAGACACGACCTCAAGTTTTATGCTTATGAAAACAAGCATGAACAAGGTAAGATTATAATGTAATATAACAAACACAAACAAACAAGTGCCGAATTTTCAAAATATAACAATTAATTAAAAAACAAATTTAACTTCATACACTAATGGTTAATTAACTTCTGGGAAGATGTAAAAAATTTTCTTGAAACGTTTACAAAATTAAACGATTTAGAAGATTCATTATTGGAAATTCTTTCTTTTTTTAATCAATAATAGATTTCATTTCATTTACTTTTTAAAAATAAATTTATTATTGTTATATCAGCGTATGGTTGCAAGGAAAGAACAAAAACACTGTTGCAAAAACAAAGAACACGAAGGCACGTAAAAATTTTAACAATTGTTTTGGAAACAAATAAGTAAAAAGTTCAAATATCTAGGTTTGTATAAACGTACTGATATGGAATTAAAAAGTAGAAAAATGTCCTATGCTTAATAGTGGTAGGATCGTTAAACTTACGCGCAAGCAGTCTATCAGATGTTACGAGTGCGGAAAGGAGAGGGGTGTTTGGTGATTAACGGCTTAGTCGCTTCCTTCAAAGCGGAGAAGAGGAAAGTCAATGTGGGTGATGCGTGGTTTCGAGTTTCCCTTCCCCCTTCTCTCTCTCTCTCTCTCTCTCTCTCTCTCTCTCTCAGAGTTGGAGTTTCTAGTCTGCGGATGTCGTCTACCTTCTTTTGATCTGGCTCCGCTGTCGAGAAATTTGTCCTTTATGGCGTTTTTGTCTTCAGATCGGATCAAATTGGGTCTTCTTTGTTTTTTATCGCGAAGGTCACGGATTAACCTAAAAATTATTTAATTATTTTTATTTTTTGACAAATTTCATCGATATTTCGTTATGCGCTGATCTTATGCGCAGAAGCCCCTTTTTCCATTTTGAAGAAAGTCTCAGCACCGATACATCATGTGAATACTCTCGTGGATGCTAGTTGGAATCATTATTTTCTGTGTATGATAAATTAGAAGAGATCTCTTTCAGTCATATAACATTATGATTTGTTGATAACTATTCTTTTCTTTCAAACCGATCTCTATCGTGTTACCATACAAGTTTTACCTCAAGATCTTTGGCGATACTAGGCTATTGTATGGCCTGGGTATTATCCAGGTTCACCACAGCCTTGCTTGCACTCGCAAAATTTAATTTTAATGGGTTACGTTTTTTATATTCAATGTTGGCACTTATCCAGAATATCCTTCTGAGGTAATGTCAATCTTAATATACAAAAAATAATGTAAGACTGTAATACTTACATTCTCTATCCAGATAAAAGTAAAATTCGGTCGTTTTTCTTTTGTTTTTGTTTTTGTTTTTTGTTTTTTTGTTTTGTTTTGTTTTTCACTAAATAGTTTATTCCCAAGATTACAAATCAACCATCAGCACTATCTTTGTGGTTCAGGGAGAGAAAAAATTTTTTAAAGTGGTAACCGAATTGTAGCTTGTTGCAGACGTAATTTCAAGCTTTAACCGCAAAAAAAAAAAAAAAAATGGGAGACATAGATGAAGTTGATAACTGAAACTTATTCTTATGGCGAATACAAAAATCTTATATTTATATTCTCCATCCTGATAAGAGTAAGTTTCAGTCATTTCCTTTTTCTTTTCTTTTTTCTTTCATCTTTTACTGACCATCTTCTTAGTAATTAGGGGAGGGAAGACTAAAGAAATATAGTAGGTGAGTGAATTGTAGCGAGTTGAAGTGGGGTTTTTTTTTATGTAAATGTTTAATTTTATCAAAGATAATGACTGAAACAGTTTTATGTTGATGATGAATGTAAGTATTACATTCATATGTAATTTTTCTTTTTGTACATCACCGCAGATATTTTCTTGGTGGGATATTCTGGACTTTGGATGTCTCTTATAGAAGTCATGTCACGTTTCTGTTAATAAAAAAATTTACATGTTTATCAATTTTACTATCTATATATTATGTATATTTTATTAAATTCTCATAATAAAACATAATATTAACACCGGGCCGTTGACCTAATGAGTAGAGTGTTTGCCAATGGTCCGGGAGACCGGAGTTCAATCTCAAGCCGAGTCATATCAAAGACTCAAAAATGATACTTGATGCCGCCTTGCTTAATATTCAGCATTATAAGGTAAGGATCAAGGGTAAAGTGGAGCAATCCAGGGAATGCAGTAGCGCTCTCCCCAACACCTCGGTGTGTTAGCAATTGAAAATGGAGCCTCCGGGTCACCTTCGACTAAGGTCGCCAGCTTATATTCTGGTTCGGTTTGGTTTGGTTTCTTTTGTTTAGTAGCATAATAACCTTCGTGGGTTATTTAATGCTAAAGCCAACCTTCTGAAAGAACAGCAACAATGCTATTTAACCCATAACTAGGAAGACAAGGGGGTTCATACCTTTCCCAAGGGTATTCATCTAAAAGTGAACGTAATAGCGTGACTGGAGTTTCGAATTCGCTTATTATGATTCCGCAGACCTGCGGTTTAACAATAACACTACGAGGACACCCCCAGAATATTCTGGTCGGATTTGAAATAAAAATGTTAGGAAATGTACATGAGTGTTTATATGTATTTGTGTAAATAAGAATGTGTGAGTATATGTATGTTTTTTTAATTACCCCGAGCTTGTCACCCGAGGGTTCAAAGATAAGAGAGGGAGGTTAAAGAATTGCATTAAATGTTGGCATCCAAGACAGTTGTAGCCACAGAATCTTCAAAAGGGAGGAAAGAGAAAGAAAAGAAATAAAATGGAAGAAGGATGAAAGGGATTCTCCACGTTTAAAAAAAAATACTATCAGCTATATTTCAGATCTAAACGAACACTTTTATCTCAGTACAAAAGGAATTCATTTCAAAAATAAATTTAACAAATAACGTTCTTGCGGGCCTTGCACTAATTTTGCAATCTAGAGTTAAAATAAAACAAAAAGAACATTTAATTTAATACAAAAACAAAAAGAACATTTAATTTAACACAAAAACAAAAAGAACATTTAATTTAACACAAAAATAAATAGAAAAACTGGATTGGTTTGGTTTCTTTGTTTAATGGCATATCAACTCTTTTTAGGTTATTTAATGCCAAAGCCATTCTCCTAGAAGAACAGTAGTGGTGCTATTTAACCCAGAGCTGGGAGGATAAGGGGGTTCATACCTTTCCCAAGGGTATTTGCCCGAAAGTGAACGTGATAGCGCGACTGGAGTACGAACTCGCGTACTACGATTCCGCAGTCAATCGCTTTAACCATTACACCACGAGGACACCCCCTAGAAAAACTGGATAAGCAAATTCATTTGCTACTCGTCGGACGGATACAATAAAATAATTGTACGATACAACAAACATTTTTCTCAGAAAGGCCGATATGGTTTCTGAACGCAAAATTCTTTTTCACTTTTTTCTGTTCAAATTTTTGGCCTCTTGCAGCCATATCACTGGAAAAAAAACTTTTTTTTACTTTTCTAGTTTAATGTCTCCTTTTCAGCATGGCCGTTAAGATAAGTCTTAAGGAAGGAGCTCTGTGGAATTTAACTTTTTCAGCTAAACCTCTACCACATTCTTGAATCTGAACTACTCTCTCTCCTTTTCTTTCTGAAAAAAAAAATTTCTCAAGACTTACTCACATTGAGTAGGGAGAACTCGAATGCATTTCTTTTTCCTTCAGAATGAAGCCAATTCAAGGCTTTGTGGGGGGGGTGACATGTTGTGGTTTTGGTGTTTAGTTCCCGCACCATTTATGTTGGTATATATTTGAAAAGGCAAATGAAGCAAAGATGTGAAACGACGCGCACAAAAGAACATTCAAAACAAAGCAGTACAAACAAAATTAAATTTATTTACAGTGTAACCCGGATATAAGAGAAACACTGATAAAAGATAGATTTTCTCTGGTCCCAAATTAGAGCCTGTGTTAATGTATATAAAATAGACAAAACCCGAATATAAGAGAAACATAGGATATAAGAGACTTCTCCGATCCCGACAACTCTCTTATATCCGGGTTACACTGTATCAAGAAAATACATGAAAAAGGAAACATTACAAATATTCTAATATAGTCTGTTGAATATTCTTCTGTGTGTGTGCATGTGTGTATGTACTTAACATGAGTCTGTTGAATGTTCCTCTGTGTGTGTGTATACATGGATATTAAGGGAAAAGACAAAATATCGAGAGTGTCATGACGCCTATAAAATGTATGTGGACTAGATATTTTATGTAAGTTATCGATATATAGAAATATAGCAAGGTGTGCTAGAAAGCATGTGTCTTTTCCCATGTTGGTTGTTTGTCACTTTCGGGGTTTGACGAAATTTCTGTGGTTGTGTTCGCGGCGGGAGCAAGTCTAACCGAAAAGGCCGGACAAGAAAGAAAAAGGTTGCATAATATATACATTTTCGTGAGGTTGACTGCTGAAAGTCAAAATGTAAGAAAGAGGGTGTGTGTTGTCTCTGGAAGTCACAATGTAAGAGAGTGAGTGCTTGGAAGACGAGAGCATATATAGGCAATCCTTGTCCTGCAGTCGTCTCCAAATGCGCGGGACAAAATCAAAGTTGCGGACGTAGTTGTGAGCACTAACGACGTGACTTTCCTGACCATTAGGTTCCTGAGACTGATTAGTTTACCGACGTCCGCCATCTTTGTTTCGGGAACAAGTGGCATCACGGCCATTTTAAAAGAGTGTAAATCCTATATATATATATATATATTAATTATTTATTCCCAACAGCTTCTCTTCTTCTTCTTGGAAACAAATTAATTCACTCTTAGTTAATTAATAAATTTTACACCATTCCTTGTTGACCGGTGGAACCTGTGAAAATTCTTCAGTCCTTGTTCAACAATTTTTCTCCCAGTGACTGACGAAAACACCCGCCAAGTCGTTTATGTAATCCAAAAGGGACAGTAACGGTCCAACTTTAAAAATAAGTCAGAGACAGTCGACTTGCTTTTAACTGCCCAAATTCCAAAAATGTAATTGAAATAATGTATATTTAGGCAGCTATATTTCTCGTAAGCATTTTTTGGTAAGACCATAGACAAAGTTCTTTTAATAGTTTTGTTCTTGTCTTACATGATTTCCGAAGTTCGGTTCAATTTTAAACAAAAGCTAAAAACTTCAAATTTTATCGTCATTAATAATACTGAACAGCGAAAATCTGTTTTAAATAAAACGAATATTAAATATAAAATCGCTTGTATCTCTAATAATCTCACTAATAACACTGGTTTACAAAAATAAATTTTTGGTCTGAGACAAGAATGGGGATAGGTGTTTTTTGTTAATTTGGGTGTGCTGAATTCAAATTTATAGTTTTGCTCTATCACCTCTAGTTTTCTGGCTTTTAAATAGTCTCATTTTAGTATAAACAGAGAATATATGTGCATATTTCAAGAATTGCAGCAGCTTATAGCAGATAAAACAGGATAGATAAAGAACACTGATTGAATCAATATACTTGGATGACACAATTACACAATTCATAGTACCACAGACAGTCAAAAGTGTGTTTTCTTAGAAGATCTGGTGTATTTTGCCTCCGGGATGTCACGCAAGAGCATCCAGCAGAAGTCTCCCATCATGCCGGGGTTCCATTTGCCTTGATAGTTGCTCTCCATCTTCGTAATGTCTTGGTGGAATCTTTCTCCATGCTCATCACTCACTGCTCCAAGGTTTGGCGGGAAGAAGTTGAGGTGGGAATGGAGAAAATGAATCTTGAGTGACATTCGGCATCCCATATCCTCGTAAGACTTTAGCAACTTCTCAATACAGGCTTGGTAATCTGGTACGCGTGTGTTACCAAGGAAGCCACTACAGACTGACTTGAATGCTTCCCATGCTCTCAGTTCCTTTAAGTTAAGAAGCTCCACAAAATCAGTATCCTTCTGCACTTCTTGGATCTGAGGTCCGACAAAGATGCCCTCTTTGAGCTTAGCAGCACTAAGACCTGGAAACACAGTAGACAAGTGTTGGAAGGCAGCACCATTTTTGTGCAACGCCTTCACGAAATTCTTCATCAAACCAAGCTTGATGTGAAAGGAGGAAGAAGCACCTTATTCATGTCCACCAGAGGATTCTCCTTGAGGCTGTGTTCGCCTGGAACAAAAGTGCTTCTAGACCCACAGCCCTTTTGCTTGTAATGCTGGGATACAGCTCGACTGTCCCAGAGATAGAGAAAACAACAGAACTTTGTGAAGCCCGCTTGCATACTCATAAGAAGACCAATGACCTTGAGGTCCCCACACAGAATCCATTGGTACTCGCTGTACTTAATAGCTTCGAAAAGAAGCTCCATATTGTCATAGGACTCCTTTAGATGGACAGAGTGTGTAATGGGAAGGCTGGGATATTTATTCTCGTTGTGCAGAAGAACACCCTTGAGACTTCACTTGGAAGAGTCAATGAAAAGATGCCAAAGGGACGTAAACAAGCCAGGTATGTTTGTGCAGTAGCACAATTTGTTTTCCATGTCGTAAAAGGAAGCAAGGTCTTTGTTCCGATTCCTGAAACTGGTGATCCTTACATCTTCCTGGACAATGTTCCACTGTTTAAGCCGAGAAGCCAAGAGCTCTGACTGCTGTTTTGACAGATACAAATCACGAGCAAGATCATTCAGGTCTTCTTGCATAATCCAGTGTGGTTCATTGCCACTTGTTCCTGAATATGTAGACTCAATATCTTCCAAAGATATTGACTCGGCAGAATCCTCCCTTGAAGGCATTTCTTCATCTGATGAGGAAAGAAGATCCTTATTTACTGGAGGTGTGGGTACAGGAAGATCATCTGAATGGGGAATGGGTCTCATAGCAGATCGAAGGTTGGGATATTTGATCTTTTTCCTATAAGATGCATTGAAACCAGTTATATTAGTTAAACAAAAATAACAATCATCTGCGTGGTTTCGCGGCTCTCTCCAAACCATCCGGACTGCAAAGTTGAAAGCAAAGTTGAAAACTAAATGTGCATTTGAAAATGTAATACTAATATTTAGTAACCCAAAAGATGTGTAACACGATAGTTGAGGGACACCAACCTCCTGAGCCGCCTGCGAGACAACCTCTTCCAATGACTGCCAGAGTGTAGATTGAGACCTGCTGCTTTAACTGTCAAAATCCGTCTTGATATATAACTATATATATATATATATATATATAATGTAATGGTATCACTTACATTTAGTGCATAATAACTAAAAAATAAGCCATAAGTCTCACGATATTAGAATTAACCCTGAATTAATATACGCTTTTATGTACCGAATAGGCACAAAATGCACACTATGCATGTCTAAAAAACTAGAGGTGATGAGTAAAAACGGATTTCAAATTTGAATTCAGCACCCTCAAATTAGGTAAAGACGGGTATTTTTGTGTTTGCCTCAATTTCTTTGTAAACCAGTGTAATAGGGCGCGGGGGAAATCTGATTATAACCACCAGAAACAATACTGACAACACGAGGATCAATAGAACAAAAATAACTAGAAAACAAAAATGGGAAGGAAAAAACAACAGTATGGACATTTTAAGCGACAAACAAGCGATATCTCACACGAGAAAACATGGACGTGACTAAGAAAGGTAAATCTTAAGAGAGAAACGGAATCTCTTCTAACAGTAGCACAAAACAATGCCATAAGGACCAATCATATCAAAGCAAGAATGGATAAGACGCAAGAAAGTAACAGATCTGGGTTATGTGATGATAGAGACGAAACATAACAAGCAAATGCAGCAAACTAGCACAGAACGAGTATAAGACTAGACACAACTGGGTAAGGAAGGTGATCCACAGAGAATTGTGCAAGAAACTGAAAATTGACCATACGAACAAATAATATATGCAAAACTCAGAATCCGTCATAGAAATTGAGACGTACAAACTCTTCTGGGATTTTGAAATATAAACAGGTCACCTAATCTCGGCCAGACAACCAAACCTAATAATAGTCAAAAAAAAAAAAAAAAAGAAAAGAAAAGAGAGAGAGAGAGAGAGAGAGAGAGAGAGAGAGAGAGAGAGAGAGAGAGAGAGAGAGAGAGAGATAGAAAGAGAGAGGACTTGACAAATTGTGGACTTTGCTGTCCCGGCTGACCACAGATTGAAATTGAAAGAAAAGAAGGATAAGTACCTGGGTTTTACTAGAGAATTGAAAAAAACTGTGGAACATGAAAGTGACGGTGATACCAATCGTAATTGGTGCTCTGGGTACAGTCATCAAAGGATTGATACAGGAACTGGAGGACTTGAAAATAAGAGGACAAGTGGTGACCTTCCAAACTACAGCTTCATTAAAATCGGCCAGAATACTGAGGAGAGTCCTGAAGGCTTGAGAAGACTCATTGTCATTCAAACTTCAGTGAGAAACCATCGGTCAACACTGGTGTAAAAAATTCTCAAAATAATAATAATAATAATAATAATAATAATAATAATAATAATAATAAGAAGAAGAAGAAGAAGAAGAAGAAGAAGAAGAAGAAGAAGAATGAAGCTGGAAGAATTGAAAATCGGAGGGTGCATTAAGACCATCGAGACTATCGCATTGGTAAGATCAACCAGAACACCGAGAAGAGTCCTGAGATCTGAAGTATGGGGATTTTTATAAGCCCCGAAAAGCCCGGTT